>CM031238.1:325297364-325659864 GCA_018340775.1 Taxus wallichiana var. yunnanensis | reverse complement strand
TCTCCTGTAAACCTGTCACCTGCACACTCATTGCACACATTAACCGTACCTATCCGATAAAATATAAAACAACGACTCAGTAAGATATCAATGAGTTCTAAACTAGCCTAACATCCTACTAAAATCAAAATGCGACAACGTGCACAATTATACTCAATTCTCCAAAGTTAGACAAGATGATAGAGTGACATATAACCATAGAATCCCAACATGCAACAACTAAGTATCCATCAATATAATTATGTTCCAAAAACAACATCATATCCATTAGTATCCATGACATCATATGAAAATGCAACAACATAGAAATTAAGCTAAATTGGCGCTATACGCCTAAATGTCCACACATGTCTAATAAGATCAAATCTCTAAATATAATGTCCAAAATATAACAAATCTCTGTCAAAACATGTCTATGAGCAAAGAAACAACAAGTAACTGAGCTATAAAAGTGTGGGCACTACATATATATATATATATATATATATATATATATATATATATATATATATATATATATATATAGAGAGATGAGAACTACATAAGGCTTTATCCCTCTTGAGGGTATGTAATGCAGCACTTGGTGGTGCTTGTACTACTCCACCAAGGTTAGTCCAACCAAAATGATACAATTATAAAAAATAATAGAACTACATAAGGTTTGATCCCTCTCGAGGGTATGTAGTGCAACACTTGACAATGTTTGTACTTGGCTCCACCAAGGTTAGTCCATCCAAAATGATATAATTATAAAAAAATAATAGAACTACATAAGGCTTGATCCCTCTCGAGGGTATGTAGTGCAACACTTGGCGGTGCCTATACTTGGCTCCACTAAGGTTAGTCCAGCCAAAATGATACAATTATAAAAAATTAATAAAACTACATAAGGCTTGATCCCTCTCAAGGGTATGTAGTGCAGAAATTGGTGGTGTCTGACTTGGCTCCACCAAGGTTTGTCCACCAAAATGATACAATTATAAAAAAATTAATAGAACTACATAAGGCTTGATCCCTCTCGAGGGTATGTAGTGTAGTACTTGGCGGTGCATGTACTTGGCTCCACCAAGGTTAGTCCAGCCAAAATGATACAATTATATAAAAATAACTACATAAGGCTTGATCCCTCTCGCGGGTATGTAGTGCAGCACTTAGCGGTGCCTGTACTTGGCTCCACCAAGGTTAGTCTAGCCAAAATGATATAATTAAAATATATATATAACTACACAAGGCTTGATTCCTCTCACGAGTATGTAGTGTAGCACTTTCCTGTACTTGGCTCCACAAAGGTTAGTCCATCCAAAATGATACAATTATACCCAAGAAAATAGATCTACATAAGGTTTGATCCCTCTCGTGGGGATGTAGTGCAACATTTGGCACTACTAGGGATAGTCCAACTAGTGTAATACAATAATACTAATTACTTCAAAATAAATAATGTTTTTTTGTATCAGAATGGGCTTGTGCCCATTATAAACGTGCACATCTTCTATAAAGGTTGTCACAATGAACTGCTTCCCATTCCTTCCCATGTTAAAAGAAAGTAAATATAATATGTTGAACTTAAAGTTATCTATAATCTTCTTCAATTAGATAAATAAGAGATTTCTATTAGTTATACATGAGAATGAGCAAACTTGTCTCTATTCTTCTTCTATTAGTTATGTATGCGAATGGGCATCTTCCTTTTAAAGCTGAAAAGATGAACAAATAAAGTAGAGAGAATAAAATTAGCATAAACATTTTCTTCAAATCATGTTGAAACTGTCACAAGGTACATCTTCCAATTCTATTCTATAATTCTTATATGAGAATGGGCATATGCCCATTCAAAATATCTATTCTTATTCTATGCTTCCCAAATGTGAATGGATATATATATATATATTGTAAGATGAGAACTACATAACTGGCTTGATCCCTCTCAAGGGTATGTAGAGCATAATTTTTCCATTCTAAACATCTAATATATCTGAATCTATTACCCCAGCCAAAATGATATAATTATAAACAAGAACTTGAGCTATGCAGTTGAATGATTTCCTATTTTGTGCAAGTTTTAGGATGGGGTGTAGGAAAATAGGAGCACCTAATCATTTCTTCAACAAGGAATTTTCAACTAGCAGTCATAACAAAATTTTATCATTTAATCCTGAATATGTGATTCATGCTGATGTTTGGTAATGCAAGACCATTATGTGCTTGAATCACATCTTTAGGAAGAAATGCATCACTTATATTAATATCTTGACACTTCACTTCATCTTCAGAATGAAATGCTTCACTTCTATTACTATGGTCTTTAATATGATGAGAACTACATAAGGCTTGATCCCTCTAGAGGGTATGTAGTGCAACACTTGGCTCGGCTAGGGATAGTCCAACCAATATGATACAATTATAAACACTTAAATAGAGTAGAGATAAAGTAATTTGAATCACATAAGTACTTCACAAATTATTATAAAACAAACAATGTTTGTTTGTATGAGAATAACCTTCCCATGTTAAAATAATGTAAATATAATATGTTGAGCTTAAAATTATATCTATTCTTCTTGTATTAAATTAGATATATAAGAGACAAAAATGTTTGTTTGTATGAGAATAACCTTCCCATGTTAAAAGAATGTAAATATAATATGTTGAGCTTAAAATTATATCTATTCTTCTTGTATTAAATTAGATATATAAGAGATTTCTATTAGTTATACATGAGAATGAGAAGATTTATCTCTATTATTTTTCTATTAGTTATATGTGAGAATGGAAATCTTCCCTTTTAAAGCGGAAGGATGAAAAAATAAGGTGGAGAGAGTAAAATTAGCATAAACATTCGTAGTTTCAAATCTTTTTGAAACTCTGAAACGTGCAAATTAGACAGAGTAAAAGTAACATAAACGATCATCTTTCCTTCTACAATAAATTAATTACATTCATTTTAATACCTCTAAACTATATTCTTCTTCTTCCATGATTCCTATATGGGAATGGGAAGATCATTTTAATATCTCTAATCTCTATTCTAATTGGCATCTGCCCATTCTAAAACAAAGTTAAAATTTTCACTCCACTTGCCCATTCTAATAACTCTAAAAATTACGAATTGAAGATAACTTTTCTTCTTCTAATAGTTATGTTACATGAGAATGGGCATCAACCCATTCAATATAAACAAAAAATTATATCACATGAGAATGGGAATCTTCCCATTCAATACAAACAAATAAATAATTATATCACATGAGAATGGGCATCTTCCCATTCAATACAAACAAACTTATCATGGGTAGATGCAATCATAGAAAAATAATAGAGTTTAAAATGGGAAGTTGAATGTTATCATAGCTTGTTACTTTTATATAAAATGTAAAGTTTTTGAATATTTTGATATGTATTACACTAATATAAACAAACAATTATATCACATGAGAATAGGCATCTTCCCATTCAATAAAAACAAACAAACTTATCATGGGTAGATGCAATCATTGAAAAATAATAGATTTTAAAATGGAAAGTTGAACGTTATCGCAACTTGTTACTTTTATAAAAGATGTTAAGTCTACAAATATTTTGATATATATTACACCAACAAAATTTGTAACAACAAAAATGGCTCTTATTACCATGACCCCGTATAAGGAAATTCCATTTATTGATGGTGTAGACGACTGTGGAAGAAGGGATGAAGCATGGTTCATTGAAGTTCACACCCCTGATAATTATTACAATGATATGTGGTTGTTTTATTCCTTGGGAGACCAACACACACCAGTTGGCATTCTTGTGAGCATAAAGTGTATAACATATACAATTGTATCTCTTCAAGTGGAAAAAGTGGACAACGAATCAAGAACATGCTCACTACATAAAATGGAATTACAGGTTTCTCTTTACAAAAAAGAGGGCATGGAAAGGTCAGCAAAAAAATAAAGATTCATGTTATAGTTATGGTTGGAAAATCGAGCCATACACTAAAGGGGACAAGAGTGGTGTGCATAATAGTGAAGCTATTTGTGCAGGAATTGTCACCATATTCAAAATGCTATATCAATATGCATTCACTTCATCTATTTCCCACCACCTGAATATGGATAAGGAAGTGGGCCAATGAAAATTACATTAAAAATGTTTACCATGCTTAGAAGACAAAAATTATCTAAGCTGGAAAAACACATTTTAATCACACTTTCAAGAGGTGAAGTGATCTATAAAAGAGAAAACATTATTAAAACAAGCTCAAACTGAATTTAAAAGAATTCAATCTACATTATCTGAAGAGCTTCATATTTTTTATTTGAAGAAAAGTCATTCAAAATTGATATTTTTGTTGCCATGTAGCTCCTGTAAAATACCAATACAGATCACTTGATAAATCAAGTGTTAGTCTCCTTGTGCACTCTATGTTGTGTAACCTTATACCTCTTCAGTGGGATGCAATTTTTCTTCCTTTCAAAAAATCTACTGGTGATATTTTTACATGGAGTATGAGCATGAAATTCTTGACATAGAAACTCATTTCTATATTATTGATGGGCAACATACAATTGAAGCCCAAAAACAAATCCTTGCAAATCCTGAGTTTTCATTTGTTCATGATAGAATCAAACAAAGGTTTTCCCGTATTCTATCTTCCAAAGCAACAACATAACAAGCAAAAAGAATATGGAAAAAAATATGGATGAAAATAATATTTATCGAATTGTTGTACAAAGCCAAGTCAAGGTGGATCTTAGAGAAGAGGCCACAACGTCTTGGTTTTGGTCACAAAAAGTCAGAGGGATGGAAGGTATTTATAAATTTTATTAATTTTTTTCACATAGAAATTAACTTACATTATTTCTCATAGAATGCTAAACTAATAAAATTTATTTTAATGTTCACATGTAGTCATTCGAAAGGTGAATTTTGCATCTTTTTGAGAAGGAAAATTGGAAACTTTGAATGATAAAATTGCATTTCTTGTACTCTTAGATGAATTTTGGGATAAGTGGGTTTTAGTGTTTGATTTTTATACCAATGGTGGGTTGCCTTGTAGACCAAAAAAATGCTACACACTTGGATTTGAAGCCAAATTCATTAGATCTGCTTATAGAAGGGCTATTCAAATGAAACAAAGGTATGACAGATGAAGAATTATATGTCCTTGTAGATAAATGCATTAGTGGTGAATTTTGGTTCATAGATGAGTATGGTGTTAATGCAATTTTTCTAAAATATTACTATAAAAGAGTAAATCAAGGGTAGAGCAACAAGGGCCAAAGTTATGTCTTATATGTTGGCAAGAGTTCTAGAATACGTTGCACATATAGGATGCAATGTATTAAATGTGATTGAAAAAATTCCATCCATGAGTCATATTTTTCTCAACTATGTCAAGATCTTAGAGAAGAGAAGAAAAAAATGAAAAGGAAAAAAACACCATTAGGGGAAATAAATTTGCCAAATTATTCAAAACCTGCTTATTGAACTACTTGAATTATATGTGACTGTGGCTAATAAAAATTCTCAACCAAGGATGCCAGATACATATGAATTCACTTGTCAATGTTCTTATCCTTTTTCTTAGTATAACATTGAGAGGTTTGGAATTCCATTTACTGTCACTCACTGTAGAAGTCATAATTGTTGATTTCGTAATCTTGTGAGTATTGTCTCACAAAACGATATTGTTGAGATTCTTTGTGTCATTGGGTGTAGTAAAATGAGTTGTGTCTGTGTCTTTATACTTCTAGTAGTACAAGCTAGCTTATTTTATACTACTATAAAAATATACATGAAAAAAGAAAAAAATCACGTATAATTTCATAAGGATGTTACATAATTTTGAATGCAGAACATGCATTTCAAGGGATGTCAGTGATTTTTACCATATATGGTGTTCATAATTCAACCACTATGGAGGTGGAATATGTTACAATGGAACTATATTGGAAACATTCAGATCCCTTGGATATTATCAACCCAAATGAAATTGGAGTTGCCATCCTAAACATCCTTTCAAATGTGAGAGATCAGTGCATTTTTGGGAGCACATGATTGAGATATGCAACACTAATGTATCCCATGTATTAATATTATATGGTGGGAAAATGCATTAAAGGCAACACATAATACAAAGAGGTCCTCACTTATCTTTATTGTGGAGAATCACAAGCAGGAGATCATGATCCAACACTATTATAAATGTCTAACTACACCTCTAGGTAAATAGCCTCTACGATTTTTGTGTTCTTTTCATTATAGTCATTCCTTTGTATACATTAATTCTTAACAATGTTTACTTTGTTCTAATATTAATATGTACATCCTTCATATAGTTTTCTCCTAAGTTCTTTTCATATTATAGAATATATGTAAACAAAATTTAGAAGTTTAATTATAAGAAAATTAAATTTGTTTCAGAATATTTAGAGGTATTAAAATGATTAAGTTTAGTATTGCTTGTAGTTGAATGTTTACAATGGGCATATGCCCATTCTTGAACAAACATACATTTTTGTCTTTGTATTGAATTGGTAGTTCATAAAATATGTATCACAGAAGAATGGAATAAATAGAGGTATTAAAATGATTAAGTTCAGTATTGTTTGTAGTTGAATGTTTACAATGGGCATATGCCCATTCTCGAACAAACATACATTTTTGTCTTTGTATTGAATTGGTAGTACATAAAATATGTATCATAGAAGAATGGAATAAAATTCACTTTGTTTTATAATGGGAAGTAGTGAATAATCTCTGAGTATGGGCATACTCAAAGAGAATTAAACTTGTTTCAGAATGGGAAGTAGAGCAAGAATATATTATTCATGTTATGTAGTTCACCTTTTTCATTTTAATACCTATGTACATTGGCAGCCCTTGCACAAAGTCCATAACGTGAATTATATATTCTTGTTGATCTCTCTCGATGATAATCTAAATCATGGGTAGAGTTAGAAACAATCATTCCTGTGAACATTTTATAACCACTTCCTTAGAGGTAGAAACAATCATTCCTTTGAACTTTTTATATTAGAGTTAGAAATATTCTGATTTTTTAACCACTTCCTTTATAGAGGTTTTATAATGATTAAGTTCAATATTGCATGTATTGAATGGGCATATGTCCATTCTATTAGAGTTAGAAATATTATGAATTTTTTAACCACTTCCTTTGTAGAGGTTTTATAATGATTAAGTTCAATATTACATGTATTGATTAGGCATATGTCCATTCTCATATATCAATCATATATTCTTCCTCAATGATTCCTAGAGAAGAACATACATCCACACATTCAATACAATGATTGAACTTAATCATTTTAATACCTCTATAAAGTATGTTAGAAATCATGGGGTATGGCCCTTATACCTTATAAAAAAGGAGAACTAATGAGGAGTTAAAAGTATAATTTTTTTACAATGGGAAATTATCTAGCCTGAACATCATGGGGAATGGCCCCTCTACCTTATAAAAGAGGAAAACTACATAAGGCTTGATCCCTCTCATCAATGGTATGTAGTGAAATACTCGGTAGAGTTAAAATTATAATTTTTTTACAATGGGAAATTGTCTACCCTGAACGGGAAAGGAAACCAGATGATAATCTAAATCATGGGTTGAGTTAGAAACAATCATTCCTGTGAACATTTTATATTAGAGTTAGAAATATTCTGAATTTTTAACCACTTCCTTTATAGAGGTTTTATAATGATCAAGTTCAATATTTCATGTATTGAATGGGAATATGTCCATTCTCATATATCAATCATATATTCTTCCTCAATGATTCCTATAGAAGAACATGCATACGCACATTCAATACAATGATTGAACTTAATCATTTTTAATACATCTATAAATTATATTAGAAATCATGGGGAATGGCCCCTCTACCTTATAAAAGAGGAAAACTACATAAGGCTTGATCCCTCTCATCGATGGTATGTAGTGCAGCACTCGATGGCTCTGCCAAGGATAGTCCAACCAATATAAGATAATTATGAATAATTATCATAAGGAAAAAATTACAAGTTTTGAAGAGTGGAGACCTAGAGAAAAGTATTTACTGGCCAAGTAAAAGGTATTCTTTGAAGTCTTGGGTCATTCTAACCTTGGTGATAGATTGCAAGTGATTTAGGCTCTACATCAGACAACCATATTATGTAACATATCTTTCATACAAACAAACAAATTTATGCAACATTCTATTCTTCTTCTATGATTCCTAATTGAGAACAGGTATCTTCCAAGTGAATACAAGATTGAATAGGTATTACAGTGAAAAAGTATCTTGCCAATGAATACAAGATAGATCAATGTATTACAAGTAATTAAGTGAGAATGGAAAACAATTCATTGTTTACAATTGTTACTTTATATTCTAAGTATTTATGTTCATTAGTAGAAACAATTGTTGAGCCCTTGAAAATGATCATGAGTGGAGAACAAAGCATAATCCATGAGATTAATCCATTACATGAAGATATTATTCCTATTAATAACATGATTATGAGTGGAGAACAAATCGCAAGCCATGAGGTTAATCCATTACGGAAGATACTATTCCTAATAATAACACAATGCCAACTAGCCAAGAAAAATATACTATTCCTAACAATAGCACAATGTCATCCAAGTCAAGAAAAAATTACCCAACAAAATAAAAAACACACAACTGATGATGATTGATATTGAAGCTATAAGTTGTTCACGAATAAGTATCAAGTATTATTTAAAATTTAATAATATTTTTTACTTGTCTATATTAGTTTGAGTCAATTTGATAAATATATCCTAATTGTAATTTTTATGTGTAGATGTAGCTGGAGAGAATTCAACAAATATATGTAAAGAAATAGGTAAAAATATTAATATTTTTTATTTGTCAATATTAGTTGGAATCAATTTGATAAATATATCCTAATTTCAATTTTTATGTGAAGATACAACTGGAGAAAATCTAAAAAATCTAAAAAAACAAATAGATGTAAAGAAATAGGTAAAAATATTTTGTGAAATATTATTATCATATTTGAAATACATACAAGTTAATAATGAAGTTTAATATTATTTTTTTGTAGTTCCTCCAAAGAAACATTTGTTTGTTCTTGAATTAGAAGAATTGTTAGTTCAAAAGCGTACTTCTAAAAAGGCAAATACATTTCAATTGAACAATGAGCACATCCTACCATGAATTTCTATTACCCAATTTCTAACTTTTGTGTGTAAATATTTTCATCGAATAACATTCTAGTCATCTACGATGGATACAGATGCTAGTGTAGAAAAACTAGCAACAAAATTGTTACTCTCAGCTAAAGTGGACTTGTAACCTTTTTTTTTGGGGTATGGAGCATTGTAAAAAAGAGGAGACAAATATATTAAAAATTTGGAAATAATTTGGAAGACACCAGAATTTCCATACAACTGTGAAACTACGGTTGCAGTTAACGTAGACAACAAAGGGGTTCTTGAAGAATTTTTTTGGTGTCTCCAAAGGTTTCTAAGAAAGACTTTAAAAAGAATAGGTGGCTTATGTCTGAATTGTTTTCTCAACTATCCGTGGTATGGGTTGTAGATGATGTAAGATTCGTCTTAAAGGGATGTGCTCTATTTCAAAAATAGTGGAACAAATGAATATATAAAATTGTGTTTATTACATTTTTGTTGTTCTTTTCCCATTTTCCATTTGAAGTGATTATTATATAATCTTTAATAAGATGTTATTGATGGTTATTAGTATGTAATGCTCAAAATGTGTTTATTACAATTTTTTTAGTTTTTGTTCACATTTCATCCAAATGATGTGATTAGTAGATAATGATAAATTAGGATGTTATTGATAGTTTACCTTTTAATTCTCAAAACTAGCTTTGATAGGATTATACAAAAAGAAAGTAATTATCAATAAAATTAGATAATATAATCTATGATTTAATTTATTGAAAAAGAGTTTTGTTATTGGTTGGTTTTTCAGATCTCATTTTCCATGGAAAGAAGTTATTGGTTTTGGGGTAGAGGAATTTCTCTTTGGAGTTCTAGGGCTTTCTGAATTTAGATCACTGACCATACAACCAGAATTTACATATGCATGCTACTGATACTTCAGTCATACTTTTAGCCCTGAATTGTTAAGGATAACATGAAAACATTTTGATATTGGATTTTGGTTTAGATGCCTGCATTTAAGAGAATGACATGCATTCATTCAAAAATTATATTGGCTAAGGAATATTGAATTTTTATTTTCTGGGGAATTTTGGAGTGTGAAATCAGCAACAAATTTTTAAGATCAAAGAAGGGGAATATTGTGTCAGTTTACAAAAAAAATATGCAAAAGGTTCTCGAAAAGTACAACAAAATATATGGAGCAGAAAACATATTTTTCATAGGTGAAACAACATGTTTTGTTCATGAGAGAACTGAGGCACTTTTATTTGGATTGCCTTCTAGCTGGAAATTTGATGGCACAATGCATTCTGATAGAAAAAAATTCACACACTTATGTACATGGTTAAATCATGTGGGTCCACACCCAAATTTATGTCGATATTTGGAAATATTTTTTAAAAAAAACTGAGCTTGATTGAGTGTATTTGATACTATTATGTTTATTAATATATATAGATAAATTTAGTTTATTTTTGTAGTCTTTCTCATAAAAATTCGATCATATTGGTTTTTTTAGTCTATTTCATAACAATGGTTTTATTTTTTCATTTTATAACAAAAGAATTGTGACTTGTACTTTCATCATAACATCACATTTCCACGAATACCGATCTTGATTGAGTTTACTTGTTTTTGGATTATGGTAAAAAGTGAGGGTTTTTCTAGGACCCACATCCTTGTTACAAAAGGTCCCAAACGGCCAGATAGACATGATAAAACATAAGAGAAGCTAGAATAATGTCAAAATAGTAACCATAATCCAAAAAGTACAAAAAGGCCCACACCCCGAGCTACATAGGTATAATATTCTTAAGTTCATTAACAACTTCCATCACAACAAAATCAATGATTTTCTAGCAAGAGTTTCAGAACACTTAACAATTCCTTGCAACCATTTTGGAGATGGACCTAGGTTTCATCAAGTAGATACTTTCCATTTCTTAATGAAATTGAGAGCATTGTTAATGTTACGAAAACTCCATGAATCAGCTCAACGGCAGCTTCGGCTCAATTGTCCAGATCAACACGGAGGTCCAAGTCAACGTTAGGGTTGGTAACATCCTCACCCACACCCTCTGTAATATCCTCAGCAACGTCCTCCTCAACATCCTCGCCAACATCCGTAGTAGCATCCTCAACATCAAATCTTGGCTCCTCCTCGACTTCATCAAAGAAATCCATTTTTTCACCGGTCAAGGGACCAAAGATTTTGAGTAGGCATTAGTAAGACCAAAAAAAATCTGAATTGGACCTTCATTTTAAAAACCTAAAGCACCCACAAAAGTACAAGAAAAGGAGAAATAGGAGTGGAAGTGGGAGCTACCATTGGGGGAGAAACAACCAGGTAGGGGGATGGTGAGTGAGCAGTGGAGAGGAAGTGGCGTCATGGTGACCCGTGATTTCAACTTCTAGATTAGAGGAGGCGGAGGATTCAGAGAACAAAGGTGGTGAAGGGTGGGACAGGAGGGGGTGGAGCAAGGCATGATGGTGGGCTAAACAAATAATAGTGGTAAAATGGGTCAAAGTGCAACATCATCAACATGCTTAAAAAACATGTAAAGAAAACCTTGATGAAGCAAATTACCTTCACTAGTGCAAGCCTTTTGATTGGACAAAAAAAGAGAATGGTGCAGAAATTTGGCTATGTTAACCTTACCACCATTATAGAAATGAGCCAGGATGAAGATTTGTGGACCGAAAACAAGCTTGTACCTACCCTCTAGCGTAAAATAACACATACCCTTCTATGGAACGTGATCCCAGGGATCCTTCAGTGAAGTTCGTTCATAGCCCAACTTGTAAATGTTAACCTTCTCTTTCCTCTTAGCCAGAAAGGTCATCATTTCCACTTTTAAGGACCTCTTAAAATAGATATCACCCTTGTTAGGAAGCCCCGTAGTGGCAGCAATACTCTCCACAAAGTGATTTCAAATTTAATTTTTCCCACTTTCACATGGCCCTGCTTCCAGGATGATAAAATGTTGCTAGACACCACAACAAAATGCCTTGAAATCCTTTTGATGAATGTTGTAACCCCATTTTCCCCAAGTAATTTCTAGAAAACTTCATCCTTCTTAAGATCTTCACAATTAGTAGGCTCCAATTGAACTAGAGCACCCCCATATTTTGCAAAGCTGGATAATTGAGAAAAAATATGATATGAAATAAAAAAACAAAGGCATGTATAAAATGACACGAACCCTTACTGCCACGTGCCCACCAAAAAAAGGGTTGCTTCCATTTATGATTAAAATTCTCCATTAATAACTCAAAATTTGATATCTCAGCTTCCCACGTGTGATGTATAAAATCAAAAAAATAAACCTTAAAATCATCATAAATGAGATCGTCACCGATAGTGGAGGAAGGATATGGCCAAGTAAATATGAAATCCAAATAATCATTAAAATTAGTGATCAAACAATACTTTCTTAAATTATCACTTTTTAGAATAGTCATCATTAAAGGCTTTTAGCAAAGTAGTTCTGGAAAATTCCCAACCCAAGTTTGTTGTTTCTCATGAGAGACTCCAATATTAGCTAACATCAACCACTTTATTTCCTTCCCTGTAAACATGTTGATATTGGACATTGTTGAATTGAGATTAGAGGAGCCTGATATCATAAATGATATTGTTGATAGTCCAACTAGCGACACCCTTATTATTAAGAAGATTAATTAGATTTAGGGAGTCACTTTCCACAATTATGTTGATCCTGCCCAAAGTAGAAGCAAGTTCTAAACCCTTTAAAATGGCTAGAGCTTCAGCTTTGTGATTAGAACCCATACCAAAATAGGAAGCAGAAGCAACCATCGGTTGACCCAGTTCATCTCTAATAGCGGCACCTCCACCAGATATGCTTAGGTTACCTTTAGCAGCCCCATCGGTGTTGACTTTAAGCCATCCTAAAGGAGGAGGGGTCCAAGTAGTAATAACTTTTAAAGATGATAAATTGGGAGGCTAAAGGGATATCAAGTTTCGCAACCATTTGTTTGTCCATGCCGAGAGTGATTTTACATTTATGTTGTTTCCAAATACAAAAATTATATTTTCTTGCAGACCTGACCGCTACCAAGGTGAATACCTATTGGGGAGATGTGATGATCTTTAAAATTGGTGTCCCCAGATTTCATCCTGAAATCTACGACTACCCTATCCGAAAATATTTTGTACTTTTAAAATAATGGGTCATTTTGTGTTTTTATTGCCTGAAAGTTCTTATATTGCGTCAAGATATTCCCAAAGAGCCATATTAGCCATTTTCACCAAATACCCAGATGCCCAAAATTGTTATATTCTGTCATCGGGATTTGTCTACGAGAAATTTGTATTTAATTATTTTGAGCTTCGTTTGAGGCAATTTGAGCTCCGTTTTAACCCTTTTGTGATCGAACATATCATTATTCCTATATACCATAAGGGTTTTAACTAGGAATAAGTTTTGGGCTTTACTTGTGACTTTTGGCATTTTTGTGTTTTTGTGTTTTCCCATTTCATTTTCTGTGAAGTTTTTCTAGATCAATTCCTTTGTAGGGTTAGCCCGATCCTTAGCCTAGAGTATTCGTAGATCACATATGCACATTGTGCCAGAAGGAAGTCACCATCGGAGGTCTGGTTCTCTAGGAAAAGGCGAAGTCGTGCACTAAAAAGCCCCTACGGGGTTGGACGCATTTTTGGAAAACAAAGGATTTAAGTGGATCATGGGAAAAATAGAAGCAACAGGCAGGTGGGATTTTATCGTCGCTTCAGAGGGTACTTTTTCCCATGATGGAAAAGTCACTTAAGTTGCAGTGGGAAAATTAGAGGCAGCAGGCAGGTGGGAATTTATTACCTGCCTTGCAGGGTAAAAATTCCCATGGTGAAATAAAAGAAAAGTGACTTAAGTGAAATCATGGGATTTTATTGCCTGCCATGCAGGGTAAATAATCTCATTGTCAAAGTCAAATCACTTAAGTGGATCATGGGATTTCCGGGGCTGCCTTGCAGGGTAAAAATTCCCATTGTCATGTGTTTTTAAAAATAGAATTCTATTATGCTAAAAAGTGTGACCCCTTTAGGGAGAACATGGCAGCCTTTAAAGTGATTATTTTAATTAATTCTTCTTCTAAAATTGGCGCCCAAGCATGGAAGAAAGTCAACAAAGTAAAGGGGAATAAAAGAGATGGAAATAGATGGTCTAAATTGATTAAATTTAATTTATTTAAAGGTTGCCCCCTTCATGACAAAAGTGTGCCCCTTTTGGTATATATTTAATACTTTTTGAAGCATTAATTGATTAAATTAAATTTTATTTTCAGTGGCTAAGGTTAAAGCACACTGTGAAGCTTAAGTGAAGTGAAGAGTGGATGATTAAATTGATTAAATTTAATTTAATGGATGGTTGTCCTTAATCATGCAATTTTAGCACACCAGTTAAAGAGAAGAGTATGATTTTTAATTAATTAATTAATTTCCAAGAATATGAAGGGAAATTATTAATTATAGAATTATGAGGGTTATATAGGTATGGGCTGCTATAAGGGTGAATTAATTAATTCACAGGTGAAGAAGTGCAGCCCAGAGGAAAAGTGCGCCCCATATTGAAGAGGATTTTGCTCAAAAGAAGATCAAATCAAGGCTAAAAGCTTCCAATTTTGGCGCATGCATTGAAGGAGGTTGATTTGTGTTTGCATAATTGTTTGCATAAGTGATACAGGTGCTCAGGTGAAGTTGGAAAAATTCATGCTCTCTTTGCATGCAAATAAAACATCAATTTTTGGGGCAACAGGCTTGAAAAGTGCATATTTTTATAATTAAAATTCACTATTCATGCTCCGTGGCCATCTTTGTCTGAATTAATTACAGGAATTCATTACAGGTGCTTTACAAAAGAAAAGGAGCTCTAATCAATGTCCAATACATTGAATATATCCTCCGAATCTGAAGAATTATCCAGATCTGCACCAGTTTTGAAGAAATCCGGCCAAGTAAGAAGAAAGAGAATTATTCAAACAAAGATAGACAAAGCCATGGCAAAGAGGGATGAAAAAGAAAGCACAATGGAGTCATGCATCACTTCCAAATTTGTAGACATAGGAGACACAGATCTAGGTCCGGAACCTCTTTCCGAATTGATTGATAGATCCAGTAGGAAAGACTTCACTCATGCGTGCGGTTAAAAGCAGTGGAATTATTCGAGCTGCAGCCTTTCCATACATAGCCCAGTTGCCAGAGTTTGTTATGGAGTGCGCTAGATCTTACCATCCTTCATCCAGATCAGTGTGAGATGCTACAGGGAAAACAATAATTCGATTGGATGCAGAGTTCATCAATTATTGTTTGAAGATTCCGGCTCAAAAGGTGGTGACTTCCATTAGCATTCAAGATGCCAGTAGCAGGTGGGAGAAGCATAGAGTTGACTGTGTGAACATAATGAACAACAGATACATGAAGAATCCCAGATCTCCTTCTAAGTTCCCAAGAACTCTTCCACGATCCAATTTGGTGTAGGAGGTTGATGATATTGTCAAATTGTTATGCAGGATTAATGGCGAGGTGAATGCTTACACTTTCCATACATGGATGTATGCTTTCATCAGGACCATTGAAGTCAACAAGGTTGATTCCATAATCAATTGGTCAGAAATTATTAGCAACAACATTGGTGAGCAACTCCGGAACGTGAAGCATACTTTCAGCTTCAAAATGACTTCCTACTTGGTATATGTTGTAGCTTCACAAGGCATCTTCTCCAAGATGGATAGATGTGGCATTCTTTCTAAGGACCCCATTTTTGAGTGCTACCCACAGCTTACTGTACCTGCGTGTGTGAAATATTTCAAAGTGGTCAATGATGGATTCTTCTACGATTTCATTTGCAGGCTAGACAAGGACTTAAAGGCCAATAGGGTAAGTAAAGAAGCATGGGAAGTTGTATCCAGGATTGGCAGTCTATTCATTCAGTTTGTAGATTTCACATACCCCAGGGTTACTAGCTTTTCTCGGAGAACAGTTAAGATTCCCATATATCCAAACAATAGATTGATTGCCATGGAGCCGAGAAGGTAACTTGTGGAGAAACACGACCTTCAAATTGAAACGGCACAAGTCTACGGGCTTCTTTTCGATCACCGCATCGACATTATAGCTACCAAATCATTCATAGAGCTCGAGGATGGAGACGTAGATGTTATCTAAGTATGAGCAATATTTCTTCATGGCACACTAAACTTCGATCCATTTGGAGTAGTCGGGAAGATGATCTCCCAGAGTATGCACACATGCCTTCATTGGAGGATTTCGGATGAAGTGCAAAAGTGATTCCGAGGTTAGAAAGAAGGATTTCAGAGCTATCAAAGCACGGCAAGTGTTCGAATTTGGACTATCTTTGATACATGTGGATCTTAAAGATGATGGGAATGTGTTGCTTGGCACTTACCATCAAATGGGAGGAGATAAAGCCGTACTTCAGGATAACGTAGGAGGCTGCCATATAATTGAAGAAAGATCTAGAGTTTTTTTGGTGAATACTTCAAACTAGTTCTTTGACGAAGGGATATTGCCTTGAAGCATTGATGAATCAAGTCAAAATAAATTTGGTGCAAGAGATTCCCTCAAGTGGAAGCACAGAGAGGAGAAAGTAGCAGAAGGTCGAGAAGTTGAAAGTACACAAAATATCTCAGTCAAAGGAGAAGATCACTTCTACAACCATGACTTTAGTTCCAGCTTCTCTAGCATCCAATACTTCACCAACTAATGCACCTCAGTAGGACACTTCCATGCCTTCACTGAATCCAGCAATATTCATCTTATTTCCTCAGCCACTCCGTTCAGCACCTATTCCAGATGAGATGTTGAAGTTGTAGATGGTGGAGTTTGAAAGAGCTTTTTCCTTAGATGATTTAGAAGATGGCAGCCATAACACTGTGGCCCTTTCTGATGGAGAGGAAATTGAGCGGGAGATAGTGGTTTACTCAATGACTTCTCATTCTCTGAGAAGTGACTTCTTGGAATGGTTGGCTTCACAGTTGGTTCCAGAAGCGAGAGTGGAGATGAACTTGGAAGAACACAACTTGTAGCTACTCCAGAGTCTAGGTGGAAAAGACAGAAGACCTAAAGTTGCTAAGGTAACTTCAAGGTTGATCATCAAAGAGTCAGGTGGAGTTTACTAAGATGTCGGGTTCCAATTGAAGGGAAGAAGGAGGATGAGCTCATGGTAGAAGATGTAATAGTAACCAGAGTACCCCTCGGTCAAGCCACTACAGAAGGATTGAAGCAGGATACATAGACATTGATAAATGCTCTATTCCTTAGGCTTGATAGTGAAAAGGCAGAGAAAGACGAGCTTCAAAAGCAAGTATCTCAATTGTGTGAGATCATAGTCAAGGTTTCTAAACCTTCCATTTAGCCCATTTCAGAGCAGGTGAGTGATCATCTTATGCAGGAGATGGAGGATGTAAGTAATCAGGTGAAAGCTATTGACGAATGGAAGAACCTGATTATTTTTCAAGCTCTCGCACAACTTAGAGAGGTGCCAGCCCGCCTGAAGGTTATGAATGATGCAGCAAATCAGCTGAAGCAACTGGTGATGAGCATAGTGGATATGAACACAGTTGCAGAGAGTAAGCTGAGTACTTTGGCTAAAATCAACAAGCTGTCGGGAGATGTATTGGTTGCAGAGAGCAGATTGTACAGGATGGATCAGTTGAGAAGGGGAAGCAGCTGGAGTTTGCAGTATCTTTCCGTTTGGAGATTTACAGAGTTTTTCTGAAGAGGATACAAGTACTTGAGAGTAAGACATCATCCTTACCAGACAGTATTATTTCTTTCACTAAGGAGGACGTGGTTGGAGATGTTACTTCATATGTATGGATTGTTCCAACCAAAGTGCCTAATTCCCTAGAAGGGTCTCTTTTGATGGTACAAAAGAGAATTGATAAAGCTACTAAACCTTTCACGATGAATTCCATTAGTAGATTAGTGACACCTGCAGGATTATATTCGTAAGGTTCGGGCCGAGCTTGGAAGATGTGGAAGCATGCATCAATGTGTTGAATGAAGGATTGTTGCATTCAGAAAGAGAAGGAAGTAGTGGCTAAAACAAATGGAAAGATTATGAATCACATGTTTGACAAGTATATCCAATATCGAACAAAAAGAAGATATAAATGTTATACCTGGGCTTGACTTCTTCTTCTATTCTTTCTTCTTCTATTTTCCACGTTCCCGGATGAAATTGTAAGACTTTTAAGTTATTGGTTTTGAAGCCATTACTTAAAGTCGTGTGGAACAATTCTATTAGTTAAGTGATACATGTGTCACTTAAGGAAAAGTTAGTGGAGGATGAATGTCAAATGTCATCTTTACTTGTTGTTTGTGTTTCAGTTTAGTTAGATTTCCCATGTGTACTTTCCCTCCTACATTCTATAAGTAGGAGAAGAACCTCCGGGTTAAGGATCAAAATTTGTAAGCAACAACCTTGTGTTCCAGACTTTGTGCTGAAACCCTTGAGAGCCACTTGAAGCAAAGGAATATATAGGAGCATATTTCCAGAGAACTTTGTGTCACGGTGTATTTTGTTCCTTGCTTTTCATCTTAGATCTTATAATAGACTCTGTGTTATTTTAGATCTAGATCTAGAGCTACCTTTGCTTAGAATTCGTGTTTATATCTATTGTTTTTTTCTATGTGCATACAATCAAATCTGTTATCTATTGATTGGGATGCACATCTTCTCTATTTTTTCTTTGTTTTTATATAATTCCCTTTCCTTCTTCTATAAATATTTCCTTTCTTTAAACAACTGCTTACTTTCTGCAGAACTGTTCACTTATGGTTCATGAACTAAGTATTTAAACTAAAAACCCATTTAGATATTAGCATACTTTAATTGAAAAATATGACACGGAAGCCTCACCGGTAAATGAGGGAGATTTATCTCATGACTACCTAGGTTTTGTGCTATGCAAAAAATCTAGCCAACAAAAATTTTCCTGTTACATTCTTTCCAGATGTTCCATAACATGTGAGGAAGAAGAATTTTCCACGAAAGGTTAAAAATTTGGTGCCGAAAGAGAGGCACCCATTAACTGAGAGCTACCAAGATGGGCTTAAGAAAGACCCAAAACACTCCAAAAATGTTAAGGAGGCTCTAAATAGTAAAGGAAATTTTGTAATGAAAGAGTAAGTGGGGAGAAGATTCAAGAGTGTCAAAATACATAACGCACTAGATAGGTAGAGCTTAAACCCACAATTTAAGATTCTCTCCGAGAGATTAAGGCATCTCTGGAAGCAATCCAAGTGAAAATCCCACTTTAGGGTTAACCTGATGTAACCAAACTTGATATAGAGTAGGGCCCTCCATGTGGTGAGGTAGGGAGAGATAAGAAGCCTTAACAGAAAAAGATCCAGAAACAGAAAGAGACCATATTCTAACATCCTCCATAGAAGAGATGGGAAAGAATTGTTGCGACAATAAAATCTTCATTTTTTCAATCAGTTGAAGCTGGTGACATCTCAATCCATCCCAGCTAGGTATGAACCAACATAGGTATAAGGAAGATCGATCAATGTAGTTAGAAACATAATGACCATAAATTTTAATAAGCTTCAATCTTATAGGATCCCAAAGTAGGGGTTAGCAGATAAAACATTGTCTATAATCCATCTATCAGTCCAGAAAGCAACCTTCTTACCGTTACCAATTTTCCATCTAGTGCCTGCCTAAATCAGATTTTTGGTGATTTTGATGGAGTTCCAAATAGCCGAACCATTTGGAATGTCTTCAAAGATAGAAATCATCCACCAAAGAAAGGTATATATAGATCATCATCTATGTCTAGGAGGCCTTTCCATTAGTATCAATTTCCAAACACAAATTTTCAAGCATGTCAAAGTTCATATCAAGTAATTCTACACAAGCCCAAACTTCCAAGAGCAGTTGGTTTACAAACCACATTCCATGAAACTAAGTGGATTATCTTTCTTTCTTATTTTCCTAAGAAAAGGAACTTTTAAAATATTTTTTCAATAGTAGAAGCCACAGAGGTCAACATTTTCAGTAAAGACAAAGTAAATCAACAAATTCTACAAAGTTTCCTTGACATTGTAGCTTTCCGGCTGAATGAGGAGGGAGCCATTCCAACCAGCAAGTTTCTTTTTGAATCTGTCAATAACTAGATTCCAAAGAATCTTGATTTGTCTTCCCAAAAAAAGTGGAAGACCCAAGTAAGAAGAGGGGAGATCCATAATAATGCAGCCAAAGATGTCAGCAATCTTCCATTGCCTGTTGGCAGGGGTATTAATAAAAGCAATACTACTCTTATTAAAATTTATCTTCTAAATGAAGTTGATTGATAGCAATCTAAAATACGTTTTAGAACTTTAGCTTCCATAATTGAAGCTATACCAAGCAACAAAGTGTCATCAACAAATTGATTGTGGGAAGCTACAGGAGCCCTAGAGGTAGTAGTAATGCCCTTAATGCTGCCAACTCTTTTATGACTTCCAAAGCTCTGTTAAGAGTATCAACCATGAGTATAAACAGGAAGGGTGAGAGGGGATCCCCTTGCCTGATTCCATGACTTGAGGGAAAATAACCTTGTGGGATACCATTTATGAGAATGGAGAATTTGGGAGTTGAAATACAGTTGTAAATCCAAGATCTCCATTTCTCCCCAAAACCAAATTTCTTCAAGACCCAAAGTAAGAAGGGTCAGCTAACTCTATCAAACGCCTTTTGCATATCAAGTTTGATAATCATACTAGCCGATTTTTTTAGAGAAGAAAAGTGCATCGCTTCATGAACATTAATGATGCCACCTTGGATCAATCTACCCCCAATGAACCCATTTTACTGTTCTGAAATTAAGCTAGTCATAAAAGGTTTAAGCCTGGATGCTAGCAATTTGGTTATGATCTTATAGGAGGTGTTACAAAGACTAATGGGCCTATAGTTAGAAATCAATTTAGAACCCATAGACTTAGGCACTAGGGAAACAAAGGTATTGTTCCATTCCTTTAACAGAAGATCATTTTGTTGAAACTCCAAAATAGCAAGCATGTAGATCAGGTTCCACAATATGCCAATAATTTTGAAAAAATGCCGCAAGGAAATCATCATGTTCAAGCAATTTATCACTTTTCATGTCAAAAAAAACTTTCCTGATTTCTTCCACTAAGAAGGGTTGGGTGAGTTTGGCATTCATATCATCAGTGATTAAATTGGGTATATATTATAGCATTCCCGAACAATCCAATTCACTTGGGGGAGGGCCCTCATGAAGGAGAATAGCATAATAGTTGATTAATTCAGCAGCAATCTTATAATCTTTATTAAGATAAGAGCCCTCTCAGTAGTGACCAACTCTTTGATTTTATCCCTACTCTTGTGTTTCGTAGAAATCATATGAAAGAATTTTGTATTTTGATCTCCCTACTTTAGCCATATAGCTCTGGATCTTTGACACCAATATATTTCTTCCTCAAGAAGAGTATTGTGATAATCACTAAGAAGGGAAAGTTGCTGCTTGATGGAGTTGAGGGGATCTTCCTTTCGATTTGATCTCCTCCAAGATAGAAGCAAGTTTTAGAGTGAGAAAATCCTTCCTTCTATGGATATCCCCAAAAACCTAAATTTTCCAATTCTTGAGCTTATTCTTGACAAAACTAAGCTTCTTAGCAAACTTGTACATAGTCGAGCCCTGAATATCAATCATCCACTAGTCCTTGATAAGATTTTCTAAATTATGATTTTGCAACCAAGCAAGCTCAAAAAAATGGGGGATGTTTCAAGCACTGAGATTACAAAGCTATGAGCAGAAAGGAGGAGTGATCAGAGGCAATCTAAGGTAGAGCATATAGGTAGAAATTGTTATAGTGAGCGATCCAATCCATAGAGATAAGGAATCTATCTAATTTGATTTGGATATGGTTGATTTTGAGTCTTTTGTTAGACTAGGTGAAGGAAGCTCCATGAAGATCAATGTCAAAAAATTCACCCAATCTAATAAATTCAGCTAGGGCTTCTAAGCTATTAGTGTTGACACTAGTTCCACCTTACTTCTCAGATAAATACAATGGAGTATTGAAATCTCCAGCAATAAGCCATGGAAGGTGTTTGCAAGAAGAACAAAAATCCAACAAATCCTTCCATATTTTTTCTCTCTGATTTTAAAGGTTGGGAGCATAAATATTTACATTAATCTAACCCAAATTAGAAGTTATCTCTTAGAAAAACATACCCGGAAAATGGGGGTTTTAATGATACATTCCCCAAAGAGAACCTTCGGGTTCCAAAAAGTGCACAAACCGAGAATTACTAGTAGACTCCTATGAAACCACAGAGGCATTAGGCCAGAATTTATGAAGCATATCCTCCTCTTTCAGTTTGGTTTCTTACAAAGCATCAAGATATCAAGAAAATGTTTGAGTCTAAAATCCTTGAGGATTATTTTTTTCTAAGGGCACATTTAATCCCGAACATTCCAAGAGAAAATCTTCATTTCTTTGATTTTAGCTTACCTCCACTTGGGATGGCAAGCAGTCCATGTGTTCCTTGAGCTATATTGAGAAATGCTTCCTCCTGAAGCTTTGCTTGATTTGTGTGTCTCCCTTTGGATTTCTTAGAGCCCACATCAAGTTTGAGCTTAGTGTTGTTTCTAGTATTCTTATCAGAATGTTATCTACTAAAAGTGAAGTAGAAGGAGAGATGAGGGTGTTTTCCCAAAGGGGGAGCAAGCAGCAACAGCAACAAGGGAAAAAAATGGAGCAAGGGGAACATGATGAAGGACCAGTTCCAAAAACTCACAAAGAGAAGGGGAAGAAGGAGGGGAGGATACAGTCAGAGAGGAACCAAAGAGAGGGAAGGTGAGAGGAATTTCCAAAGAAGGGGAGGAGGATGGAGACAGAGTAGAAGGAGAAGGAAAAGAAGAAGAGGGGAGAGGAGGAATATCCCATGGGGACAAGGGAGGAAAAGAGACACCAGAAGGCAACGTGGGAACCACAAGAGGAGAGGAGGAAGGGAGGAAGAGGAACAGAGACAGACAGAGAACACTCTCCTTTGAAAGGACATCAAAGGGATTTAAAGTGCTAACAATATTTGAAACTTTGGGGATGAACTTACCTTTGTTCTTTGGGGATCGGACCTACTCTTTAGTCTTTGAAGTTAGCTTTTATGGGAAATCCATGAGCATAATGTCCAATGCTTTTGCAAGTGGAGAAAGCTTAAGGGATATATTCATATTCAATGGGCTGAACCCAAGTTCCCAGCTCAGAGTGGAGGTCAATGGAGGATGGAAGAGGTGAACTAATGTTAGCATTGACATAGAATCTGACATGAATAAATCTAGAACCTGCCTTGGTAGCTTGATCCACTGCTATTAGAGAACAAATGGAGAGGGAAATGCCTTCAATGACAACAAAGTGCCAAAAACCAAGGGGAGCTCAGGAAGACGAACCCAGATCGAAGAGTGGGACATGGTTTTAGTCTTAGCATTGAACCTAGGTGTCCAACGTCGGAGGTAAAATCCTCTCTACCCAAATAACTAGGGGCCACCCAAAGCAATGCATGAGAAAAATCTTCTTTATGGGAAAAATTGGATAGCATGAAACCATTAGAAAGGGCAGCAATATCAACTGGACCACAAGGAGCCCATTTAATATGTACCCATTTGCAAATCTCTTCTAAGGGCAGTCTGGGTCCCATAAGTTTACCGATCAACAACAACTCCCTAGAGGCTTGCGTAGCTTCAGTGATTGAGGAAGGGATTTGTAAGGATAAAGTCCCATCAATGCACTGAGGGTGGAGTTTTCCAAATATCGAAGATTTCAAAGAGCTAGTAGCAACATCCTTCCGTAATCCGGTAGAGACGTCGGTGAAGTTAGGAGGGGGTCGGGGGACGGTCCAAATCGGATCCTCTATCAAGCAGCACCACCACAAGCAGAATTTCAAAAAAAATACAGAGTGGAAAAAAGTGGAAATTCCAAATAACTACCACAAACCGTGATCAATTGAGTTTACTTATTACTATTGTGTTGATTAATAAATATAAAATAGTTGGTTTGTTTTTTAGTCTATCTCATAAAAATATATAAATATTGGTTTATTTTTGTAGACTATCTCTTAAGAATTCATTTATTACCATCATTTTATGTTGTATGTATTTCATAACAACACATTTCCAACCTTCATTCTATGCAAATAAATCCATGTTATAGTTAAACATTTGTCAATTTTTTATTGATATCATAAATTAGAAGCAATAATAGATACAAATATATATGATCAAAATATGTAAAATATACAACATGCAAATGCGCATGACCCCATAGTTAAAATAAATCACATCCAAATTTTTCTTTCTTTCTATATTAAGCTTATGAGAATGGGCATATGCCCATTCTCATCACAATGATAAAAATATTTGTTAGTATGAGAAATGGCATATGTTGATTCTCATCACAATAATAAAACTCTTTATTTGTATGAGAATGGGCATATGCCTATTCTAACCATTCTACCTCATTGAAGCAATAATGAACTTAATCATTTTTATATCACTATAAAGGATGTGAGAATGGGCAACTATCCATTCTAAAACAAATTAAATATTACCTCTATTTTTCTTCTATGATTCTTATATGAGAATTGGCATAAATGTTTGTTTGTATGAGAATGGAAAATATAAGTATTTTCTATGCATTGCAAATTTATAAATGTATTAATTATTCCAATAAGTATTTCCTATTCGTACTAAAAATTGTAAACCCCTAAAATGGAAATCCCTCATACATGATATATAATTCCAAAATCCCCTTTTTGGATTCCAATAATAGCCAAATCAAATTCCAAAATCCCTTTTTGGATTCCAATAATAACCAAATCAAATTCTAATATTTGGTATAAGAAAACCAATATAGCTGATTTTAGTATTTAATCTAAATTGTAAAATGTCCAAATTTAATGAATTTATGGTTATATTAGAAGGGGGAGAATAAACATGATGCCCCCAAGTGTATGATGTGGAGAATAATCAAGTAACATTATCTAAGAGATCATTGTTTTCATGGTCAAAGTCAAATGGAGATGTGTCCGAGACCTGATAAGCTATAGTATGAGGTTGATCATATAAGGATACATTGAAATGTAAGTTGTACATGTCCATTTCATATTCTTCATCGGTGAAATGTGGTTGTGGAAAAATATGTGCATACCAATGAGTAAGATTTTGTGCATAGCCAAGAAATGAATCATTGCAAATAGAAACATGGCCAAAAGGCATAGGAAATGTGATGTCGTATGATTAGGGTCCAAAGTTCCCCCAATGTAGTCAAGCCAAAATTTCCCAAGTGTGAGTGAAGAAGCATGAGAATTGTGTGGAATAAAGCCTGATTTATGGAAAATGTGAAGACCATAAGCAACCGTAATACAAACATATCCATAATAGAGATGAGGCAAATGAGGCAGAGGTAAGATATCATGGAGTATAAACCCAAACCAAATAAATACATCATGTGTGAAAATAAGGTAAGAGCAAGTGGGATTGAATGGAATGTGTGTCCAATAAGAATTATTCATGAAAAGAGTGCATGTGAAAGGAGGGAGAATAGATGTAGGTTTCTCATGAGAAGACAAGGAAGGTGGTATGACGTCTAATATATGGACATACCCTTGATAAAGTACCATAACATTAGTAGAAGGAGGGGGTAATACTGAAGAGGATGGAATGATGTCTAATGCACAAAATTTCCCTTCAAGTGGAGGCAAGTTGTCTGGATAGTTCATGGGTTGTGGATCAACAACAAGATGCATAGTAGTAGAAGTAGGAATAGGTAATGCAATAGTTGGATCTAGGCATAAATATTTGAATGGGTTATTATCAATGACAACTGCATATTCAAATCCCTTGTGTAATAATTTTATGCACCTTTGGTGAAATGTATAAGGTATTTCCGCATAGCGTGAAGCCATGGCCTACCGAGTAAGCAATTTTATTGGACTAGGAAATCGATGACAAAAATTCAACATGAATAGTTTTTGTCCCAACTGTGAGTGGTAAGGTGATAGTGCCTATGCATGGACACGTAGAGGAATCATATGCACAAAGATAAATAGATGTTGGGTTAGCATTATCCGTGGAAAGGCCAATATTATGAATGAATGATAAAGTACAAAGATTGAGCTCAGATCCATTATCGATTAAAATGTTTTTAGTACCCAAGTTATTCATGCAAACCCATGTATAAAGGGGAAGATCATTGTCATAAATAGAAATATTATCATCTATAGTAGATGGAAAAGTAATTTATTGAGAAAATACATCTACAAATGTCTAATAAACTATGTCTGGATGAGTAGTAGAAGGAATGCGAGTATTAGCCAAGAGTGAAATGATTTTATCTCGACACTCAAGATTGAATAGAAAGAAATCATGAATAGAAATATCCATGATGAGGGGATCCTAGGAAAAATGAAATAAGTGATGAAATGAAGACCCAAGAGCGTTTGTTTAAGGTGGGTTCACCAAATGATTTAGCAAATATTGAAATTTTATGAAATCCTAAGTGCAAAGTAACATATGATAAATAAGCAATAAAGCACAAATCTGACCTAAGCAATAATCTAGATAAAAATGAAACCCTAGGTGTAAGAGAGAGGATAGAGGACTTAGCTGATTTCACAATAATTTCGTAGTGTGTTGGGCTGAAAAAATAATGAAACAAGAAGGAATACTATCGTAATCAAACAAAGAAAATTGCATAAGCGTCGTATATGCCAAGACTAGGGTTCTGGACTAGGTCAGGGGTGCCTAGGCACCAAAGACTACTGGGAACATATGACCATGAAAATAGTCAAAATCTAAATTTTCTTGTGTCACAAAATGTTTTTAGCCTTGTTTTTGATCTCATGTATGTCGCCTTAGGTACACGGAGAATTCTCATGTAACCTACAAAATAATTAACATCCTATAAAACCCCAAAACACATCGAATCCTAGAAAGAAAAAGATTCAAAATGGGGAGTTAGAATGACCCTAAAAGTCACCCGATAGAGTGTACTTACGACCAAGCACTTCACTACATCTCGTAATCCGTGTAGTTTTGTGTGCATGTGTAGAATTTTTCCCTAGGAAGATATTGTACGAGATGTACCGAATATAAATAAATAGCTAGATGTAGAAATTAAATAGATGTGTGGATGTCTAAATGAACTTCCCCTCCTATGAATTTTATGCAAAAAAATCTAGTCCCTTGTCCCTTGAATGATAGCTAGATGGATGTTATGATGCTCTTGAAATGCCTTTGGATGTAACCTTAGGTGATATAATATGTTTTGAGCACTGGTCCTTTATTATGACATATAGATTTGTATTTATATGATTCCCTGTTTGAATTTCATAATTAACATCTAAAAGGTCAACCACTAAGAAAACAAGATGCCCAAAATATAAAAAACACCCAAAATGGGCGAGCAAGATTCAAAGAGGTTGGGGGTGCCGGAGGGTACGAGGCACTGGACACTAGTTTCCAGAGCTAAGAAAGGTAAAGCAACAAAGATCAGATTGGGCAATGAGGTGTACAAGACCATAGAAAAATCCAGTAAAGAAAGCAAAGAGGCCAAAGCTAGATGTCAATTACTATTTTTCTCACTTATGAATCATATGAATATTAGTATGTGATTAGGATCTAGAAATGTACCCAAGTGCGTGATTTATTTTCTATCATGTATAGGAAACAAATCTCCATAAAGCACATGCAAATTGCATTTACCACTATCCAAAATGTTATGGATGATTAAGGGTCCTAACCACCTAACTTGTAGTTTTCCTATATATTTGGCATATCATAATGTGTAAACCCTCTCTCAACACCTTGGTCTTGATATGCTTATCATACCAATTTTTTTCATTGTATTCTTTCTTCCTTGACTTCAACATGTGAGAAAACTTTTCTCATCTCGTTCTATTGATGTGTTAAGTCTTTGGTTTGTGGATTTTAGTCATCTAGGTTTTATATGTGTGTTGTATGTACTAATGGGATCCAATACTCTAAGTGTGGTACCATTTCTTTTCCATACAAAGAACCGGAATGTGTCACACCCATAATTTACACACCCAAAAATAATAGTAAAATTACCGGAATATTTTTTGTCTTTCATTGCTTGTTACATGACACCACTTGGGCTCAAATAGAGTAACTCAACATCACAAAGGACACTTACACAAGCATGGACCCACATAGACAACAAGATAACACTAGAGCACACTATTATCAAACTTACTCAAAAAGGATGTACATGTTACAATGAATCAACCCCACACGAGAATCCTAAGGCTAGCCATATTCTACAACACATCATTCATGGTTACATCTTTATTATAATTCAATTCCATTGTTTAACCTTATAGATTGAAGATCATTTAACATATAAGAAAATATTCTCATTCCCAAAGCTACATATTCATTATTTCATTTTACATCGTTGTTTAAACCACATTATGTATATGAAACATGTGCTCATACCTCAAGGTTGTATATTTCCCATTTTAATAAAATGTTTTGGATCAAAATGATGCCCTCTTTTATTTTCATTTGTTTTAAGATCATCTTAGGAATTTTAGTTGGTTTACATCATTCAAGGTGCATATGATTTTTGTAACAATCATTCCATAGTTTCATCTCATTTACTCTTGTTCTAATTATATTTATGTTGTTACTTATATCTCATATTAACATCATTTTTAGAACAATTATGATTCGTAACACTTGCTTTTCACTTAGGGATTCAAGACTACAAGGAGTGTGATCTCACACAACACAATTCATTTCATTATTCTTAGGCTCTCAAGTATTAAATGCATATTACAAGTGAGACATCGATATAATTTTTATGCATTCAAATGCCTTCTAAGGAAATATTTTCAATCATGGGGTAAACATACATCAAATTCTATTTCACCAATAACCTCATGAGAGGTCACATGATTAATCATTTCATTTTCACTCAAGGAATCTACACCTTACTAAATTCAAAACCGGAGTAACCAAACACCCTTATTTTACAATACCTTTGTAAAATACAAAGGTATTTTTCTACTTGACAACGTAGAACTTTATCGGCAATGCCTTAATGGGAATGTTCACAACATTAAGAGAATATTTGAAATAACACATTTATTCCACTTAGGATATACATACTTACACACACACACACACACACACACCACGTAATACTACGAGGCTCCCATGAAAAAAACATGAGAGGTTAATGATTGATTACAAATCTCATAGATAAGTTGTAGGATTCCTAGGGAGATTGATCACTATTCAAACACTCCTCTTCTCGGACCACTCTAATATTACATAAAATTGTTGGTTTATTTACCTTATTCACTCAATAATATACTCTCCTCTTTTATTTCATTCATAATTCATCACTTCTCTTAAGTTTCAATCAAGGAGGAATGAAACACAAATTTATTTTATTTGGAAGATAATATTCTCGACGATTACTAGGATAGAGTCATTCTTATGTCCTTTAGAATAAAATTTTGTTTATGTAGTTCCATTTACAATTCATATGAGGTGGTTTAGCATCTTTTAACGTTAAACATACATGTTCATGTGGTAACCTAAATATGTGATCTTTTATTTTCTTCAAGCTAAGAGGGATTGTTGTCTATTGTGTGTTTTGTTGTCATTGATGTAAATTCCATTGATGGAAAATGGTTTCATAAGGTTGTATGTGTCTCCATCAAGTTTATTTCAGTGTTAAAGATGAAGTTGATTGATAGTGTCCATGTTTGGTGGTGTTAGGAGGTCTTGATGCATGGCCCGGTGAGATGTGTCATAGTTTCAGCCTCCCAAGTTGAGTGAAGGTTGTTCTGATGTTAAGAATATTTTTATGATGTGTCATGGTTGTCTCTAAGTCTACATAAGGTCAACATGGTCAGTTCATGGTTGAGTCGAGCCATTCCGAGACTTGTTTCTAACCCCGGTACATGTAAAATGGGTTGGAGGTATGAAATTTGGACCCAATCGGTCTTTTTGGTCCATAGTATCATCATGGTGGAATTTTACCTAAGGTTTATGGTGAGTTTATGGTTAGAACATAGACGTATAATGCATATTTGGGGTTCTTGGGAAGAAAAAAGTGAGAAACAGGCAAGTAAGCATAGGTGAGTCTTAATGGTTAGATATTTTGAGGTATATTTGAGCTAGATGGTGCATATGGTCAATTATAAGATGTTTGCATGATGTTTCATTAAAATTTTTAGGTTATTCGAAATGGGAACTACAAGATATGAAAGTTTTGGAAAAATTGAGTAAGTTACTGATCGATTTTAAAGAAAATGTGGACCTTCTTATGCTTATTGTGAACTATATTATTTGCATGGGGACCTGAGATATTTGACATGGATTCTTAGGTCAATTATTAAGGCTTCACAAAAATAATTGTGTTTTTTATTATCACGTTTTTATGAATGATCATTAAGAAGGAAAGCTTGTTTGAAACCTTAGGTAAACCCTAGCTAGGAGTGAATTGAATAAGATTTCTTATACCATCCCTATTTTGTTTTCTTTTGTAAAATTGATGATTTGATGTTGTAGAGGACTCTTCTATCTTTCCAAAAAGGTATGTTTGTGCATGTGACTGTATGTGGGCCCCACATAAAACGGCTTGTTTATGAAGGAGTCCAATTTGTGAAGAATTTCTCCAAAGAAGGTGAAGATTAAATTGAGTTTTTTTATCCCTTTATTTTTAATATATGTTCATGAAGGTTTTGGTATTAGTTATAGTGAAAAAGTGTAAAGTGTACCCTATTTATGAATACTAGTAAAATTGACATTTCAAGAGATATAGGAGTTAGGACTCCATTAAAGTTTTTTTGTAAGCTAGTTCAGAAAATGAAAACTTGATATGTTAATATGGTATGCAAAGGTTATGACTCATTCTTTGAGGGTCAATATTGAAGGATGTTTGTTCTAGCATGGTGCAAATGGCTACATAAGGTAAGATGATGTTTCTGAGTTTTTCATGATTGGTTAATGTTGTTGAGTTCTTATAAATAATTTATAAGGATGTTACATGCTTTTTTAAGCTTTGAAGTGGTTTTTGGTGTGATGGAGCAAGTTGGGAAAATGGTCAATTCTTGAGTCCTAGAAGGCATAAAAATTAATTTACAGAGATTGGCTTAGTTGAAGGCCTTCCACTTGGATTTGGAGTGAGTTATGATATGTTATAGAAATATTATTTAGAGATATTTATAGTGGTATTTAATGTTTATGTCTTGATGAGTTGATTGATCTTTCAAAGCCAAGAAATGTGAGTTTGTGAAGAAGAAGGTAAGCTAATTTTCAAGATATGTTTGTTCAATTTGAGAGATTGAGTTGGGCCGACGCATGAGATGGATTGGTTGATTCTTGATATCACTTGGAAAGTGAAGAGGGTGCATTTTTTCCTATTTAAGGAATTTTGAGGTCTTTAAAGTGCCATAAAGGGTGCAAACTAGTTGAGTTTGAAAATTTTGTTTCAATGCATCATGTTTTGTTGAATAGGAAAGTTGTTGTAGTTTGAACACATGGATGTTTCATGATTTATATATTTCTTATAATTTATGTAAAGGTCCTTAGGTTTCCATAGAGCAGTCACATTCCATATTTGAGTTGATATTGGGTGGTCTTGATGCCCAAAGGTGAAGACATGGTGCTGGAAACAATTATTTGGTGAAGGATATGAGCATTTTGGCCCATGTTATGAAATATTTGATTGGTACAAGTAAAATTGTGACCATGGATTATTTTTATATTTTATATTACACATGTGTGGTGATTTGGGATCTTGAATAATAATTTTTTTGGTGTTAATGAATTTTTCTCATCCTAGTGATGGGGTTTTGAGGCATTTTGGTGTAAGATGGATGGTTTTGGGCATGGCTTGAGCTATATGGGTCATATGTGTTTATGAATTTAATTGGATTTAATTAAGTTTTATTGGTAGTGAAAAATTTTAGGACTGACCTATGGTGTTTTTGAAGGAAGAAAATCCTATAAAGCTAGTGTTTTGAGTTCATTTTTTAACTAGTGCTCTTGGAGGTAAAAGTGTGACCCAATTAGAAGTGTTTTTCGGGTATGATGGCATGATTTGAAGGATGATCGGATGTGTTATATGTTTAATATTGATTGATGGAATGAGATAAATTGTTTATATCCAAGACAAGTTGAGAAGGAAGAAGGTAGAACGAGTTGAAGGAATGAGGGTTTAAGCAAAGGTTTGTGAGCTGAATTACAGATCTCCATCAATTGTGAAAGATTTTTTTAGAGATAATCATCATCGGTGGTTGATTTAGTGCTTAGTCATCACAAGGGGTGTAGCCTCTTTGTGGAGTTAGTGCTTCACTATATTAGGGTTGGTACTTGAAAGAGGGTTTAAAACTCGCAAGCGAGGATCACGAGGATGACATGCACATCAACGGACATGCAAACAGCATCATAAAGAGATCTTGGGAGGAGCGAGCATCAACCGAATGTGCATGCAAAGATTTGAAACATGGGTAGAACCTGGTTAAGCCATAAAACTCTCCTCTATCTCATAGATCAAAAGGTGTGTACATATAGGAGGTGTTGAGTAACCCCCAATGCTGCAATCATGACAACTCAAGTAGAGAGGGGGAGTTACATTCCTAGAATAGAAGTGTAACTCCCAATGACGCATATGATGCACTGACGCACTAACGTGTAAGAGAATCTCATAATGACCCCTAAATGACACATGGACCTACGATCTCACCTAAGTGAGATGACTCACCTAATGATGTGGAAAATAACACACACCAACACCCCCCCTTCATTGTAACTTAGGATGAGGTGGAAAGTTAGAAATGAGAAATGGGTCCCAGCACAAAGCCTGATGAGGTACCCATGTACAAGAAAAAGGTCCCAAGTAGTGAAGGAAAACCCAATGGGAAAAACATCCACCACAAGAGAACAACACACTCTCTAATCTAAGAAAGATTCCAAATATGGGTCTCAACCATAGATGAGCACGAAATAGGAGGAAATCTCTCAGAAAGAAGAAGAAGAGAGAAGAAGAGGGAGATGAGAGGAATGCAGAAGATGCACTGGATGGATCTAAACTTTGCAGCTCTAGGAGGTCTCCCAGAAGAATGTCGATGATGAGATCCTCTACCTTTTGACTGAAGAAGAGCCACCTGCACTGAACTATGTGCCTGCCCTTAGGAGTGATATAAATGACATGTTGAAAGTCTTCCCACTCCATAAAGGAAACTGAAGGCAGCAACACGAAGAACTCTGAGTCTGGTGCACTGAAGTGTGACATAGGTCTAGTGAGTGAGTGCCAAGGAACCAAAGGTAATGCCACGTGCGTAGAACTGTCAGAGTGTGAAGAGTGAACACCTGTAGAAAGGATGTCCACGTGATGTGAAGGGAACAAAACATCCTCCACAACAGAAAAGGGATCCACAGCTGAGGGTGGATCAATGAAGGTCTCCGAAAATGGAAGTGGTAAGAGTCCCATAATGGGAACTCCCAACAACAGAGATGATGAACTCCTCTGAAACACATGTAGATGGATGAGGGACCTGTAGAGCATCACAAGTAGACTCTGTGAAAAGATGACTAAGGTCAGGCAGATACTCATCCCAATGAGGGGGCTCAACAAATAGAAGAGTGATGTCAGATAGGTATGAGTCATCCAATGAAGGTAGAGGAGTGGAATGGGCCTCGCACACTAGAAGTGGAAAGGAGGCTAGTGTAATGACAGTGTGAGACTGAGTAGGAGACTGCTCGATATCTAATGAGATGTGGGAAGTGTCAACACTCTCTGGAATAGTGAGAGAAAGAGGAGAAGAGTCCTCTATAATGCTCTCGACATCAGAACTAGGTGCACAATCCTCATCATCAGAAGTAGAACCAAATGAGTCTATGTCAATGGAATTGTCATCACATGAAGAAATGGAGGAGACAACTGAATCAAAGCATAAGTAACAAAGGTGGTAGTATGTGAAGGGTCTCCATAGAGGGATGAAGAATTCTCCGCACACGGTGAGGTGGATCCGAGGTGGACCAGAGAGAACGAGAGACATGCATCATCATGTGACCAAAGACATGGTCACAAGTGTCAAGGAAATCCTCTAGATGACGATGATCAATGGGTATAGGAACTGGCCCAAGTAAGAAGGGTGAAAGACCCTCGTGAGTGAAGTAACGTTCCATGGAAGCATGCCAAGCTGAATAGTTCCCTCTCCCGGTGAGAAGTGGCGGAGGCTGTAAGGAAATCCTACGATGCTCAAGTCTAGAAAGAGCACTCTCCATGATGTGGAATCAAAAGTGCAAGGTGCACAAAAGCAAGACGTCGGACTTGGCCGATAATGCGTCTACGTGTGAAGGCCCAAGAGTATAATCAACCCCCGAATGTGGCACTTTATAAAGTAGTGTGTTTACAAAACTGACAATTTCATCATGTAAAGTGTGAGAAATCATGCAACTTTGACCAAGGAAGTGCTCAAAACGAGCTGCGAGTCAAAAGTTATGGCATTAAAATGATTCCCGCAACTGATGGAAAATGCCACTAAACACTACAAACGCATTAAAAAAATACATGAAATGGGTGCAAAGGGTGTCGTGTGGGTACTCGTTGGAAATAGCGTGGAATTTTAGGCATAGTTTGTTTTTCTTGTGAGGGGGGATTAGCCTCCTGCCAACCCCGGACCTCGCCCTCCGTCTTCAACACTCGAAGGAAGGACATTAAATACAAGCAAAAAAAGACCCTAAAAATCAATTACATGCCATGTGAATGTTTTTGACCTCAAAACATTAAAAAGAGGTTTTTTTAACCACCAAACAAGTTTAAAAGGGAGTGGGGCCCACGTTATGGTGTCAAGCCATGATGGAAGAAAAAAATTTCCAAGGCTACAGAGGTATAAAACCAAGGCTACAGAGCCAAACCACAGTGGATTCAATGCCATGTGTTGGAGGATGGGCTTGGGGCCACGTGTTGGAGGAGAGTTTTTGACCAAGCGGCTTGAGAATGGAGGCCCATGTGGAGATGTGTTCACGATCAAGTATAGCTAGAGTGTAACGGACAAGGAGTTATGTAGGCTGAGCGACGGTGTCAGATAGGGACGAGCTGTAGAGAGTTGAAGCCACGTGGATTTGCATAGGAGAAAAAACCAGAGAGGACATAGGTCATAGGATTCTATTTTGGAATGAGGAAGCCATGTGCCAAGGTAATGGGTTGAGAGAACGTTGTTGAAACAGCCAGTCGCTGTAGTCAGAACACAACAAGACATGTGATGAGTCGGTTCATGACGAGGAGCCCGAAGTAACGGTTGGGAGCTGCCGAAGGATGGAGAGTTGGAGGGTTTGACATGGATAGGAGAAACCAGGCACCAATACACCATGACTAGGGTAGTGAGGAAAACTAGTATGGTGAGCCGAACGCAGAACACGAGGAAATAAGCGCAACAATGGAGGAAACCATGATTGAAGCCAAGTGCACGAGCTATGTGAGTAGACTATGAGTAGGTGCATGGAAACTGTAACGTGGTAGGGTGGGGGCTGTGAAGATGAACAAGGGGCTCTATGCACTAGTAAAACAAACTTAAGCTAGGCCGAAGCGACTCCTTACTGACAGCCAAGGTCACACAGGCTCACACGAACCCAAAACACAAGTTGAGTTGGAGTGGTAGATGCTGGGTTCGAGAGCCAAGCCATGTCCACGAGCCAACAAGCCAAGATTACCATGCAATACATAGAGATTAGGCTAGCATATATAAAAAGACAAACCCAAGCTTCAAAAAAAGGTGCAGGTTCGATGTGCAAGAGGGACGAGCAGAGGGTCGGTCTGTTCCACTTCCAACCACCAAGAAAAACAAGTAGATCCCTCAACATCATAAGCCAAAGCAAAGGTGTTTAACCGTTCAGTCAAAGACCAAACCAAATGATGCTGAGAGAAAACAAGCCTCCGAGCTAAAAAATGAGCCAACCCAAACAATCTACCAAGCCAACGTTGAACCCACCGTTATGAAAAAACACAGATCTGCAACCTCTGAAATGTAGCCTCAAACTATAATAGACCAAAACCAGCTCATGAAAAGTTGGAACACCCAAATAACTCGAACACATGAACAAACCAAGGAGAGGTATGATGCTAGAATCAATGCAAGTAGAAAAAGATTAGAATATCCATTACGACACATGCACGAGAATCTGTATATCACGCCAGAAGCAAAAACACACGAGCAACACCAAAGAGTGCACGGATCCACAAGATCTACTCTAATACCATGAAAGAGGGTTTAAAACCCATAAGAGAGGATCATGAGGGACGACGTGTACATCAACGGACATGCAAACGAGCAGCGTGAAGAGATCTCGGGAGGAGAGAGCATCAACCGAATGTGCATGTAAAGATTTAAAACACGGGTAGAACCTGGTTAAGCCATAAAACTCTCCTCTATCTCATAGATCAAAAGGTGTGTACATATAGGAGGTGTTGAGTAACCCCCAGTGCTGCAATCATGACAACTCAAGTAGAGAGGGGGAGTTACATTCCTAGAATAGAAGTGTAACTCCCAATGATGCATATGACGCATTGATGCACTAACGCACTGACACGTAAGAGAATCTCATAATGACCCCTAAATGACACGTGGACCTACCATCTCACCTAAGTGAGATGACTCACCTAATGATGTGGAAAATAACACACATCAACAGTACTCATTGTAGGATTGGTGCTCTTCTAAATTAGGGGTTGGTGCTCCTTGTAGGGTTGGTGCTCTACTAAACTAGGGTTCGATTATCCTTTTGGGGTTGTTGCTTCAATAAATTTTAAGTGTGGCTATATAAATTTTATGTTTTAGTGGGTTTTCTTCCCCTTGAGGGTTTCCCACTTAAATCTGGTGTTTTTGTGTTCTCTCTTGTTTTTTGTCTTGGTTATAGTTAATTAAATTTATAAGTAAAATTACATATGGATAATAGATAATTTAATGGTTTAATGAATGATAATTAATGGTGAAGGGACAACAAATGATGAATGCATTGTTTGGTAAATGAAAGTTGAATTTATTATAGGATTGATTCACCCCCCCAAGTCTTTTGTGCTTCCAAAATTGGTATCGATTAGGTCCTTAAGAATAAAGTTTCACCACTTTAAGGAGATCCCATCAAGCATAGGTATTTCAGATTTTCAAGCTCAAGATGACATGAATTCATTGGTCGGATTGAGAGATTTTTTGAAACCATTAGGATTTGACATTTGACAGTCCATCTATGAAGTGTGCACTCCCTCTCCATCAAGCATAGCTGATGATTGGTCTCATGGACAAGAAAAAGTAGTAAATGGTTTTGATTTTGAAGTAGATTATTCTAATGGCGAGTATGAAGACCTAAAAATTGATGACGAAGATGGCCTAAAATCTGATTTTTATGTATGTGACCCTAAAGTGGTAGATGGAGATGTTGATGACCTAGAATGTAAGTTTGAGAGTATTTTAGAATATATAATGAAAGAAGTGGTATGCCATGAAACCCTAACCATGGTAATGAGATATAAAGAGATCCAAGAGTGTCTTGAGGTAGATTTTTCCATTCATGAGAATCAAATTAGCTTGTTTGAGGAAAGATTAAGGACATTTATAGGTTTTGAAACCAAAATAAGGTTGACATTCTCAAGAGAGGATCTAGATGATGATTCCTCATTCTTTTATGCAAGGTATGGATGGTTTCTCTATGAATACCTTTTATTATTCAAGAAAAGAGTCCACATGTCAGTTAACAAGTGGAAGGAGTATGTGTATTCAAGGTTTGTGAAATAGTGTATTGCAAAATGAGTATATCCTATGGTAATAATGTTTTTGGTGATCTTTGTAGTATAGTTATCTCATTCCAATCATGGTAGGATTTACTTTTTCCTTTATTTTTCATATCTTATAGCATGATGGAGTTGAGGTATCTTGTCTAAGAAAGGAAGAAAGTGTCTCTCAGTCATGAAGTTAGGATTAACTCCAAGAAGTATATGGTGTCATGCTAAACTTAAAATTCAAGATGTCCTGATCTGTATAACCTTGTCAAGGTGGAGTTTGAAGGATCCATGATGATAGTGATCTATTAGAAGAGTTTTCTTGATCTGTTTTATACACATTTTCACCTAATAAAGTGTTTATTTGAGTAAAGAGATTCATGTCAAAGAGTCCTAGGTTATGTGTTAGTGTCTTAAGGTCATTATTTTGATGCAAAGTGTCATCATTGTCTTGTTGAAGTTTATTTAAAGGGTTTTCTGCCATAATTTGTTTTAGTGGTGTCAAGAAGTATCTTCATAAGAGGATTATTTTTCCAAGGGGATTTGAAGTATGTAAACTTGTAAATTGTAGGAATTGTAAGTCTCATGGGTTTGAGGTTTCAAGAAGCGTGTTAAAGGTATTGCATAGTGCTATGTACATGTCTATGACCTATGGAAATTCAAATTTTAAAGAGATGAATTATAGTTAATGTTATGCTTAAAGAATTTCAGGATTCTATGAATGGCGGTTACATCTAGAGATATGTGCTCTGAGTTCATGAAGTGATAAGAAGCTTGAAGAAATTTTAGATAACTTGTATGTTGATTGTTCAAGGTCTATCAAGACATCAAGGTAAATTATAATGTGCAAAAACTATGGAAGAGCTATGTGTTAGTCAAAATGAGATGATCTAAGAACCAAAGTTGAAAACAGAGTTATACAATGCCCCGAATCGGTATCTACTCATAATGAAGGAGAAAAAGGTGACTTATAGATGTCTTCAAAGGTATGATTATGTCCTTTGGCCAATTTATTGAAAAGATTTATCATGCAGATGTATTAGCTCTATGAAAAGCATGCAAGACGTATGAAAGTTGTGATTTGTATCAAATATACAAGATATGAGTAGGGATTTGTATCTCGAAGAGGGTAAAGCATGAATGTAATAAGTATTACATGTTATCAGTATGAATTCCATCTCAGTCAATACAAGTATATCAGTTCATATCTAAGTGTGAGGTGGTTGACACTAGGTCTTTCAAGATCTAGAAGTTCCTAAGTAGTATGAAGTCAAGGATTGATGATTGTGTATAGGTTCTTTTCATATGGCATATCCTATGTCATATAACAAAGAATAGTTGGTTATATATCTTGATCAAGTGATTACAGGTTTCAAGGAGGTCATGAAGACCTACAAGGAAGTTGTTTACTCCAAGATAAAAAAAAATTATGAAATCAAGAAGCTTTGGTGTGGATCGCACAAAGTGAAAGAGTTAAAAATATGAACATGGGTTAAATATGCTTACAATTTTTGGTGATGATCCAAGAATTTTTTAGAGTGTTTATGCTTCATGAGAGTTTGATTGGAGAAATTCATGGAAGTTAATTAAGTCTCTGTTGGGTGCTCTTTCTCTGTTGTTACATTTTTGTTGACATTTTGTTGCATTTTTTCAGTAATTTTGTTGCTTTTTAACAAAGTTACGAAATGGGTTTCTAAGTTAGTGAGATATAACCCTATGAATGAGTGTCTTAACAAGAAAATTATTGTTATTCAATGAGAATTTATATCCTCTACTTCAATGGGTTTGTATAACAAAGTGCATATAATGTTATGAGTCAATGGAATGCAAGTTTGTGTCTAGCATCAAAGCCAATATGAGTCTCGAGCTTAGTCTTAAAAATTTCATGCTACGGAGTTACAGAGCAAGTCATGACTCGTGTGGAGTCAAGAAGGTATGAAGTGATGAATCAAATCAAGCAGTATTGCAAGTAAGTTTCTTAGTCAACAATTGAATGTGTCAAGAAGCCCAAGAAAGGTTAAATAGCGGATTGTGATCTAAAACAAGTGGATTATCAAGTTTGCACAAGATGAAAGATAATTTTTTATGCTCTTCTCCTATCAAAGAAAATGGTTAATAAATTTCATGTAACAAGTACATTTGTTGATAAGGTACAATTTGGCACATTTCTTAAAAATGAACTATCAAAGGTTTGATGTATCCTAGGATTCGTTGAAGCTTCTAGGGATGCTCATACTTCATGAAAGAGGAATAGGGAAGGATAGTGTGATATGAGTTCTGTTATGTATGAGAAGGTATTGAAAATGATGAGGTACATGTTTACATAGGAGTTTCAATACAAAGGGGGAGCTTTTTTGGTCTCTTTGTTAGGTAAAATCAAGGCAAGGGAATCTTATTTGAATCATGCACTAGGAACTCTAGGGCCTAGAAGGCCTTAATAGGAATAATATTGAATGTTTTTCAATTTCAAAGTGGTAAGGAAAGTGAGTCACATAATGAAAAATATTCAAATAACCTGAAAAGTGTCTAAGGGATTGTGATAAGAGATTAGAGCATCTACAAGGCATAAAATCAAGGTATGAGTTCATTTTCTTTATGTTATCAGCTAGATACAAACAATATGATTCAAGGGGGTCTTTGGAGGTTGGTGTGTGGTTGAATTGAGATTGAGGCTTGGAGAATATTGTCATTTTTATACTAAAAGTGTTGTTTAGGGATTCTAGTCCTAAAAGTGGATATGCAAAGGATGAAGGAAAATTTTGGGTTCTTGAGCATGGTATAGACCAAGAAGAGGTAAAAAAACATGAATGAATTCAAAATATGGAGAGTAAGCATTCAGGGGAGATTTTTTTAGGCTCATTACAGGTCCATGGATTATTCATTATTGTTGTTGAGGTCGGACAAGAGAAACTACAATCGAAGGGGGAATCTTTTGAGAAAGTAAATTGAGTTTTTACATTCTTTCCATTGTCTCATGTTATGTGTTGTAATTTTCCATGTAGTTTCATCATAGTATATTTTTTCATAGATGTCAAATGGGAGAAAATCATCAAAAAAAATGGAAAAGAGTCAAGTGTGTGTGTTGGCCTTATTTGTTGCCATCAATGTTTCTAAAGATGGTTGTCATCAATGACAAAGGGGAGATTTTTGGCCATCGTGTTTTTTTTTTTCATTCATGTAAAATATATTGATGGAAAAGGGTGTCATGAGGTTTTATATTTCTCCATGACGTGTCTTTCAAGATCAAAGATGAAGGTTGATTGGCAAAGTGTCGTGTTTGGTGGTGTTCTAAGAGGTCCCGATGCATGGTCTAATGAGTTGTGTCGTAGTTTGAGGTTTCCCAAGATGAGTGAAGATTTTTATGATGTCAAACATGGTTAGTATGATGTTTCATGGGTATTTATGATTCAACATGAGGTTAACGTGGTTAGTTCATGGTTGAGTCGAGGCCATTTTAGGCTTTTTTCTAGCCCTAGTACATGTGCGTAATGAGTTAGAGTTATAAGATTTGGACCCAATCAGTCTTATTGGTGCATGATAGAAGTATGGTGGTAGTGTACCTAATGTTTATAGTTATTTTCAGGTCATAACTCGAGGTATGATGCATATTTGGGGTCCTTATGAAGAAAACAATGAGAAACATGAAAGTAAACACATGTAAGTCTTAATGTCTGGAGAGTTTAAAGCATATTTGAGCTATATGGTGAGTATGTTTAGTTATAAAAAAATTTCATGATGCTTAATGACAAGATTTAGGTCATTTTGAAATGGGAATTGCAAGATATGCAATTTTTTTGCAAACCAGGTAAGTTACAGTGTGATTTTGAAGCAAATGTGGACCTTCTGATGCTCATTGTGAACTATATGATTTGCATAGGCACTTTATCTCTTTTGAATATATTCTTAGGTTAGTTATTAAGGTTTAAAAATAATAATGATCTAGTTTGATCATCACATTTTTATGAACAATCGTTAAGGTGTTGATGAAAATTAGACCGACAACCAATCAACCCTTTTGCCTAACGCAAAAGGTCAAGATGGAATCAGACCAGTTTAATCGTAGTTGTACTTAAGAATTGGCTTAAGTGTGGGTAGTTTAACATAGGCTAAATAATGATTCAACCTAAGATCTAGGAATTTTCTATTTTTGGCAACAATGAGAATATACATACATCAACAAAAAGACAAACAAAACACATTAAAAGACACAACAAGACCACACAATGATTAATGAGACATATAAAGATATTTCTCTTAAAATCAATGAATTATATGTAAATAATGACTCTTATATCAAACTGATCTTTTGTATCACACACACACACACACACACACACACACACACACACACACACACACACACACACACACATATTATCATCCTTTATCCGACAGAGTAAAACCTATCAATTAGGTAACCTTTTGAAAAGGTGAAAAATTAAGTTGCATCTTGTAATATCTTATTTGTAATGATCTTCAAATGATATTATGATCTTGAAGATAAAACACACACAACACACTCACAAAAATGAAAATCAAAAGTATAAACATATGAACATATTTACATAACTGATAAGATGAAAAATAAAGTAGACATGATGAAGAAAATCATTAATGAGAGATAGTACAATGATTGCTAAAACAACGTCTTAACAAGGTCATGATTCAAAATCAAAGCCAACATGGCTACAATTTGCATATATATTTTGAGATCGAAATGAAGATATCATCAAGGCTTGCTCTGGATATGACAGAAAAAAATCTACAATCAGTTAGATAAAATGCAAAATAATCAAATCAGATAATCGAAGAAATAATATTAAATTTGGATATACCGTTGCATTCAAACTTCATACTCAAACCTCAAAACAATGTCATCATAATGCCTGTAAGATCACTTGCCTCAAAAAAACATTGCACATAAATTATTTAAAATGAAATAACTTTCAAAATAGTTGCAATACCTGATTTCTCATCCTTTGTAATTGAATCCTCCAAGTCCTTTTATAACATGCTCTTAGACAAAATCAGTTATAACCGATTGAACCATTTAAATAATTTTAAATAAATGATTTCTAACTTTATAATAATTTCCACTTATGACTTAAGTGGAACTTTATAATAAAATATAATTATAACCAAGGACTCGGGTCACCTTTTTAAAATTTACTTAGGCATTCGAATGAGGCATGAGTCATCTAAACAAGGGCCCACTAAGTATTACACACATTATATAAATGCAAACACAACCATTTAAAGCATTCATCCTTTCCAAGGCTAACACATCATCATCATGAAACAAAAAATCAAATATCAACAATCATCCATTTATATGCATAAATATATCATACTACCACCATTAGTTTATCAAATATGTCTCAAAATATCAAAGTATAATATCTCAAAATATGAAGTATATGCAAAGTGACTAATATGTCCAAAAATTTGTCAATCATCTCATGTCAAATCCAACGATGATGTTCCCACCTCTCGGTGACCATCTCGACATACTCATATGTCTCCACAGGAAGTATAGTGAGTGATAATACCATATTCTTCCTCTACTTCCAATTTAACTCTTTTCACCACACTTGTCACCTTAGGCACTATGGAAGAGGACCTAGCACGCTTAGAGGTCTCACGGGGAGTCACAAGAAGAAAATACTTGATTCTGTCCAAGTAAGGGTGGTGAATTAATAACATGTAAGGCATGATGTAGAGGCACATGAGAAGGAGCAGATTGAATAGGCCTATTAGAAGAGGTTGGGTTATTATCAACATGTGCATGCTCAAGATTGTGCAAAGGAGGGTTATTAATGTTGTGGGAAGGTTGATTGTGTGGATAAGATTCAATTACTTGTAGTACTTCATGAAGACAAGGTTCATTAGCATCGAAATGGATAGACATGCATGTAGGGACATGTCTAACAAAATGTCTACCTCCTCAAAGTGTACTAGTTCCCTTTGGCCACCCCTAGGTGAACCCCTCTACCATTGTGATTGACCTCGGAAACTATTGTGCCCCCAAGAGTGATGTGACCCATACCTTCTAGAACCCCAACCATCCCATCTAGAAATTATGATGTGCTGAAAAGGAGAAGTAAGCACAAAACTTAGCATGCAAGATCATTTAATTTCCAAAATAGAGTCACCAATCAAAAACCACAAGTGTCAATCTTTAAAAATATTTCATTTCAACTTCTAAAAATAAAATCATGCTTCTACATATTCTAAAGAACCATTTTACTTCAATTATTGGTATCACTTTCTAAAACATTCAAAATAACAAATCAAAGTACCATCTCTATCTTAAACCATTCACATGTCTGTATTATTTTGAGTTCTTGTAATAAGAAATTGAAATAAGAAAAACCTCAAAATATGCATGTACAGGATACAAATTTGACTGGCTCCAAATTCCATACTATTTCCACCTCATAATTGTTATCAAAAAATTGTATACAAAATATAGCCAATAAACTTATCACCAAAACCTTATCACCAAAACCATATCACCATTTTGATCAAACGAATGCATGCATTAAAAAAATTTGTCACAGACTTCAAGATTTTGAAAAGCTTTATCAAATCACTTAGAATGAAACTACAGAGATTTTGAGCTTTATTTTTTATCAATGTTATCTCATAAAATGACCACTGAGAATTGTAATCAACACAATAACCAAAAACTTGCTCCTTTTAATCAAACAGAGAAATCTATTTCCACCCAGAAACAAGAATATTGATATTCATTTCATATTGAACAAGTTACTGGTAAAATCGATACCCAAATCAAAGGCCATAATATGAGAAATTGTAACTTAAAAGAAACCATTTTCATCACTTATGCATGAAGGCTCAAAAGATTTCTATGCATGTTTCAAATAGTGTAAAAAAATTGTAAGTAAATCATTGTTTTCAAAAAAAGAAGTGATATCCATCTTTTTCCATGCACACCTTCTCTAAAACAAAAACGGATAAATATGCAAATCCCGATTTGGGTAAGCTCAAAGCTTTCACAAGCTAAACACACAACCATTTATACAATGGAAACCCAAAATATTCACATGCATGCTTCAAAATTCAACAAGAACTCAAATGCAACATTATTTTCCAAAATGCAGATGATATCTACTTCACTGCAAGAGATTTTGAAAAGACAAACTGGGTATGCGAAGTATCCACTTGGGTAAGCTTGAAAAAAATTAGGAAAAATACCCAATAAGATTCTACATATACCACTTCAAATTCATTTACCCATAATCCAATTCAATTGAACATAACAATTGTCAAATAAAAATAGTGTAAAGTTGTTGATAGTTGACACGTATGGTAAAATGAAATCTCAAGCTCGAGACCACACTTGCACAGAACCAGTAAAACTCCAAGCTTCAAAATCTTATAATGCAAAACCAAAAATGACCCTGAAATCCAACACCATCACCTTGTTTGATGTCCATATGGGTGCATTGAATGTCATTAAACTCGCCACCATTACTCCCCCTCAACACACTTCCGATTCATACCTTAAAACTCGGTATTCACATATTAAGGCTTGACTAAGGTTTGGAAAAAAATCAAAAACCATTAAATTTATTTAAATGCCCAAACTTTATACCATTTCCTTATGCCATTCGAGCCCACACAAACCTTATATGATCCAACACACATATGATGGTGATAAACTAAACAAGGTCATAAGATATGACTTTAGAAATGATGAAATCCATCTTACATTCCCGCAATTTTATCATGTATAGCCAAGATATTCGAAATGGAAGCATGCAACAAAGACAATATACCAGTCAGTCTCAAAACATCATATTCAACCATTACTCATTCATTGATCATTTCCAGAATGGAAAGACTAAAAATATCAAAATGCGAGCCTGAAATCCAAATAGTGAAATTACGAAACAAAATTTGATCTCCATGCTAACCATTCACCATCAATATGATAGACAAATGACACACACACACACACACACACACACACACACACACACACACACACATTTATGATGATAGCCAACAAATTTAAAGAATGCCACAAAACCACTTAGTGTCAAACAATTAAAATAATGCATTAAATACCTAAGAAGACCCTTCAGGACTCTATATCAATGTTATAAAAAGCAAATAGTAACATGGATATTCATTGTTATTTAAAAAAGGGGGTATTAAAATTTTAGTAATAACAAAAGGAAAGTTGGTTTGAAACCCTAGCTATGAGTGACTTGGAGAAAAATTCTTTTACCAGCCCATTTTTTTTATTGCTTTTGCAAAAGTGATGATTATATGTTGTAGAGGAATCTTCCATCTTTCCATAAAGGTATATTCGTGCATGTGACTCCATGTGGGCCCCACATAAAAAGGATCATTTACGAATAAGTATAATTTGGGAATAAGTTATCCAAAGAAAGTGAATACTAAACTGAATTTTTTTATCCCTTGAGTTTTCTATATGTTCATGAAGGTTTTAGAGCTTTTTTATAGTGAAAAAGTGCGTACCCTATTTATGAAGACTAGTTTTGGGGCAGTTTGGAGCAACTTGTAGTAAAATTGACATTGCATGAGCTAAAAAGGAGTTACGAATCCATTAAAGTTTTTTTGAAGCTGGTTCGTAGATCTTTCCGTTGGTATATCAAACTTGAGTTTTTGATTTGTTATAAAGAAGTTATGACTCATTATCAAGGATGCTTGTTCTAACAAGGTGCAAATGGATACATAAGGTAAGATTATGTTTTTGAGTTTTTCATGATTTTTGAAGGTTTTTGAGTGATTATAAATCACGTATATTTGGTTAATCTTGGAAGTGGTTTTTGGTGTGATGGAGCAAGTTGGGAAAATGGTCAGTTCTTGAGTCCTAGAAGGCATAAAAAGCAGTTTGCAGAGATTGAATTGGTTTAAGGCTTTCCAATGGAGTTGGAAGGATTTACAATATGTTATATAAATAGGATTAAAATTTATTTCTATTGGTATATTTTTTTGTCTTGGTGAGTTTATTTTATTGGTGTTTCGGCCGGTTTGTGAAGAAGAAGGGAAGATGATTTTTTAGGATAGGTTTTCTCAAGCTAAAAGATTGAGTTGGTTGAGGCATGAGATGGATTGTTTGATGCTTTATATCACCTATAAAGTGAAGAGGGATTAATTTTGTTCCTATTTAAGGAATTTTGAGGTCTTTAAAGTGACATAAAGGGTGAAAACTAGTTGAGTTTGCAAAACTAGTTTATGGGCAACATGTTTTTAATGAAGAGGAAAGTTGTTATGGTTTGAACACATGGATGTTTCATGATGTATATATTGCTTAGAAGTGATATACATGTCTTGAGGTTTCCATATAGTGGTCACATTCCATATTTGAGTTGATCTTGGGTGGTTTTAAGGCCCATAGGTGTAGACATGATGATGGAAACAAATTTTTGGTGAAGGATATGAGCCTTTTGGCCCATGTTATGAAATATTTGATTGGTCTAAGTAAAAGTGAAACCAAATATGATTCTTATATGTTATATTACACATGTATGGTGAATTTGGGAGCTTTAATAATCATGGTTTTTGTGTTAGTGGATTTTCTCATCCTAGTGATGGGGTTTTGAGGTGTTTTGGTGCAAGATGGATGGTTTTGGGCATGGCCGACCTATATGGGTCATATGTGACCATTTTTATGAATGTAATGGGATGTAATTAAGTTTTATTGGTCATGAAAAATGTTTAGTACCGACCTATGGTGTGTTTTAAAGAATAAAATCCTATAAAGCTAGTGTTTTGAGTTCATTTTTGAACTAGTGCTCTTAGAGGGAAAAGTGTGACCCAAGTAGAAGTGTTTTGTAGGTATGAAGGCATGATTTGAAGGATGATCATATGTGTTACAATTTGAAGACCTGATTGAGGGCATGAGAGAAAGTGTTTAGAGCAAGACAAGTTGAGAAGGAAGAAGATAGAGTAAGTTGAAGGAATGAGGGTTTGAGCAAAGGTTTGTAAGATAAATTAGATATCTCCATCAATTATGGCAAGAAAAAAATTAGAGATCATCATCATTAGGTGGCTGAGTTAGTGCTTCACTAAATTAGGGGTCGGTGCTCTACTTAATTAGGGGTTGGTGTTCTTTGTAGGGTTTGTGCTCTACTCAATTAGGGGTTGATGCTCCTTGTAGGGTTAGTACTCTACTAAATTAGGGGTTGATTCTCCTGTAGGGTTGGTGCTTGACAAAACTAGGGTTAGGTTCTCCTTGTGGGGTTGGTGTCTCACTAAATTAGAAGCATGGCTATATAAAGTTTATGTTTCAGTGGTTTTTATTCCCCTTAATCGTTTACCACTTAAATTTGGTATTCTTGTGTTCTCTCTTGATTTTTCTCTTGGTTATAGTTGATTCAATGTATAAGTAAACTCACATATGGTTAATGTATGATTGAATGGTTGAATGAATGATAATGAATGGTGAATGGACAAAAAATGATGAATGCATGGTTTGGTAAATGAAATTTAAAATTATTGTAGGAATGATTCACCCCCTCGATCCTTTGTGTTTCCAATAGGGGCCATCCAAGATAAAAGTAACTAGGTTTCATCCTTTAAGTTCACCAACTCGTAATTAAGTAAAAATCACTAGAATTCATCGAAATCATCAACATACACTTATCCAATGCAATTGACCTATAGGGTAAAACACAAATATATTTCAATTCCTTAATTTACCTACATACATAATGAGTGAATCTTTCTTCCATCAATAATACAACAATTACAAAATTTGAGAATGAATTTACAAATACATCATTTTATAAAGGTTTGTATACTAACTATAGAGTTATCATACTTTGGTGCTTCATTGCAAATACAATTACGTTCATGTTTTCATTATACAAACTATAAAAGAGTGTGTGTGTGTGTGTGTGTGTGTGTGTGTGTGTGTGATAGACATTTCTTTCTTTTTCACCTTTAAAGAAAAACATGTTAGAAAGATTAAAAATATAACACTCAATTCTAATAATTATTCTATGTCACCCCACTACCTACAACCTATCAAAATTTTGTAAGCATGGTCAACGAAATACGTTGGTATGGAATTCTCCTATGATCTAGCACAAATCATGATTACTAATCTTCCATTTACAATTAAATAAAACAAATTTTTATTAACAAGAGAGGCAAGAAAAGCTTTTTTATTTCATTTCATTTTCAAAACTGGAGAAAGGTAGAGAGTGAAGAGAGGAATAACATAATTTTTCCCACAATAATTTTTCTCAAAACAAATAACTAAATGGATATCCATAAAATCATATGTTTAGTGTATACGAGTGTTTCCACCGTTATTTGACTTGATAAGGGTCCGTGACAATGTCTTCTCATTTTACAAGTTGGCTAAAAATGCATTCAAAAGTTGATTTCGATGGTCCAATGCACCATGTAACAAATCATATACACTCTCCTATATACAAGGAATTCATTGGAGTTAACGAAACTCAAAACTGGTAAATAGGGTTCGAATGGTGATAACCTTTTTAGGCAACTAGACGTTATTGAACTACTTTAACCTTGTCACCTAATGACCAAAGGCCTACAAAACCCCCTTGTAAAACTAACTGGAAAGGTGTTTTTCTCATAACTAAGGGTTGTTAAAAAAAAGTGGTATGCGGAAGCCAAGTTTCATTTCTCCACCCAGGGCCCTAAAAAACCCAAACCAAATTGAACTTTTAACTTTCAACAACAATCTAAAGCTACAAAAAAGTTTGCAGGGCTCCTAGGGGGTGAAAAAAAAATACACGAATGAACATGTAAGGTCATTCCAAGGTTTGATATAGTACTCCACATGACAGGAACACAAAAAAATTGACTTTTCTGTTTTAGGTCCGGAGGGGTGCTCTAGACATCTTTGAAAATCACGTTTATTAACTTTTGTAAGGTAAACAACAAAGTAGTTTTAAACTAGAAAACAATTTCAATTTTTAATTCAAAGCGGTTTCCGTCATCCAAGCTACCAAAACATATAAAGAGGTACAATAAAAAAATGTGTTTACACTTAAACATTTTTAGTTACACCTTTGAAAGAAGGGAAATTTCGTTGTTTTTGTTATGGTTCGTTGTAATCACCTAATAGCCTTTTCTTCCTTTGTTTTTAATTTTGATACCATTGTAAAAAGAAAAACTAGAATATGAAACTTGTGTAAGATAGGGAAGATAAAACCATGCCTAAAATTGATCAGTGAGCAGGAGTTAAGCGGTTTGACATTTCTCGAGCCAATTGTATTTTCTTGACGGGTTCTAAGGTCCATTCACTAACCTCGTCTTGTGTATCTCCTGCAATCTGCCATATAGCAATAAGTGTCATACATTTCTAATGTGTGCTTCATAGTTCCAAGGATTTTGAGAGCATCTTAACCACAACCACGCATTCTTTCTAATTCATCATTTAATATTACGTGGTAGTCCACCAATGCCGCCAAGGATGCTACCTCACCAAGTCCGCGTGGAGAAAATTGAGTGGCCAAACAACCCATGTCCAAGTGTATGCCACATATTCATATTTACCAATCGGGCCAACCAATGGCCAAGTGAAAGAACCCATGTATATAATAAAAAAATGGCAGAACACATTCATTAAGCATTTTATAAGGCGGACATGCCACGCATATCACCCACCAAGTAAAACACCAATCACATTACATGGTGTGGTTAACAAATAAACCAATTCCATAACTAAATTCAATGCCACAGCCAGAGAAAAATGTTGTATAAAGTGGAAAGATCTCATTCTCTTATGTGCTCTTCTAGCACTTAAGAGAACAAACCCACATTCCCCACCATTCAATCCCAGCTCCAAGCAAATAGATCTACACAACTACCAGCGATTTAATTGGAATCTTAACAATAAAGTTTAGAGTGTCCTCAAGATAGCCATCAAGGAAAGAAGGTCAAACATTTACAATCCGCCCACACATAGAACACGAGAAAAGGTTGTGGACTTGGATTTTATATGTCCATGAATTTTCTAAAAGTTTCCAGAGTATTTTCGACGAACCCATTTTGTGTGCCTCCTGCAATCATTGCTAGCCTGTAAGGCCACATTTATTCAAGGTGTTTTGTTAAACGCTTCACCTACCAGGTGTGTGCTTCAACAAGAGAAAAAAATACCCTTTATTATGTTTGGATGGATGTACATACCATATCCCAAAGCGCATATTTTAACACAGACTGAGGGTATGCCAGTAAAGGTAAACCGATCATGTGGACACCTATTGGCTGGATATGGTGAAACAGTCGTCATGCTTCAATAAGATGTCCATACTCTGATTCAAATCTCCCATTTTGGCACAACTTAGGAGCATGTTATCGAAGGCTATGGAATTTGTCCTTGTTTTTACTTGAATATTATCATTCCTTTCCAACAAATCCCTAATGTGTATAATCTATAACATGAAACCATATTTCTTAAATATAATCACGTTCTTTGCGGTGCCAATGCCAAGCGCATGCTTCCACGACTCCCATTTCCACAAGCTGGGAGGATATTGGAAAAGGTTGCAGAGTCATGTAAAATGGTAGTAATTTGTTTGGAGTTCCCTCCTTATCCTAGCAAGAGAGGGAAACAAGAAATTCCAAGACCAGCAAAATACCATTTAGGGATTTGTAATTATTAAAATTTTAATCATCCATGTATATATATTTTATTTTGACTTAATTTTGATCGATTTGATCTTATCTCATTTTACTATTTCAAAATTCCATTTTTTCCTTCAAACACAATGACCTCCATTTCTCCATCAATGCATTCCATGCAACCACAATTTATTTTATTTTATTTTCAAAGATGAAAAATAAGGCGACCATCAACAATTTTCTCCAGAATGGGTTTGACACGATGATAAAAAGTGGGTGTAATACAATAAAGCATTGACATGAATAATCCTCAACGATAAGCCCCATCATTTTTGTGAGGCGGTCCAAACCCTCGCCGACTAGGTAAAATGCGGGGAATTACCTTGAAGATGTGTGATTATAGGGAGAGACATGTGCTCATCTACCGAATGATTTCTAACAATTTCTCACTCCCACTATTTCAAATATAAAATAAATATTTTAAATTTGTTTGATTAACTCATAATTTTAAATTTTAATATTTAAACTCTTTATTCCCCTTTATTTTTGTTATTATTATTATCTATTTATTGATACTTTATTACATCGTTGACAACTCAAAATGGGGACACAACTAGCCACTTCTACCAATACCATTGCCTGCCCTAAATTGGGCATGTGGCAAAGCACTACATCGATTCAATCAGCCAATCTTGCAAAAGATGTCTGTAAAGGAATCATAACCCACTTGAGGGCCTTTAGATGAGCTTGTCGACAAAGCACGATAGATCCAGCGCTATAGAATGTTGTGAACTTTGTGGGCCACTTGTATGTGGTTCTATAAGCCCAAAGTACTATAAGTACTCATTCATATCAATACTTATGTCCTACATAAAAAAATTTGTCAAAGTATTTCCTAGAATCTTTTTGAAGTCTCAACAATTCCATTTTCCTCTAGATGATAGGGAGTGGTCTAGTTATTGACTATCATGAATTCTACCAAAAATATGTGCATAGTATCTATGAGATAGTGTCTTCCTTGATCATTGGTCAAGCTTAACGGAAACCATACCCATTGATTATTTCCCCCATAAGAACCTTTCTATTGTTACTTCTATAAAAACCTTAGTAGGTGGTGATTCTTCCCATCTAGTTGGATAATCATTGGTAGTGATAGTATATAACACTCCAGTCTATGTGTAACAAGATTTATTAGTCCAACAAAACTAATCTTCCATTTTCAAATGGCTCTCTTGTACTCACTTTGGTAATAGGGAATCTTATCTCTTATATTGTTATTACCAACCCTTTGACAAATATCACACATGGTGTTATATAATTTATCATCCTTAAATAACATGGGTCATCACAAAATAGAGAATAAAATATTGCATGTGGTGGCCTCTCAATCATGGTTCCCTTAAGTTACACCTTCATGATCTTCCTATAATAGTTATGCATTCACATGTGTTATGACACAATGCTTTAGGACTTCATCACATCCTAATTTGTAAAATTATACTATAATGAGATAATATGGTGTTGTATGCACTATGATTCATGTCTTCTCATTGGTAGTCCATCTAGTTGGTGGTACGCCTGATGTAAGGAAATTTATAATGTCCTCTAATTACTCAAGTAACCTTTGATATTTATATAACTTAACATCTAATAAGTCATATTCAATACTATGTCCAACCTCCCCATTATTAATTCTTGATAGATGATTTGGTCCACAATTGAGCCTCCCTAGATTTACCATGATGGAGAAGTTGAATTATTATAATAGGATTATCCATCTATAGATTAACCCATATAATATTATATTATTGACCAAATACTTAAAGGCATCATGGTCTATGAAAAACATGAAAATCGGTGGCTAGAAAATATTTTGAAAATTTCGGAGTGCATAGATCAAGGTCAAATCCTTTTTCTCAATGGCAAGATACTTTTTCTCTATAAAGGATAGCTTCATAATCAAAAAGTAGATAGGATTATCTATCCTTCTTTATCCTAATTGGGAAATAAAAGATCCTATATATGTTATTTAGGCATCCAAATGTACACAAAATGGTTTATTCTAGTCTAGAAATCATATGATATGTTCTCATTGCCAACTTATCCTTAAAATTTTGAATGCATCTTGTTGACACACAATCCATAAATAAGGTCCATCATTCTTGAATAGTATTTTCAAGGGACTAGATATATTTGTATAGTAAAATTACAATAATATCCTATATTTCCCAAGAACACGTGCTCATCACATTAGGTATAAGGCTCTTCCAAGACTTGAATTATTACAATCTTGGCAAGATCTACTATCATTCCGTCCTTACAAATCATATGTCATTGAAGTAACCAAATTTTTTTGAATATACACTTAGGTTTAAGGATATTTTTTATCTTCCTACATCTCTCAAACATGATCCTCAAGTTTTCATGGCAATCTCTCACCAAACCATAGTCGACTCAATCATCTAGGTATACCTACATAAACTTATGAATTGAATATTTAAATGTTTCAATCATTATGTGTGAGAAGACTTAAAGAACATTTTTCAGGCCAAAGGGAATTGAATTGTACATTTATGAGCCCCACTCTATTGAACATTTATTCTTTTCCTTATCCTTCCATGCAATTTGTACTTGGCGGTACCCTAAAACCCATCTTTTTAGGTGTAGATATCACATAGTGCCATGACTTTGATAATTTATTTGGAAAAAGGGGTCGGGAAGGGATTGATGATGCAAGCCTCATCGAGTTTGAAAACTTCCATAATAATCCTTATGTTCCCATCCTTTTTTAGATTAATTACCATGGGGCTTACACATTTAGAATCTTTCACAAGATATATGACACCTAAATCAAGGATATTGTCAATTTCTTCGTGCACCTTTTTTCGCAAGTTTAGATTCATGTGATAAGTTATTTTCCGATCGCTTGCACATCATATTTAATTTTGATAGTAATCTTCCCCAAGGAATCATGCAATCCCTTTATATCATGGTACCATTTTTGAAATAGGTCCTTAAATTTCTTGAGCAATTCCACCATGCATACTAGCTCCACATCGAACCAATAATCACCTATGGCAGCCAATGGTGGCTCTTATTCAGACCCAATATTTACCTCCACCATGCACATAAGTTTAGTTTAGTCCTTAATTTCTAGTTTTCAAAGATCCTACAAATTCCTATCGCCAATACCGGTGGGGATTATCAAGTGTTCCATATGGTCCTCCTGGTCATCGAGATTTATTAAGGACTTACCCCTTCCTTTGTTAGACCTCTTCAACTAGTTCCTTTGACACCCTTGTGGGGTTGAGTAGGTAAATTTACTAAAAATACCTTCAAGTTCATAGGCATCCTTGTCATGAATATAAGACACCTTTTCTTCTAGATAGTTGCATCAACCGGAAGATGGCCCTTTCCATCAATTTAATGGCTTATTTCATTTCTTAGTGGAAATATAAAATTGAAAGTTCGATAGATCTCCCTTCACTTTTTCCCGATATGACATCTATCTCCTTGTTCCACCCAAGATATACCATGTACATACCCAAGATATTAATGTGTTATAAAATTCATACACTCGAGATATAGATTGGTAGGACTTCTAACTCATAATGTTTCACAGCGTGCATAAGAGAAATGGGACACATGCATACACCATACCTAGGTAAATTGTTCCTTAGATTATTGATCTCAAACCATGTTGATAAATCCTCCTTGATGATGTTATAATGGGGTAGTGTGGGATGGTGAGTTAACAACCACCGGCGGCTATGCTCTTCATGATGTAGACAAGGGATTCTACCCTCTCTTCTTCCTTAGGGAAGAATGATTCTAATTCCATCATGTAAGCCTCTACATATATAGTTCTATTGTACCTTAGGAGTTTTTGGATCACCTATCAACTGATCTTAAATATAATTTTTATCATGGATGTGTATCTCTTAGAATAAAGTTCCTTTATGGGGGTGCACACTTAGGTTTTCCATATTTGAGATGGCACACACCCCGCCTTAACATTTTGTGGGGTCCATTGTAACACTCTTATTATCAAGGACCTTGAATAATTCCTTTTAATTCATCACATCATCTCCCAATGAGTTCATATGACTCATTGACCTATATATTATAAGAATTACTTATAGTACCTAATTTTGATGTGTCATTCTCCCATTTAAGACATCCTTCCTAGTTAAGATGAACTTGATATCCTCTACATTATATTAGTTTTAAATGTAATTTATATCTCATTCAACATCTAAAATTTCTATGAAGGGTAGTCCATGGATTGTGTCAAGGGGGATTACTACCTCGTGTTCACCATTTTCAAAAATCATATAATTCTTCTTGAAATGCATGTCTCCATTATTCTCAAAGAACCATGACCTTTCTAAGAGGGATGAGTAGCGGTATTATTCCATAAGCTTGATGAATTTAAAGCCTAATGTGAACTTAGATCCCATTATATCTAAGCTCACTCCTCCGAGTGCACTAGGTGGGATGACCCTTGTTTTATTATCCATAAATAACGTATTGATAGTAGGTTCCAATGACAACATCCCAACTCACATCCATGCATCCTTAGTGAGTATATTGACTATTGTGCTAGTTTCAATAAGGATGTTTCACATATCAGGAAATTCAAATCCACATCCAATAGTATTTCACTATTAAATCCATATTTTACTACCTTCAAATCTCAACCTCTAGTTTTATCTTGTGTACGAAGTTATACTTTGAGAACTTCTTCCAACTATTCCTTTAAGAGAGGTAATATTTTATTAGTATGTAATAATCTATGTATCTCAGCTACCTCCTTGACCTCTAGCTCATTGGGTTTTATTTTTTTGTTCTTTCATGCATGATTCCACTTCACACACCATATGAATTTCTCTTTGTAGTTCCCCTATTATCTCTTGGGCCTTTTACAGATAATATTTTGTGTATCCCCATCGTGGTAGTATATTACCTTGATAAACATGTCATGGGTGAGCTATTTTAGATTTTATATGCTCTTAGGGTTGAAAATTTGCACCATTGTGAATTGTTATGCTTTACTTATATTTTACCCTTTGATTTTGAACCTATATTTGGAATCCATGCTCCAAGATTTATCATGCACGTGCCCTCATCTCGATGATTTTTCCTTTGAGTCATTTTTTATACATCTCTAGGAATTCTATAGTCTTTGTTGCTTCCCGTAATATCCATAACTAAGAAAAATAGGACAATCATATTGATATTGATTTGGATCAATGTAATTATAGAAAATACTTGGTGGAAACCTTCCTGCTCCCATCATGTTTTTCTACCAAATTGACCTCTTCCACCACCATAATCATGGGTCTATTGGGTGGGGGTAGTTGTTTCTTGTATTGAAATCTCATGTGTCCCTTTTTATCCTCCTCAATCATATGGAAATGTTCTATGCTATGCTTTCTTGTGTTATACACTAGAACCACAAATATAGCTTAACCTATTTTTACCTATGGATTATTGGACAAAACTTCACATCATGGTCCTCATTACAAATTTTACAAACTTTTTTTGCAAGGTGCATGAATTTCCTCAGAAATTATTCTATGTATTCCATTCCACCTAATAATCTAAGCGCCATAGCCTACACACTTCTCTTATGTTCCTCTAACAATGATCATTCATAATTGTTGAACCATGTTTGAGATTTATGCCTCCAAAAATAGGTTTAATCCTATATTTACGCTACCTATAGATTTTATGCATAGTATTGCTTCCAAATCTCTGTATGCATCTATAAATATATTCAATGAGAGGGTGCAAATAAATTGTTTCAAAAATTCACCTTAAAACCATTTCATATACCGAATCGGGTGGATTTCCTAAGATAATTTTGATATCAAGGTCTTAAACCTTGTATCGCATGTGCAAAATCTTAATGGGCCTTTGTTTTATCTCTTTCAAAAGTGATAGGGTTTGTTTTTATAACTCTAGGATGTAAAGATATTCCAAAACTTCTTCTTAAGTAGGCCATAATCCACTACATATTATAAAGGACCATACTTTTAGCAATACATATGCATGTAGTCCAAAAGAGTGGTGGAAAAATATATTGCATTAGTTTTGGTACCATGATTCCTTTCACACACCATATAACTTTATAGTAATGCATATTTTATGCTAAATTATTCACACCTCTAAATTTTGGGATTTTCATGGATTTATTGTAGAACTAAGTTTACATGGGCACAAGTTATTGGTTTTGTGCAAGTTGGTTCTATATTAGTGGGTTCTAGGGTTGATTTCATATGGGAAGTTTTTACAAAGGAGAGTTCGGAGGAGGTTTTTAATAGTGGGTTTATCATATATGGATCTGGGTATTTTTAACATTCATTTCTCTTTTGGTACTTCTAGATGTTGATTGCATTGCTCCTTGTGTGATTGTTCTATCTCTTACCAATGAAACTTAACTTACTTGTTGCAACATAAAGTTTGCAACAAAGTGTTAAAGCGATATATTTTTATTCTATTGATGGTAATATTTTCTATTATAGTCTAGTAGTAATCTAGTAATTAGTTTATGGTGGTGGTGGGAGTAATGCACATCTCATTCCATGTACATTTAGAGACAAGAGATAATAATTCATTTCCTCATGTGGATTAAAATATCCTTTAGTGTATTTCATGGTAGTTGGCATCCCTCCATCATTTGAGGTCATCTTGGCATCCATACCAAACCAATTCCTTACAAAAACTAATCACATGCTCTTATCATAGGTAGTATTTGTAAATTTTTAGTAATCTCTCATCCTCCTCATCCATGTTGGCCTCTTATAGATCCCATTTATCTCACTTCTTCCACATACTCTTTCCAACCACCATCCACTTGTGGTGTAATAAGTTATTATCTGCTCATAGGAAGTGATTTAATAACCCAATCCATAAATATCATCTTAATACAAAGAGGTAAGGAGTGGATATAAACACTTCTAGGTTTACATATTAATTTATATTCCACTTCCTTTAAGCATGAATATTTCGGCATTGCAAAATCCATCAAATATCTCCCTATAGCACCTTCTTACCAAACATCAACAACACACCTCCAGAATTCATCAATATGTTTCAACACCTCCAGATGTTCCTTAATCCAAGGACAATTTCTTATAAGATTCCTTGGCTTGTCTAAGAGCAACAAGCCAATCCATGCATACAAATTATGAGGAATATCATAGAAAAATATTGAATATAGATATTCATATAACTTCTCATTTCCACATTTCCTTAGATCTTTTCCTCTATAACTAGGATGGTTTCGTGTGTAGTCATTTTCTTGTTCATATAACTATTTTTATACGTGCTCGAGCATTATTCTTTTTTATTAAAGGAAAAAGGTTTTTGGTTGGGATCTTTTAGGAATTAGAGAACAAATATGTAGAAACAATTCCTTAAATCACAACAGTAGGAAATTGTATAGTAGAAGCATACATGCGAAATATAACAACATAAATAAATAATGCACAAAATAAGACAAGACAAGATTTAACGTGGTTCACCCAATGTGGGCTACGTCCACCAAGAACTTGCTTAGATTTTATCATCAACAAGAGTAAAACAACTCTCACAGTATTCTCTCAGTTATGAACTCACAACAAAATTCCAAAGATGCTAAACCACATCTAAACCACAATTGACACCCAATTGCTTAACCTTGATCACTCTTGATCACCTCTTGATCACTAAGACTCAAGACCTCTTGAAAACTCAAGATATCTTCAAGATACCCTAACACCTCTATTTATAGGATTACAATCCTTTAAGAAGTCTAAAAGCCAACCCTAGAAGTTTGAAAGTCACGACCTTTCATCTTCCCATGGCTGGAAAAGAAATGGTCATGACCTTTCATCTTCCCAATTCGAACTCCACACTTCAATACTGATTTGAGAAGACCAAAAATAGGCTCCACACCCCAACAATCTCCCACTTGGAGACTATTCCTACTGAGAAAAGTTCTCAACCCTTCATTATCAATCAAAGTTGAACACAACTTCAACTTCTCCCTTGTGACCGCCTTGGTCATCATATCCATAGGATTCTGACTAGTATGAATCTTTTCTAGCTTCAACTTATCTTCTTCCAAAGCTGCCCTAATGAAATGATATCTTAGCTAAATGTGCTTCATCCTAGAGTGAAAATTGGAGTTCTTCGCTAAATGAATAACGCTCTGACTATCACTGTGTAGTCTCCTAACTTCCTTCTTATGACCCAACTCATCAAGAAATTGTTGTATCCAAATCATCTCCTTGCTTTCCTCTGTGGCAGCAACATACTCAAGCCTCTGTGGTTGACAAGGCCACAACCTCAGAATCGTGAAATCTAACTCACCGCTATATCACCAACCGTAAATACATAACTTGTCATGCTCCTCCTACTATCTAAATCTCCTGCCATGTCTGAATCTACATAACCACACAATGTAGTGTCTCGATCCACCGAAACACAATGTTTCTCCCATGGTCCCTCTCAAATACCAAAGGATCCACTTCATCGCATGCCGCTGATCTCTACCTCGATCACTCATAAACCTGCTCACTGCTCCCACTACATGGGCAATGTTAGGCCTAGTGCATACCATAACATACATCAAGATACCAACCAATGATGAGTACGGTACCCTATACATCTGGATTTTATCCTCCTCAATCTTAGGACTCTGATCCTTTGATAATTTAAAGTGACCTGTCAAAGGGGTACTAACCAGTTTAGCATCCTGCATACTAAACCTCTCCAAGACATTCTTTATGTACTCTTCTTAAGATAACACCATCTTCCTCTCTTTCCTATTCTGAGTTATTCTCATACCAAGGATTTTTTTTGCTTCCCCCAAATATGGGAATAGAATAATATAACTACCATCAAGAAACTTCTTAATGTACACAAAATGGTCTGAGTGACACCCGAGTAACCTTGCTCCTGCATAAAACTGTCAAACTTCTTGTACCACTGCCGTGGAGCTTGTTTTAGGCCATACAAGCTCTTCTTCAATTTGCACACTAACTTCTCCTTCCCTTTGACCTCATAACCTTGTGGGTTCTACATATACAATTCCTCCTCCAACTCACCATGAAGGAATGTAGTATTCACATCCAACTGCTCTAAGTGCAGGTCTTCTACTACTACTAAACCAAGAACAATTCTAATAGAAGTCATTTTAACAACAGGAGAAAAAAATTTCATCAAAGTCTATACCTTTCTTCTGTGAAAATCCCTTAACCACCAATCGGGCCTTATATCTTTTCATGCCTCCATATTCCTCTTTGATTCTATACACCCACTTGTTCTGTAATTCTCTCTTTCCCTCGGGTAGCTCCACCAGATCCCAATTTTGGTTTTCCATAAGAGATCTATTATCTTCATCCATGGCCTACTCCCACTTCTTCCTGGCATCCACCTGCACTTCTTCCTCAAAGCACTCTGGCTCTCCACTGTCGTGAGCAATAAATAATTCAAAGATGGAGTAAATCATTTAGGTTCCCTTCTTACCCTATAAGACCTTCTCACCTCAGGAGTTTGGGGTTCCTGATGAGTAGGTTGCCGAACCGGTCTGGCCTGGAAAAATTTACACCTAAACCAGCCCCTTGGACACCTTGTTGTCCACAATGTCCTCTAACACTATGTATTCTTTCTTTGATTCCTCTTTCTGTTCTTACAACTGATCTTTATACATGACTTTTTCATTAAAGACAATATCTCTAGACCGAAATATTTTCTTGTCCTTAAGACTCCAAACACAGAAACCAAATTCATCCTCACCATATCCAACAAAGGTGCATTTCTCATAATTATCCTCTAACTTGGTCCTATCATCTTTATCAATGTGAACAAATGCCTCACATATAAATACTCTAATAAATGAGTAATCAATTTTCTTACTAGACCAAGCCTCCTCAGGTGTACCTCCATCCAAAGCCATAGAGGGTCCTTTGTTAATCAGATAAACAATTGTGCTCACTGCTTCCACCCAAAACATGAGTGGCATCCCCACATGTAACCTCATGCACCTAGCACGCTCCATGATTGTCCTATTCATTCTCTCTGACACTCCATTTTCCTGTGGAGTATTTGGAACTGTTCTTTGCTTGCAGATCCCATTTACTAAACAATAATCAAGAAATTCATTGCTGCAATATTCCCCTCCATTATCCGACTTGAAACATTTCAACTTGAGACCTGTTTCATTCTCAACTAATGATTTCCATCTTTTGAAGGTTTCAAACACATCATATTTCTTTCTAATGCAATATACCTAGACTTTTCTAGTTGCATCATTAATGAAAGTGACATAATAACATGAACCACCAATAAAGTCTACTTTAGTTGGCCCCCATTCATCTGTATGCACTAAATCCAACTTACCCTCCTTCCTGGTAGGTCCAACCTTGAGGAATCTCACCGCTTCTATTTTCCATAAACACAGTCCTCACAGAAGTCTAAATCTAACTCCTTTAATCTAGGAAACATGTCCTTTATAATCTGCATTCCCTTTTGACTCATATGACCAAGTCTCTAGTGCCACAAAGTTGCATCTCCATCTGCAACAACTAAATTACAATAATCGGCACCAATGGTTAAATATAAAGTACCAATTTTATTACCTCTTGCAACCACAAGAGCTCCCTTTGTAACCTTCCAAGAATCTGCTGTAAAACTGACCGTACAACCATCACCGCCTGTGGTGACTGTTGATTTCAAGTTCTACCTCAATTTAGGCACATGGCTAACATCCTTAAGTAGCCATGTGTTCCCATTCTATGTTTTCACCCAAACACAACCTTTCCCTACTATTATGCATGGTTCATCATCACCAAGATATACATGTCCAAAATCTCCTTGAACAAAATCAGTAAAGTAATGTCTATATGGGGTGGCATGGAAAGAAGCCCCTGAATCTAACACCCAAGACTTAGCAATATTATCTAAAGAAAGAATTAAGGCATCCTGACAAACATCACCTACTGCCACATTTACCTCTTTAGTTTCCTCCTTCTTGTTCTTATCCCGAAGAGCCTAACAATATTTCTTAGCATGACCAACCTTCCCACAATGCCAACATTCTAACTTACTCTTAGACTTTGACCTTCCACGATCATTTGACTTCCCACGGTTACCTTTCCCTCTGTTATTTTGTCTCCTTCTGCTCTCCACCATCAAAGCATTTCTAAAAGTAGAAGAATCTTTAGTACTCTTCCTTCACATTTCCTTTCTTAGGATCACACCTATTACATCCTCAAACTTCATCTTTGAATTATTAGAGACTAAATTACTTACACCATAACCAAGTTGTCCCAATCTATCTGGTAAGGAGCACAAAATCAACAAAGCCCTGACCTCATCATCAAATTCAATTTTTACCGAGTTTAACATACTCACAACCGTATTAAATTCATTCAAATGAACAACAATAGAACCATTCTCATACATCTTCATATTAAATAAATTTTTCATCAAAAATATTTTATTAGAGGTAGAGGGTTTTTCATATAACTTCCCCAACGCACTCATGAGACCTTTCGTGGTCTTCTCTTGCGATATGTTGAAAGCAACCGAAGATGCAAGGCATAACCAAATTTCCCGAGTGTCTTTCTATCTAGCAACTCCCAATCCTCATTCGACATGGTCTGTAGGTTTCTTTTCTTTTCTAGCCAAAGGAACATGGAGGTCCTTTTGATACAAGTAATCCTCCATTTGCATCTTCCACAAACCAAAGTTTTTCCCATTGAACTTCTCAACCCTTGATCTACCCTCATCCGCCATAGCTCCCACTCAAGCTAAACTTTCCCTGTGATTTACCACTTCAGCAAAAAACCACCAAAGCTTTGATACCAGTTGTTAGGAATTAGAGAAAAATATGTGGAAACAATTCCTCAAATCACAAGCAGTAGGAAACTATATAGTAGAAGTATACATGCAGAAATATAACAACATAAATAAATAATGCACAAAAGAAGACAAGACAAGATTTAATGTGGTTCACCCAATGTGGGATATGTCCACCAAGAACTTTCTCATATTTTATTATCAACAAGAGTAAAACAACTCTCACAGTCTTCTCTCAGTTATGAACTCACAACAGAATTCTAAAGATGCTAAACCACATCTAAACCACAATTAACACCCAATTGCTTAACCTTGATCACTCTTGATCACCTCTTGATCACTAAGACTCAAGACCTCTTGAACACTCAAGATATCTTCAAGATACCCTAACACCTCTATTTATAGGATTACAATCCTTTAAGTCCAAAAGTCAACACTATAAGTTTGAAAGTCACGACCTTTCATCTTCCCATGATGAAAAGAAACTGTCATGACCTTTCATCTTCCCATGGCTGGAAAAGAAATGGTCATGACCTTTCATCTTCCCAATTCGAACTCCACACTTCAATACTGATTTGAGAAGACCAAAAACAGGCTCCACACCCCAACAGATCCTACCCATATTATAAGAGGCCTTAAGCCCATATCTTCAAAGTCAAACTATACAAAAGAGAATGCATATCACTAAGAAGGAAAATCATGACAAAAGAGATATAATGGGAACTGTAGGACCACAACAAAAGAGCAGTAAAACCCCAGCAATACCAAAGCGAAACCACAAAAAAACAACATCTACAATCTGCCACCAAAGAGCTAAAAGAACTAGAGCATATCCAACCACTATTTGGTGGTCTTTGATAGATTCTTTTTGAGATTTTCCAAATTTCCTTTGATTTCCTTGACATAGGTGCCATCTTTATATTTTTCCTTTCCTTTTCTACTTTCCAACACAAAGTGGTGATGTTGGAAAAAATATCCATATTTCCCTTAAGGATAGAGAGGATGTCACACTGCCTATCTCTTATTTTTTCATGCTCCTCTTCCAGGGCTTTGATTCTCTTGTTCATCTCATCCATCAATTGTTCATATTTTCTCCCACTTTCTATAGCAAACTTGCACCCTTTGACTTTGGAATTAAATACTTTGCAATCCTTCCTAATCCACTTGAGAATATCAGTGTGCAAGTCAAGTTCAATCCCGATGCTCTCTGTTTTGGGTCAACTAATAGTGTATTTTTCTCCCATTTCCCAGAGGCCAAGAGCAAAGATCCCCTTTACCATATGAAGAAGAGGGAAGATTGGTAGATGTAGTAGGTTCTTCATTGGCTTTCTTTCTATGAAGAGTGTGGTCGGAAGGGGAGGTAGAATGAGAGATGAAGGGGTATTTTAACAGGAGTAAGGGGACGGAGAGGCGAGGCAACAGGGCGTTCACAATAATGAGGTCAAAGTGTTTATTGAGGATGAGAATGAGGGCATGGTGGGAGGGTTGGGTTAATTTACCCTATTTAACCATGTTAACCGAGTGGTCAAGGGATTGGAGGAGGTAGAAAGGAAAATTAACCATCGCATCTCTTCTGAAATGATTTAAAAAAACCAAATGAAAGTAGGGGTTACTTTGAACCGACCCTCCACAAGAAGATACTTCATGATCACTAAACTTATCCAAGAATTATTCTCTCCTGTAACATTTTAAATTACCTTAGTGATCAAGGTACCAAAATCGAACTAAAATATTGGGGTTTATAATCCTACCTATCCATTTAGCTTATAAGGGCCTCGACCCCAAGTGTGTATTTCCTCATAACTCATAGTATGCACTGGAATATCACACAATATTTCTCATGTGTGCTTACTCAAGTTAAACTCAAAGTGTGTCACATCCCTTTCTAGTTTGAGGAATGGAAAGCACACCAAAATACTTAGAAAATCATACATTTCCATATTAAGACATACAAGAGAGGAAGGCAAAACATATCATTAATCGGATCATATCATTATACGAAGAGAAGATGAATATCTTGAGTCATATATATTCATTCATTCAAATACTAGTTAGAGAGTGGAATTTAATGGCTTATAATGATCAAATCTTAGGACTGGATTCATAAATTTAAGATAACAACTATTTAGTAACAATCTATCAACCATAACTATAATCATTTATAAATAACGTAACAACCCATAACATTAGACAACCACCCATCAAAAGGGTAATAACTAAAAATTACACCCTCAAGATATTTGAAAATACATCCTTTCTCACTCAAAAAATCAATCACCATTAATGAGGTGGTTAGAGGATGCCATGAAATCTATCATATAGACATAAACATAAATGAAATGTTGAAACCTATTTACTTGTGTGACTCAAGGAGGGATTAAAATCAATATCCCATTATTTATGTTGACAAATCAAAATATCTATTAACCTCTCTATACTAACATTATTATACCACATTCCACCACATTATTTACATCAATCTCACATTTTGTATCCTTTTTCCTTGTAATTTATGTTGAATTGGATAGGATTGCTTACTCTATGTGGCAATGCTCTCTCCCGTATTTATCTCCCGTCTTATCCTTTTTTCTCTTCTACGACTTTGTATGTACACCTTTTCTCCACTATGTGTGTAACCAAAACCCAAGGTGTTTGATTCTCTTTTAAACATGATGTATGCATGTTTATCAAACCTTTATTATGTGTATTCCACTCAACCCTTAGCCATATCCTAAGTTTTAAACTCCACCAAAATATTGGGGTCAACACCACTATAATTGATTCAAATTGTCATTTACTTTTTTAATTGTATGAAAAAGTAGTTATGGCTAAGAAAACCACATATTAAGAAATACTATTTATCGAATTAAAAATTATTTTTGATAAAAGTGATGAGTGTTTCATATAGAGTTATTTCATATAAAACTATTATAATCGTCTTTGGTTGTTTAAATCAATAAATTATTTATATCATACGATAGGGATAATATTCAAGCATGTAATGTTATTCGGATGATTTTTGACTATTCAAGTGGAGAATATAATCATAACAAATCACTTAGGCTAGATTATCCAAATGTAACTTAAAGTTTCATTATATAAAAAGTGGTATGGTCTCTGTGAAATTAAACATTAAAAATCATGTTTTTGGACATGAGAACCATTTGTGGATGATTAAAAATTGGCGTGGAGAACAATTTAAGCATTTATAATGGTATGAAAACTTTTTTAAAAAAATATATTAGCATTTATTCACTTCATATATCCCTGGACACCTTTAAAATATAGATAAGAAGTTAATAAAGATAAATTTTCATGCAAAAAGGTGTACTATTATAAGGAGACAATTATTACCATGAATAGAATAAGAAACTTCACTACGAAAATTCACAAAATAAGGAAATTTTCAAGGGAGAAGTCTGTTTCTAAACTAGGTTGAAAAAGAGTAAAAATATTTTTCTTTGAAAAAATATCATATAAAATTAAATTTAAGATATTCCATTAAACACCATCTAAATATTAATATCGACCCCTAAATAGAGCTATTGTGGAAAAACTATTTAATTCAATCCTATTCATATTCAAAGTGAGCGGAAATATTGATCCTTTTTAATAAATAAATGGATGAAGTGATAAAGTTGAAGTTTCCTCATGATATTAAGGAAAATATTAACTTATTTATTATCGATGACCAATATGCCATTCAGATCATAAAAATCCCAAAGCAAATGAATGTTTCAAGAGTGTTCATGTCAAAATAAAAAGAAAATATGTTTGAATTATTTCATCCAAGGCTATAATAAATTAGATAATCAACATCTAAAAAATAACAAAACCTATCCAATAATACATGGGTTAATACAAAGTTTATTGGTTTGTTATATAAAAAGGATGGCATGAAACATGGTGAATAGACCACAATTCCCTATAGTTTCCATAAAAATATAGAACACTATAAGATATTTGAAATATAAATATTTTTATTTTGTATTTTAAAAATATTATAATTTTGTGCACACTTGATTGAGAAAAATACATTAATACATTGTATTTCAAGTCTTTGAAAAAATAATCATAAATATTTTTCAATTCAATAAAATGGAAAACTTAAATGACAATACATCATTTCTTCTACTTCCCGATAACATATGGGTAAAATAGATAACGTGTTTTTATTTGTACAAAAATGATAGGTTTGCATGTTTTTGAAAAAAAAAAGGCTCGAAGGATGATTTTAAGCCTAATTTATTAGATAACATGAAAAAAAAATACTAAGGATATGAATAAATATTAATTGGTTGAACTTTTTCATAAAATCATATAATGATATCTTTGGGTAAGAACATCAGTCAAATTTAGGGTTAAGGAAAAACTTATAAATGGTATTGCAAAATAATTAAATACAATAAAATGGAAAGGACAAAAATCAAGACTTATTTCAAAGTAAGGATTCCAACTAAACTTTTTCCGAAAGAATTCACTACATCCAATATTGCTGACATTTAATATTCATCAAATACACTTTCATCGGCTTTATGAGAAATTTGGAGAAGAAAGGGTAAAAAGGAAAATAAAAATAATTATTCAGTTAAAGAAACCAATAAAAAAGTATATTTATATGCGTCATTGTCAAAGGAGTAAGAGGAATTGCTTGATATTTCTATATCATTATTCACAAATAGCATATAAAAGAGAGGGATGAGGACACTTATGATTTTCCTTTTATGATAATTTCATTTTGCTTTAATAAAAAAGTTGACATGAGGAGTCATAGAACACCCTGCATCCTTAGTGCAGAGGATATCATTTTAATATCTACAATATTGTGACATCCATTACTCAATAAGATAAAATAGAATTTCTCTTGGTCATTAGATGTAGCAAAATGAATTTTATTTTCATATTTATTTTCTCATTGGTTTAAAAGGAACGATAATCGATCGTACTCAAGCCAAGAATACAAATGCTAATTAAAGACTACGATCAATAAGATAAAAGCAATTCGCTAGAATTACTTTACATAAAATTTTACAAACAAATGAACAGAAATATCATATATTATTATGGAACTCGTAGTGGAGAGGATCTGTGTTCTTGACTTGGTACGATTTGGTTATCGTTCCTTTATGGTATCGAGCGGTTCGAGAAATGTTTGTCATTATGGAGTTATTTGTATTTTTCGAATACTTCATCGTAAAACTAACAATTCATGTGCAAATAGATTTGACTCTTTGATTTAGTTCACGTGTGAATTTGGTAAAGGATTTACCTAAAAATAAAATAAAAATAAAAAATTAGGGGTTATCACAGGTTATTCTCTTATGCCACGATGCCATGGCTCGCTCACATCTCTCGCATAGGCCGGAACGAACTTGAAGATGCATAGATTTGATTGCAATCGACGCTTTTTGGGCCAACATGACCTCGTATTCCTCGATCTAACCGCATTGGGCGTTTTCACATGTCCGAGGCGTTTTTGTAGGGTCGAGGCGTTTTTGGCTCTGCAAAGGGCGTTTTTGCTAACTCGATGGGTGTTTTAGACCCCTAAGGAGTTGTGCGAGCCCCCATGGCACATTTCAAACTTTTGTAGCAAAGAACACGGCCCATACATGGCGTTTTCAAACCTCTAGAAAGTGTTTGACGCCCCCCCAAACTGTGTAGGCTCATGAGGTGGTTTTGGACAGTACATACAGTCATTTGCTGGTTTGGAAAGGCCTTCTAAAGAACTTTCCATTGTCCTACACACCCTGGTTTCTCCCTGCTGCATTTTCCTTGGATGGTCGCTCAACGACACCAAACAACATCAAAACATAGTTTTTTTAAAGGTTTCCTTCTCAAACCTAAAAAGATCTCGTGTTCCTCTTTCCATGTGCACTCCACTTTCAAGGAGTTTATTGCATTACTTTTCTTAGTTTGACTTTGGGAAAATAAGTCATTTGGAAAAAATTGCATTAGGGAGAATTAAGTGGTTCTTTAAACCTTGTATTTTCGCCTGACAAAGACAAAGGGTGAGGCCCGGGTTGGCAGGAGGCCAATTCCCCCTCACAAATTAAACCATTTTATTCTTCATTTCGTCCCGGTTCTAACGAGTATACGCACGACACCCTTTCCCCTCATTTTTGGCAACTTTTTAATCAGTTTACAAAATTTTAATTAAATAAGCCATTATTTCAGAAATTGTTTTTGCTATAACTTTTGATCGGTAGCTTGTTTTTTAGCACTATTTTGGTCAAAAGTGAATGTTTTCTCGTGTTCTACATGATGGACTCATTTATCTTTGTAAATGCACTACTTTATAAAGTACCACATTTTGGGGGTTCTAGCAAAACTCACCTGGGGACTTGTAATTTTCGCACTAAGTTATAAAGTACCATTTGGGATAATTTTGGGGGTTTATCTACATTATGGAGTTTCAATTTCACCATTCGTTGTTATGCTTGACTCTGAGAACTTTTTGTCTTGGAAGGCATGCATTATCAATCATTGCATTATGAATGATTTGTTGCCCTACCTCCATGGTCTTGTTCTTGAGCCTGATGAGCCTCTACAGAAGTATGAGTGGTTTAAACACAATGATGAGGTCTATGGCCTTTTTTAGTATTGATGTTTCTAAGGAAACATTGCATTTTTTTGAGCACATTGAGTGCCCTTTCACTACTTGGACCATTATCCGACAGTTGTACGGCAACCTTGTTTCATCATCTCATGAGTGATGCTTCCCTGGACCACTCTAGTCCCTCCATAGATTACCCCCTCTCTCACATTCCTTTCATTATTGAGTGTTCCTCTGCACCTGTTGCTACTCATGAGTCCCATGTTGACCATTTGCCATAGGATCTTGCTATTGAGCACACTCTCCCTATTGTTGCCTCCACAGAGCTCATTGTCACCCATGTTCATGCTTCCATTCACTCTCCGTAGTAGTGTTCTATTGGAAAACCTTCCTTTGAGATATATGTGACCATTGCCTCTCATGTTGTATTACATCTTGATTTCTTAGATGATGACATTCCACATACACAAGTTATTACCCTTGAGTGCAGCATTGCTTCATCTTGGACTTCTAGTAGCTCTTTGTAGTAGTCTTCTCCTCCTACTTCATGTTGTGATGTTTATACATTCTTGTCAGACATTGCTCTCATTAAGCAACCCCATTAGGATGAGTATCTTCCTAACTTGAGTTGTCTATTTACAGATTCCACTTGTGTTGCATTACAAGAATATGCTCTAATTAAGCCATCACACATTCTGGAGGACCCATTCATCTCTCTCGTTGGGAGTGCCCACCTTGGGACATTTGTCACTTCCACTATTTCAGAGATGTTTCATGATCTACCTGTTCTTATGGATCCCTTTATGAGGGTTATTGGGCCCCCACCATCTTCTCTCTCAGACATGTATATTGCAGTGGCATTACCATTGTCTTTTGTGCACATGTTTGTCAGACTTATGCCACCTTTTAGTTACATACTAGATGCAAAGATCAGTACTACATGCTTCTTCTTCCTTTGTGGAGTGGGCTGACTTTCAAAGTGCTCATTTTTGTCCTTCCTAAGGGAAGGAATGTTGTTTGGTGCAAACAAAGTCTCTTCAGTCTTTACGCAGAGGACCACATCATCAACGCTCTTCTTAGGGGACCTTCTTGTCCTCACTTCTTTCTCTCTCTACTCTAGAGGATGATCATTGTACATGGGTACCTCATTAGGTAATTACCAAAACCCACTACTTTTTCTTCTTCTTTAGTTTTTCTTGAGTGAGTTTCATGTCTCTCTTTGGGGGGAGTTTTTCTCCCACTGGGTTTTATCCTTTTCTCCACTTTATGAGAGATTTGCATTATACATGGGTACCTCATCAGACCATTTTGTCGGGACCCACTTTCCTTTTCATTGCCCATCTAAGTTGTTATGGGGGGTGTTAGTGTAGGATATTTAATTTCCTTGTATTTGTTTATTTACTTGGAGCTTTCCTACACTCATGGGATATGCTTGCTTAGTTGTAGTAGTTGTGTTGAGTTAGCTTACCAGTTAGGTTGAGTTAGCTTACCAATTGTGTTCAGTCAGCTCACTAGTTGTGTGGAGTCAACTCTACTTCTAGTATTAGTTAGTGAGAGTTATTTCCCACTGATCTAGGAAGAGGTTGCACATTCACCACCTATATGTACTTAACTTGCATCATTCTATTATATGGTGAATATGGAGCATGGAGCATTGAGCTGATTTGGATCCATTCTTTCCTTTGTGAGTTTTGATCATATTGCATCTTATTGTTAGTTATTTTGATTTCTGCAATTGCTCATGCATTCGTTTTTCATCAAAGATCCACAAACTCTAATATGGTATGCATAAGCAGCTAGTTAACACGATGAGATCCCTCTCCACCACTAGTTAGAGCTTTTAGTGTGACGGAAAATCATAACATGGTATTAGAGAAAGGCTAGTTAAGCGCGCCCGACCTGGAGTAGTACTAGGATGGGTGACCTCTTAGGAAGTCCTAGTGTCATTGCCTCCTAATGTCGTTGGGCCTAATTGGGAGAATACATGGTAGGCCCATAGCTCACATGGTTACATACGGCTCTATCGTGCGGGGGTGTGTTGGCGTAGGATCCGGTTAACATGATGAGATCCCTCTCCACCACTAGTTCAAGCTTTTGGTGTGATGGCAAATCGTAACATGGTTTTCTCCTTCATGTTTCAAAAAATGGTTAGAATCTACATCGAAAAGGTGGAATACACAAATGAAATCATTTGTGAAGGATATTACACAATTATGAATGAGGATGGTGATATTCAAAACATGTTAATGATTGATGTTATTCGTGGTATTCATTATTTAAAATACACAATATATGATTAAGTGAACATAAATATTAACTAGTCACACTTAGAACCTTAGGATGTTATTATACCAATGGATGTTGGGTTACATTTGGTGGAACATCTATTCAAGTTTGAAAGATCTATATATCTTTGGCAACATGTGATTTTAACATGTACTTCTAATTTTTCAATAGTTTTTATACTCTATGGAAACTTAAATACAATTGAAACAATTAGCTTAAATAGATCTTCATTAATATTCATTTTTGAAAACACCAAGTAGAAGAAGCTATAAATCTAGAATGGTAGTTGTGATCTTTGTGCTATATTTAAGATAAACATCCACATATATGTGTACACCTATGAAATGCTAAAGTAATATAAACACAATAATGATAAAGATATAATTTATACCAATATATTAAATTTAGATGTGATGGAGGGCTTGTTGTCCCCAATTTTGAATTTAGGAAAAAAACAATAATTTCACTAAGAAAGTTTATTCGTAATCAATCAAATTCAGTAATAATTTGTATAAGTATGGTGATTTTTTTTTTTGTTCATGGCCTCGACTTCTCAAGCACATTTGCAAGCTAGTTATAAAATTCTCTCAAAACCTTGGATTCTAAAAAGAACTTCTTGGTGTTAAGAAATTTTTTGGTGCATGTTTGTAATTTTCATGTAAATTACATCCATACCTCTCGATTCCTTAAATTGTCTTTCCCCTTTATATTTCATAAAAAATTTCTTGCACATTTTCATTTTACATGTAAATTTCAAATGTACTTCTAGACCATGAATCCCCATCGTAGTCTTAGGTGGTATTTTTTGTGAAAAATCACATCAAAATTTTGACCAATACTTAGGAGCACTTTTTCATGAAAAATCACATCGAAAATTTGACCAAGACTTGGGAAAACTTGTTTCTTGCAAAAGTACATCAAAATTTTGAGCTATATTTGGGTAGATGTTTTGGGTGTAAAAGAATGTCAAAATTTTGACAAAAAGTTGGGCTTACTTTTACATTTTGGGCTCCAATTCGTCCTAAAAACATATGAATTTTCTCTAAGTAATCCTCCCACAGGGCATAAGGAACTTCATTTTTGTACACATGCACCTTTTTTGCTCTCAATTTTTGTTGGAATGCACCTACAAGATTGAAAAGGGTCTTAAAACTTGCATGTACACAAAGAATTAAATGAATAACATAAATTATAATTCTAGGTTTCAACAGAATCTTAAAATCCTCACACACATGAAATAATCGGGATACACTCATGAAGTATCCACACTCAATAATGGTTAAATAACTCCAAAGAAAGAGAAAGTTAAGGAAAATACAACTATCATTTTGGGCCACATATATGTCAAGTTAAGATCAATGACACACTACAAAAAGGTAGTGGTAGTTTAGTTATGAGGTAGAGGATGTAATGCCCCCTCAATTTAAGACAATGAGACGCCTTTGTCAGGAGTGGCAGGTGGAAGGGCCTGCATCCTGTCAATTTCTTGGCATAATAATACAAGCACTTTATTTGAGGTCCAGAGACATTACTCATGAGGAACCCAAGTTGATGTTTGGAGTTTAGCAGTGATTTGATAGATGCACGCAAGAAGCTCTCTCCAGCAAATGGCCCACTCCGAAAGATGAGCCTTTTCGCTTCACGGACCTCAAATTTCTCAAAGAAGCCATAATGCAGGTGACCTCGGAAGGAGAGTGAGATGGAAAACACATAAGCTTGTATAGTTACTTAATCCAATACAAATATATTTATAATTTAATATAAAAAAGCTAAATGGAGGAGGGCGAATAAGCTCAAAAAACATGTAGTTAGGGTTTTTTTGTCTTTTTGCTTTTGGAATAGGCGAGTTTGGAGGGGGCGCGGCAGAGCAAAACCAGAGATGTTTTTGTCATATTCTCCTCCATTCATGCACAGGGCAAGGAAACGTGGTTTCACGGATTGCCATGGTCGCAGGTTTTGCTTGAATCATTGTGCTTGGGCGTTTTCTTTGTTTTTGTCAAAAATGCTTCGCCAGATGTCATCTCATGGAGTGCCATCACTATTGGGCCTCCTCCTAGCCTCCCAGCCGCGCCAACATCCTCCCAGCCTGCGCCAAACATGAGTTTGTTTTTTTTTACCTGCATGGGTTTGTTTTCAACACATAAAAAAATAGATGGTTTTTGTCGATGTTGTAGTCACATATGCTTTGGGGGCACTTTTTAAGTGTTTAACCAAATGATAGAATGAGACAGCTCCTCATGGAATCTGTATGTTGCTGTGCGTGGGAGGATGTGGGTCCCTCATAAGGCAGTCACGTTGTTTCACCGTTTACAGCAGACAGGGTCCCAACCCAATCAATTACATTTGCCAACATACTTCCAGCCTATGCCAAAATGGAAGCTTTGGAGCAGGGTATGGATATCCATCAAAGCATAATGGAGAGAGGAATATTGTCAGATGTTGTAGTTGCAACTACCCTGGTAGACATGTATGCACAAAATGGATGTGTAGAAAAGGCCTGTGATCTGTTTGATAGAATGCCTCAAAGAAATGTGGTCTCATGGAATGCCATGATGGCAGCCTATGCACAAAATGGATTTGTAAAAAAGGCCTGTGAACTGTTTGATAGAATGCCTCAAATAGATGCGGGCTCATGGAATGCCATGATGGTAGGATATGCACAAATGGGTTGTTGAAAAGGCTTTAGAAATTTATGGGAAAACCGTAACTGGCAGATCTAAAGCCCGTTTCCATAACCTTTGCTAGCATCTCCCATCCTGTGCCAGATACGAGTTGTGGAACACATTGGACATCCTTCAAAGTATAAAGAGTAGAGAATTGGTTTCAAATCTGCAGTTACAAATTCTTTGATAGACGTGTATGCAAAATGGTGGAGTTGTGGATGCTCGTGAACCGGTTGGTGAAGTGCCCAAGCGAGATGTTGAACCGAAGCCTGCAGTTTCGACCGACTTCATTCTCCAGGCATGGTTCATCTTCCCTTACCTCTCATAATTCTCGTGTTTTAGCTCTCTTTTGCAACTTAATAGAACTTTAAAATATTAGGATTTTAATACCATCAAATGTTTATTTTAACTCGTTGCAAAAACAATGTAATGTCGTGTCGAAAACTCACTAAGCCAAAATAACCCGTTTGCATTAAAACATGAACTTCCACCCTCATTCTGAGGTGATTTAGAAAGCTTCCTACCTAGTTAGATCACTACAATATTGGTATATCGACAAGACGAGTATGACTTCCCAGTAATATTGTTGACCTTCTTCCTGTTAAATAGTTAATTTTTGCATTTTTCAGAGACTCATTAAGTACCCTTCGGAACTTTGAAAACGAGATGTTAGGTTTCATTTGTGTACCTTGTTATGTGAGGAGTCACCATGACATCTAGATTTAACCCCGAACGAACATATGTGATATTTTGACGCTCTCATAGGAGCCCTGTTACACTGGTTTATAGTAGTAGAAAGCTGTCAAATCTAGAAAGTTGGCTTTCATTTTGAACCGCCATTTGAAATCTGGATAGAGAAATTAATTCCTGTCTTCGCAAACCTCTAGTGTTTATACTAGAAAATTGCATGGAACATTCAGTTTAGGAAAAACACTTTTCTGGATAGTTTGGCAAAGCCATTTTGTAGGCCTCCAGTCGCAGTTTGACGAGGCCAAACTAGACCAAGTTCGACTTGTCGCTCCAGAAAAATTGTTGCCATTTGAAAATGGTTTTCTAGTTCTCGATCCGTCGACTCTGATGAATTCTCCTTATATAGGGGAACTAGTAGGAAGTGTCTCGTTGCGTGCTCATCCATCGAACGTCGTTTTGGACGTGGTTTTCTGAGCCCTCGAGCTAACTTTTGTCCTTTTACAACTGGGTCAACTACGATCAGTAGCCCCGGAAAACTAGCCGCCAAACGCAAACCGTTCGCTTTTTCCCAATTCCGTCAGTTGCTATGAATTCTTGGTATATTTGGGGACACGTAGAAAGTTAATCATGGTGTGCATTCTCATCAGAAGATAACTTTTGGAAGCGGTTTCTTAGCCTCCGAGCCTGTTTTGAACGTTTTGTAGCTAGTAAGAAAATGTAAAAATAGAAAGTTATGGGACCCTCGTAGGGTTGCCAAACCACCCTGGAAACTTTAAACACGTGTAAATAATTGTTTAAAACACTATAGTGTAACTTGTTGTGTGCAGTAGAACTTTTGACAAAACGATGTTTTCTCTCTCTTCCCTTCTCTTTCTATCTCCTGTGTTACAAAATGAAGTAAAATGAAATGTAATGAATACATGTCTCTAGACCATTTTATTTCGATTGCAAATTGTAATTATTATCATATGTAAATGGGAAACTGAAAAATGATACTTATGTTAGATTAGGGTGGATGCCATGCCAGTGATTTATCATTGATATCTTGCTCATGTGGTTTTTGCAGGATGAAAAAATGATGACATAAAGGCATTGAGTAATTCTTTGTTTATTTTTGGTAATATATTGAAAGACTTATTGTGGAAATTGGTAGTATGTAAAAGTCGTTAGATTATTAAGTGCTCGAGAAATTGGTATTTCTTTCATGGATGTTATTCTTGATCCCAAAAATTGTTATGGTAAAAGTGGAATACAAATGTCAAAAGGAATTGAAATTATTACCTTGTAGTGAACTTTCATTGTGCAATTATTGGCTTAATAATTGGTGTTGCGCTTCTTACCTTGAAAATGTAATAAAGGAACCTAACCACAACAGTCAACCCTAGTTCAAAATTTGTATATAACTAACCTGCCGATGTTAATCCCTTAGCATAGAAAATTGTGACCTTCAAACAAACCTTTACACTCGATGGAACATCCTAGTTTTAGGCAAATACGATCCCAAGAAAGGGGTTTATCATCCTAGTAGGTACGTTTAGTGACATCGACATAAACCAGACATATAGGAGCAACACAGTCAAATAAATCTTCTGCATCGAATGAATTTCTTGTGGGATCTAGATGACATCATGGAGCTAGTGAAATAGTGGTTCTATCACTTAAAATTTTGCTAATGAATAGATCCTCTTAGCTATAGGTGTTATCTTTGGCTAGTGACAATAGAGTGCTTTGATCTGTTATGGAGGGTTTATAGGGTGAATATGTTTTGAATCTTATTCTAATCTATAATAGAGCGTAAAGCCCTAAGTGAAAAATTGGAATTAAACTAAACCCTAGTGGATTAGGATGTTAACTTGTGGGTAGAAAACTATAATTTAACTCCTTGCATACGAAATTGAGTTGAAAGATGTTGATTCTAGAGAACCTTAGAAATTGTAATCTTGTCCCTTAATCCCTTGTTATGTCATTTTATGGCATTAAGGAATAAAGAATATTTCTTATGCGAGAATCATGAAATGAAAAGATATGGGATCTTCGTGAACATAGATCACTTGTGTTCATGTGTAGTTTATAATGCTCCTAGCCATGTACTTCCTTAAGATGTCAGACAAGTGCTTTCGTAACTCTTTTGTTTTGAGACGATGCTAAGAACGAGACCATAGTGCAATGTAAGAGCATATCATATAAGATGAAAATGAGATTGGAGATTAGGATTAAGGTCACTCTTGGAGTCCTTATAACTTAATTAAACATTTTCATGCGTTGCAAAGAATATAAATTGCCTTGGTGTGACCAAAATTCGAGAAAACAAAAGATATATAAATATAAATGGAAGTCCATAAGTTATTGAACTTTATTAACTATGGTAGCGAAATAACTATTCGTGATCGATGGATGTTCTTGGGAAAAATCTATCTCAAATCTATGTCTTCCTTAATCCTACAATTTCACCTTGACATCATGTTAGATTCACTTGTGTAGCAAGGGTAAATTTTAAACATTAAATAAACGTTTGAGAAGCATATTCTTAACATAAGAACAAGATAATTAAGTATTGTATATGTGATTTGAATTGTGCCAAATAAGCAAGTAAGTTATGGAAATTTCCGTGATGCATAAAGGAAGCCAACCTAAATTGGTCGAACTGTAAATTAAAAGTGGAATGAACTTAAGATCTTGTAGATGGAAAAAGGAGAAAACTATCCTTGCACAATAATGTTCTTAGAATGTTAATCGTAACTAAGATGTAATTAAAGAAATGATGTGTTGTGGGTTTGCCGTTCCTGAAGTCATGTTTCTTGTGGTTGGGTCATTGCTAGTATTTGTTCCTTGTGAGAAGTGTGGCATCGACATGCTTATGTCATTTTCATGCGTGTATGTGAGTCGAGTTTTTGTACTTGGAGCCCTTTGTTGTGTTGTTGTGTTGTGAGAAATGTAAGTCAAAAAAAAATTATCCTGGTATTTTACTATTGTAATTGTGTGTGTGTAAAATGCAGGCACGAAAATGGCATGATATAGTGGGACAAAGACGGTGTATAAATGGAGCATAATTTCTAAGGATTTAGAACTTATATGTTATGTAAATAGATATGGATTGGTGTCATCTATTGATGTGTGTCACCCTCTTAATATATGGAATACATTGTAAACATGACTAAGGGGAAACTATAATTAATTTTGAACTGAGGAAGGGAAACCATGTTGGTCTAAATGTGCCTTGATGGCTTTATGCAAAGGGTCAATGAATTAGGTTTATTTTTGTTATGTTATGTAGTACATTTGATTGATATTCTTCCAAATTTTAGTTTAAACATTATTTGGGATATGAGTTGAAGGATACTATTGTAATGATATTCATTGTAATAGAGGACATGAAATAATACATCTCTTGATTTCAATATTATTATCATCCTTCTATATATTTATATTGTGTAGGTCATTGAGCTTATATTGTTGATATGTGATTTTGTTCCTTGATATTACTGATGTAACTATTGCATAAGTGTGTAAACTCTTGAAAGCACACCAAGTGAAACTTGAAAGAGAATTTTCATACATTTAAAACCCAATTGGTACCAATTATTTCCTATTGCCTTAGATGAGAATTAAAATATCATGTTTGTTATAATAAGCTGGTGTGTGGATGTTGCAATACCTTACAACATGTAGTAGTAGTAAAGACTCATGTGTGTAATCCTTACCTAGGAATGAAAATTTTTGGTTACTTTGTCAGAACCATCAAATTGTGTTGATATGATGAATTGGGATAATGATTTTTCATCTCACTTTGTACAATATTGATTATTGGTTTAATTGAGTAGAATAAAATTATATGTAAAGTACCCTAGTCATCAAGTATTACTCACCAAGGACTTGGGTAGAGAGGAACCTCTATAAATCACTTTTATGAAACTTTCTTTAGTGAGATACCTGGTAATTTGTATGCTTGGTTAGTTTATTATTTCTTGAAAGAAATCTAAATATAGGGGAGAATTATAACTAGAATCCATGGCATACTAGAAGAGTAGCACAATACAACGTGATGTAGACATATGTCGTATAAGTTTTTGGTGAGGAACTCTACATATTTACGTGATAGAATACACCATTTTCACCTACTATTGCATGGATAATGTAGAGTACCACTTATTCTAGGATCCTTTTGGATCCTACATAAGAAATATTCTTGTGGAGATTAAGCGGATACTAACTTGGGAATTAAAACATTCCACATGGTAAGCTAAAGTTGTAAATGTATGCGTAGTGCAATAGGTTAAGGAAATGGATAGTTTAGATAAGAGTATAGTAAGGTTGAAGTGGTATGAATAAGCATAGTGTAAAGTGACAGGAAAAAAGAGTCCACCTTGGGAGGATGCATAACCTCGAAGATGTTCAAGACCTAAGGTGAACATGAATGGAAAGAGGAAGATGAGAGAGAATATGAATGCCTAAGGAGAGACGAGACATGTGTTGTATTATTAAAAGATTATAAGGATGATGAATCATTATAATAAGTCTAATGGAATCCTTTGCCAACTTCAAGTGCATGCTCATGCACCTAGGTGTATTGACAATGAACATCTAATGACCACATAAATTGATAGTGAAGAAGATTCAAAGAAGGATAAAGGAAATGCATATAAGACAAATAATTCCCTTATTTGCTACAAAACAATTCACAAATCATGTAGTAAATTATTATTTCATTCACACGCCCTTATAATATACATATATCATGTCATTTTGGAATGATGAATATTGGATGAGAAAGTCATTTTGGCAGAAATACAAAATGAGGAATTGGTGACGTAATATTAATCTATCAAGTATTGGTAAAAAATACAAGTGGGATGGTCATGCAAGCCATCAATAAAAATATTAAAATAGTCTTTTCAAATATATTTAGGAGTGTGACAACATTAGGGTCTCAAACCATGAGCACACTAACACAAGGAAAGATTGCAGCTATCAAACAAATTACCCTTGTTCCCCATCTTTTCTATGAGATGTCATTACATCTCCAAAACTATTGAGGAGTTGAGAATTATATAATATATGTGTCCTTTCATTCCCTTGAGAAACAGATAAAGGTTAGGGCTAGGAGGAATACCTGTTGGGTGTTGGGAGGGTGTGCGCGTACCGTAGAGAGAGATCAGATCGATTGCGAAGAACTCCTTTTTGTCTGGGAAGGACTACCTGTGAATAAGAATGCAAGACCACTAGATTATAGTTAGACAATAAATGAGGGAACTGCCTTGGGCCCAGGAAATATTAGACTTCCTTTCGAAGGTGGTCAGTTCCCCTTTTAATATGAATTAACACAAATGCTAACAAAGAAGTTATTGCGAAATCACAATTTAGTTACCTCGTTAAAAGGCAATTGAGGAAAGGCTGGTTTTGGTTTGAGTCACAGTGACCGATGCTGGTCAATGTATAACCGGTATTGGTTTCGATAACCGATATCGGTAGGGGCAGTGATTTAGGGGCTTTCAATGAAGGTTGGCTGTAAGGTGGTTATGGTGTTTATAAGGTTGGTAAATGATTAGGGGTAGGCAATAGGGTGATGGAGAAGACTCAGAGAGTGTGGGAGCTGTTCTTGGGGCAATGTAAGGGTAGAGGAATGAAAGTTAGATGTAGGGTGCTATCGGGTAGTAGATCTAGGAGTGAGCTTATAATTACTATGAATCAGAAGTTCAAGAAATGGTATTTAAAAACGTACAAGACACCACTTACTAGTTCCTGATGAAGATACAGGTTCAAGGACTGTGATGACGAAGGCAAGGCTCAGGTGGGATGATCCGACAATCAAAAGTGAGCTATCTTCTCTCCCAATGCTTGGACGAGTGTCACTGTGCTCTAGTTACTCAGTTGCAGTCTTGGGCTCGATGTCCTTCTCTGCAAACTCTTCTCTTTCCTTCACTTGTCTCTGCTCTGCCAAGTGAATTCGGATCTTTCAAATGAATTCCGATCCTTTGTTTTTGGTTGGGGGAGGTCATTTACAGGGAACCGATGGTGGTTACGTAACCGACGCGGTCGATGAGTAGAACCGATGTCGGTTAAGTTAAGTCAAAGTGGGCTATTTTTAGTAAAATAGCCAACTTTCCCTCCTTTTCTCCCGAGGGATTAGTTGTGGGCTTGGTCAAGTCATTATTAGGTTGGTTTTGGTGCGGGTGAGGAGTAATTAGTCATGGGTGTGGATGTAGACCAAGTTATAGGTCTTAATTAGGTTAGTTTAGGGTTAGGGCTAGGTCATGATGAGGTGGTGAAATGAGGTGGCAGGTTTGGAGATGTGGATTTATTAATTATAAGGTAATTAATAAATAATTGTGTAAGGTTTAGGTGGTGAGGTTAGGTTGTGAAATGAGATGCGGGGCACAGGGTGTCGTAAGACACAAATTTGGTGTCTACATTAGCCCCTTGTTGTCGTGTAGCTTGTCTTGTAAAGTTGCACTGACAATAATAAGAAGTGGTTACTCCCGTTAAGGGTATAGGTAATCCCCCTCAAATCTATCACAGATTGAGGTGACGTGAAATCAGGGATAGGGTTGATAAAGGGTGAATGATGATGAGATGATGGTAAGATGGGTGGGGTAAGTTCAAGGAAGCAGACGCACGTTGAAATGTAGTAGTGCGACCAGGGTACATGATTTGAAGAGCAAACAAGCAATACATAGGCAAAGGTCGATAGTTTATCCAAACAAGGTTGATATAATCCTGGTATCCAAGGCATAGGAAGTAGCTCCAGGGGATATAACGGGTAAGGTACAAGAATGTTTAGGTATGTTCGGCAATACCAAATGGTTGGTTTGGTTGAGATAAACGTCACGGTCTCGGTCTAGGAAAAGTTAGTCGACTGATCAAGTCAAGTATCCTAATCATGCTAAAACACGAACAGGTGAGCTCGATTGAACAAAAGGCTACATGATGGGTGGATAAAATTGTAATTTACGGGTCTTGGTCGAGGTACTTAATTGGTGTGGCCTTGGGTCGGGCCAATTGATTGGTGAGGGCCTTGGGTCGGGCTCGGTCCGATTGGTTCAGCGCTGGCTTTGGGTTGGGCCGATTGATTGGTTGGGCTTGGGTGGGTCGGACCGATTGGTTGGGCGCGGCGTTGGGTCGGGCCGATTGGTTGGGTTCGAGCTTGGGTCGGCCGGGTTGGTTAGTTGGCCGGCCGTGGGTCGGGGATCGGTTGGTTATGGGCTTGGGGTTGGCCGATCGGGTCGGGGGTCAGCTGGTTTGGTTGGCCGATTTGGTCGCGTCGGTCGGGCCGGATTGGTTGCGGCGTGGGTCGGGCAAATTGGTTGGGCCGTCGTCGGGCCGATTGGTTGGTTGGGCTTGGGTCGGGCCGATTGAAGTCAAAATAAGGCTAGTCAGCAAAGCCGGGGTAGGTGATGGGAAAAAGTGGAGATTGTTGGATAAAGGTGGGAGTTAGGTGAAGGAAGTAGGTAACCGATATCGGTTATGTGCGACCGATATCGGTTACAAGACCGATACCGGTATTCTAGGGCACGAAATAACTGGTATCGGTTATAGGTCAAAACCTATAAAAAGAAAAATACGGCATGTCATTGTCACTTTGTGAATTTGAGCGCCTAATTTTGTCTTGTCTGAGGTGTGAAGTGATTTTGTTGAGTTTGTGGGCTGAGTTGGCACTAGTTGAGTGGAGGAGTGAGTGATTGGTAGACCCCAGCGATCAGGAGGCAGAGGTTGATTGGTTGAGGACCCAGCTGAGGAGATTTGGAGCCATGGCACAGCCCGGAGGAGCAGGAGGTGCTGGAGGAGCTGGACCACCGCCACCTATCCCACCACGATGACGTGTAGTCGTACCGGTAGGCTCTGAACCCCTACTTATGTGAAGTTAATGAATTTAACTAGAATGTGGGTTTTGGGGTAGGAATCCAAAATTTAATAAAATAATGAATAAATGAAGGTAATTTGTAAAATGGAGTGGGTAGGTATGCTAGTTAGGCCAAAACGGCAGGGTGGGTAAGTTTTTAGGTCTTTCTTGTGGGTAAATGGGTAGAAATAGGTAAAAAGAGGTTTTGCGGGCCGTTTTGGGTTCGGCCCCGGAATTGGACAGTGACCGATGTTGGTCACTAGGTGACCGACATCGGTCACATAATAGTTTGTACAAATAGACCGTTTATAGACCTCAAAGGCGGTCAAATGTCAACCGTGGTGTACATATAATGCGATTGGGGGACCGATGGCGGTCGAGGGTGACCGGTACCGGTCATCATGGGTAGGAGTTAGGTTTTTTGTTCGTTATTAGAGTTTTTTTTTTTTTTTTTTTTGGGGGTGAAGGGGGAGGAGGTAGAGGTGATAGGAAAGGTGATTGGGGGGGGGGAATGGGGTTGTTGGGGGCTGGTTCGGGTAGGATAGATTATGTGTTGTGTATGGAGTAGGAGGTGTTAAATTGGCGGGGGTATAGTTAGATGGCTAGAGTAGATCGGGGTGGTTGGTAGGGTGTGAGATAAGTAAAGGGGATATCGTAGATGTATAGGGTAAGATAGGTGGGTGTAGATGTGTTATAGAGTCGGGTTGTGGTTGGGTGGGTAAGTGGGTATAGAGGGTTAAGGTAGTTGGTTTTGTAAAGGGTAGGCCTGATGAAGTGGGTTGTTTTTGCAGGCACGCCAGCAGCTCACGATGCGGGATCGGATGCCCCCTTTATTGGGGCGGATGTGGCCACATGTGACTGCAGCGCAGTGGGCCATCATGCGAGAGGTTGGACTCGGTGGAGTCCAGAGGTATAGGGCTGTGGATAGGGACCACAGCCTGATGGTTGCCCTCATCGAGAGATGGGATCCGCAACCAATGTCTTCCATCTCCCTACTGGAGAGATGACTATCACATTAGAGGATGTGTATCGCATCCTGAGACTGCCGATCGTAGGTGAGGCAGTGTTCCAGGTGGATGCGTGAGACAAGTGATGGACAACATCCTGCATGTATTCGGGGATGCAGCCCCATTGCTTACCTATCACAACGTGAGCATTACCTACGGCGATATGTATCACGCACACCGACAGGAGACACGGCTTGCCGTGTTGATGATGATTGGTATCACCTGCTTCGCCCTCCCGACTCAGAGGGAGGCCGCTTCCCATGGGATTTGATGGGAGTTTTGCATGAGATGGTGGAGGAGCATACCTGCTATGCCTGGGCACCAGTGTATCTGGTGCAGCTATACAGAGAGCTCTGGGGTTATCGCCGTATGAGGTGATTTGGTATCTGTTCGACATTTTTGTTACACTACTGGGCTTACGAGCATATCATCTCTATATACGACTAGTAGGGTTGCCCCAGCAGCCAGGGCCACAGATAGTGTACATGTATGGATTTCAGAGGTGGTTGGGGGTCGTGGGCCAGCCACGAGCGGTGATTGCAGGGTGAGATGTGGCATACTACCAGCACATGTTAGAGGGCCTGACGGCACTCGATATTATTTGGAGGCCCTACAGAGGCCATCAGCCCCGAGGAGGAGCCCGAGCACAGCTACGCTGGATCCAGTATAGCTTTTGGATAGCTGGACGGAGGCCCGGGGAGTATGAGCGGATACCCCTAGAGAGGGTACGATGTCAGTTGGGCTTACGACAGGATGAGCCACCTCCCTTCCCACAGTACTGGAGGGATGATGTAGAGGCACCACTGCCTGCTCCGCAGCCATCGGGACCCTGGACCCAGATGGGTGCAGAGAGACCGGTGGATGATACAAAGGATGATGCCGAGTGACAGTGCATTTTTGGTGTGGTGGGGGGTCGAGAGAGCAAGCCAGAGAGCACAACCCACACACAACCAGATTTGGTGCCAATTTATATAGAGAGAGGGACCGTCTGGGCCAAAAAAGTAACTATTATAGGGGAAACTTAGCTGCTGCCGCACAGCACGATGGGGTGTGCTACAGCAGGGTGCTTAGCCAGCAGCACAGGACAAAGCTCATGCACACACGCACAGCACCACACGCAGCACAGCACCGCCTGCAGCACAGCATAGGTAGTACAGCACCATGTGCACAAGGTGTGTACAGGCAGGGGCCACTCTATTAGGAGTCGGGGGACCAGCCCCACCAGCCATGGTGGCACGGGCCCGCTATATGGAGGCGAGAGCGAGGCCCGGTATTATCAGGACGTGCTCGATGGTACCGGGGCCGACTATCAGCCATATGCAGCGCACAGAGCCGAGACGTCCCGGAGTCAGAGATCACAGGGGGCCGCAGCCACAGCCGGTGGGTCGGTTACAGGGAGGAGGCGAGAGCCAGCACAGAGACCAGCAGGGGGACGGGCCGAGGGTGGTGGAGAGAGTTGAGACATCCTGGGAGCGGATATGGGTTTTTGTTATTGGATATAGACACCGGTCTGCGAACCGAGTATGTATATAGAGGCCTGCATGCCCACATAGGATTTATTTATTCATTTTTGTTGTATATACCGGCCTGCGAGCCGAGTACATTTTGTATAGTTGATACCGGCCTGCGAGCCGAGTATATTTTGTATAGTTGATACGGCCATGAGCCGAGTATATTTTTGACATGAGAGACCGGCCTGCGAGCCGAGTCGAGATTTTGACAGAGACAGCGGCCTGTGTGCCGCTTTGTACTTTTTAGATCACAGAGGCCCCATGCAGGGCAAGTTGTATATTTTGACATTGATATATATAGATGATGAGTTTGATCCACATGGTGTGTATAATGGTTGATTTGATGTATATATTAAAATGTCTCATGTGTTTTGTCGATGGTATTGAAATTTAATGTATATAGATAATGTTTGATGAAATTTTGATGATATGTATATGTGTTGATGGGATTCTGATGACAAAATATTGATAACGATGTCGTGATGCAGGGAAAAGAGGGGGGCCACCAAAAATTTGCAAAAACAAAGAAAAGGCCTAGGTTTAAGCAAAAGGAGACATGTGACCGATATCGGTTAGCTAACCGATGTCGGTAGCTATATGACCGATACCGGTTATGTAACCGATATCGGTTATGCCAAAACGAGTTTTTCTAAAAATAGAAAAGCTTGGGAGGCAACTTAAGTTCTTATTTTTAGAGTCATGCAACAAGTTAAATACGAGAATGTGACGTTGTTGATGACTTATACAGGTAATTGCATGGTAGAATTGAGTGATAAGGAGGAAAGAGACAGGTAAAGTGATTGTGGGCTGAGATTAAGAAGGTAGAAAGGCAAGTTATATTGAAGAGGGTGGTGAACATGGCTGAACAAAGAGAAGCATTCAGCGGGTAGAGAGGAGATAGACAGGTTCCACCTCAAGCTGCTGGATCCCCGGAGGTATAATTTGTTTTTGGTTAGAATTAGATTTTGCATGGTTAAAAATAGAATGTGGTAAGGTAAATGGGCAGAAAGGTGAGTAGGCAAGAGTTTGGGGTGGGATGAGTGTTATGGGGTAGGTAAGCAGGGATTTCGGGTATGTGTGTAGGTACAGAGAGGGGTAAACGAGCAAATAATTATCGTAGGTGGTGTTTTTAAGCAGGCTGTGTAGTATTGACAGTGACCGATATCGTTTAGAGATAACCGTATCGGTTAAATAACCGGTATCGGTTATCTATAACCGATATCGGTACTGTATGAAATTCCAGAATGTGAGAAAAAACACTTGGGGATTTGATTTATTGAATGGTTGTTTGTTGATTTGATGTATGCAGGCAGAGGCAGGGTTGAGGATGAATGATAGGGTGCCAGCTTTGTTATCACGAGTCCGAGCGGATGTAACACCAGCTGAGTGGGCATTGATAAACCATGTGGGGTTAAGTGGAATCCGCTATTATTCACTGAATCACACGCAATCATGCTATGTTGCAGGTGTTGATTGAGAGATGGAATCCAGAAAAGAATACCTTCTATCTGCCAACAGGGGAGATGACAGTGATGTTGGAAGATGTGTTTCAAATTTTGAGGCTCCCAATTACAGAAGACCAGCTTTTATCGTGCAGGCCTAAGCGCAAAGACATGGGGAGCGATAACAACAGTATTTGGTCCAGCTGCACGAGATTTGACACAACGAGGTTTGACATTCACTTATGGTATAATGTTTGCAGCACACCCTGAGGCAACAAGGTTGGCAGTGGTATTAATGATAGCGGTGGGGTATTATGCATTACCGAGGGTGGATGGGGGAAGATTTCCAAAAGCATTGATGTGTATTATTTGGGAAATGATAGAAAGGAGCGTGACTTTCGCATGGGCACCCGCATATCTGGCGGAGCTATACAGGGGTTTATGGGCCTGCAGGTGAAATCACAGGACTACACTAGATTGTGCATACTTATTACATTGTTGGGCCTATGAGCACATTGTTTGTGTGTGACCAATAGGCCGACCCATCCAGTCCGGAGAGACAGGAGTGCAGAGGTTGGGATTCAGGCGATGGGTCCAAACAGAGCAAGAGGCAAGATCCCAGGCCGTGACAGATGACGTCGAGTATTATAGGTAGGTGTGGGAGATGGTGACGATTATGGATATCCGTTGGAGGCCTTACGGGAACTATATGGTGACAAGAGAACATAGCTGAGGATTTGAGGGGTGTAGAGTGATTAAGGTGGATCACGGGGCACAGGCCAGGTGAGTACGAGAGGATTCCTCTAGATCACGTGTGGTGACAATTTGGATTTGTTCAGGATATACCCATGGCTTATAGACCATACATGAGGATCGACGCCGAGGCATCATTCTCACCTCCCCGGCCGACACCTCCAGAAGGACCAGAAGAGATAGCAGCCGATCGCAGGGTAATGGATGCAGGAGCGACAGAGGCTTATAGATTATGGTGGGTAGCAGAGCTGCGAGGTTCACGTGAGAGGGCCGATCATCCTGACATAACTGTGATTACAGTGGAGAGAGATCACCTACAGCAGGTTTAGTTCACCAGCTTCAAACGCGGGTGAATGAGACAACGAGATTGTTAGCGGGTGGAGTCACGAGTGGAGAGACTTGAGGTGAGATTCATCCACGCGAGAGGGCGTATTCATATGTTACAGGAGAGATTGGCAGATCAGTGGGAGGAACCAAGGGCAGTGGCACCTTTGAGGATGGAGAGGCCAGGCGAGCGGCGTCGACGATCATGATCATCACCTAGTTCGGGATGAGGTGCAAGGGTCTAAGTGAATTTCATAGGGGTAGAAGAATAAATAAGGATGCCGACCTGCGCGTCGATGATAGAGAAGATGTATTTGTTTAACATCTAAATAAAACTGAATATGTATGTTGATTTGAGTTATGATAATAATAAGAATGGTTGTGTTTTGAATGTTTGTTTTGAAAAAGGATAAAGATGAATGTTATCAAATAGAAATACACAAAAATATTTATATTTACAACACATGATAGGTTATGGTAGGGGATGGTCGAGCTAACCTTGGGAGACCCCATGTCTCCTAAGTGCTACCTACATAGCCCATTGCTCAAAGCAAGGAGGGGCCTCAGACCGATGTAGTTCTCCCTTAGGACCAGGGAGAGGTGAATTCTGTGTAATTTGGTGTGGTTAGGCAATTTGTTGGTTGGTAAAAATATTGATATTGGTAGGGTAATGTTGTTGGTGTTGGTAAGGTATTGGCGGTATTAGTGTAGGTATAGGTGAAGTGAAGGTTAGCTTACCCAAGTATTAGGGAACCGTGTCCTGATTAAGGTCAACACATAATCCTAGATTCGGGTAAAAGAGGGAAAAGTGTCCCATAGTTGGAAAGAGCTAAACAAACCACGTATTATCGGAGGATGAACTTGAATCCCTAGGTACCTTGCATAGGTGAGAAGTCGATAGGTGAAAAGAGTTGTATAATCACAATATATCGGATATACGTCACGTCCCTTGAGTTTTGTGGTTTTGAAGAATGGTGAGATGAGGTGGATGGTATAGCTGGGGTGCAGAGAACTTGTTATAAAGTGATTATTCTGATGAAAGAGAACCAAACCAAAATAGACAAGTCCATGACTCAAAAGTGCTTTTGAATACTGCTTTTATTTTTCTGGATATAGACTGATCGATGCGGGAAGTCCATATGGGATATGCATTTTGTTGTTCTTGAGCTCTTCACAAAGCTGATCAATGCGAGAAGCTTCTGATAAAGGCTGACTTTGTATAGCTGTCCTTCAAGGGAGCAGTCTATTTATAGTAGCAGATGCGGCTTTTGTGTATAGCTGTCCTTCGGGGGAGCAGTCTACTTATAATAGCAGATGTGGCTTTGCACATAGCTGTCCTTCAAGGGAGCAGTCTATGTATAACTTTGAGGTCTAGATGTCCGTTTGGCATGAAGCATCTAGTTTTGTAGGAAGTTTGACTCAAGAATATCCCATAATTGTATAATTGAGAACGTGTTATTTTGATACTTTTAAGTCATGGACCAGACTAAAAAGGGGGAGGCATCTTTAAGAGGAGGTGATGACCAAACCACGTGAGCTTGATTCTATTTTGAGATGCATGAAACAAAGTGTATGAGGTGGTAAATGAGCTCAAGGGACGAGCGCAAGGTAGATAAAAAGTGATATAACACTAAATTCAACATAGTAGAATGGTCAGAGATGCAAGGCATTAAGGGGTTCAGGCTCAGGCTTACCATTAAGTGAAGCTAAACGATAAGTGCCTGATCCGTAAGTGTGAGTGATAATATAAGGCCCAATCCAATTTGGAGCAAATTTTCCACATTTGCTCTTCTCTAGTTTGGTTACATGTTGATTCTCTTTGAGGACAAGATCACCAACCTTAAAGGTACGCTCATGAAGTCACTTATCATAAGCACGCTTGATGTGCTTTTGATAGATTTGAAGGTGGTCAAGAGCTGTAAGATGACGCTCGTCAAGAAGCTCCAATTGGGCTAATCGCTCTTGGCGGAAATCATCATTGGTGAGAATATCCTGGAGAGATATTCTTAGGGAGGGTATTTGTATTTCGAGAGGCAAGACAGCCTCGGTACCATATACCAAAGAAAATGGTGTGGCATTAGTGGAGGTACGAATGCTGGTACGATAAGCCCAAAGGGCAAAGGGGATGTGATCAGGCCAATTGCTTCCAGAATCGTTAACGACTTTCATGAGAATTTTGGTTAGGGTTTTGTTAGAAGATTCGGCTTGACCATTTGCTTGTGGATAGTAAGGTGATGAGAAACTAAGTTTGATACCAAAGTTGTCACAAAGGTCTTGTAACAACTTATTTTTGAAAGATTTTCCATTATCTGTTATCAGGCGATGAGGAACACCAAAACGACAGATAATGTGATGGTTAATGAATTCTACGATTTTTTCTTTTTTGGTTGAAATGAGTGGAATGGCCTCCACCCATTTAGTGTAATATTGGTTGTTGTGATTATCCAATGGTGACGTTGCGAAGAGGGTGGGTGAATCTCACCAATAAGGTCTAAACCCCATTGTGAGAAAGGCCAAAGATCTCGTGCGACCTGTAGCGGATGGCTAGGAGTATGTTGAAGGTTGGCATGTTGTTGACACATAATACAACGCTTAACATATTCGTAGTAGTCGTTATTAAGAGTAGGCCAATAATAGCCTAGGCGAAGGATCCGTTTGGCCATGGCAAGGCCACTAAAATGTCCACCACAAATGCCGTCATGGACTTGTTGGATGGTATAGGTGACCTCCGCGCCGGTTAGACATCGAAGGAGGATGCCATCAAAGCCACGTTTATAGAGGAGTCCCCCCATGATGACATAACGAGAAACACTTTTAAGAAAAGCACGTTTCCGTTACTAGTAAGGTCAGGTGGGAGAATAGAGGTTGTAAGGTAGTCGTGAAATTGGTGATACCAGGTATCCTGCGAATTAGCAGATACATTATTTACCATACAAACATCCGGACTGAGTAAGATGGGGCAAAGAGTTGTTGGACCAAGACAAATATGTCAGAGTCAGTTGGTGAGGCAGGAATTTGTGAGGCCAAGCAAGCCATAGTATCCACAAATTTATTAGTTGAGCGGGGAATGGTTTGGATAGAATAATGAGTAAATAAGGTCAAAAGTGAGTCCACGTAATGTTTGTACTTTTGAAGTTCCTCATTTTTACATTGGTAGATGCCCGTAACTTGATTGACTACCAATTGAGAGTCACCGAAAATGTTAATAGATTTTACACCTAAGTGTAACGCAACCTGGAGACCCAAAACAAGGGCCTCGTATTCCACTGTATTATTAGTGCAGGGGAAATCGAGCCGGAATGAAAGAGGCATAGGTTCAACATCCAGAGGAATGAGAACAATGCCGGCCCCTCCGCCGCGCTGGCATTTGGATCCATCGAAGAAGAGGGTCATTGGATATGACTCCTCACTGAGTGAAAGAGTGGCGATGAGTTCATCAGGGAAAGTAAAATTGGTAAATTGTTCCCTGTAAAGGGGCTTCCACGAGTTGGTCTGCGATAGTTTGTCCTTTGACTGATTTCTGGTGTACAAACTCAAGGTCGAGGTCGGTGAGGAGCATAAGCCATCGAGCGATGCGTTGGTTTAGATGAGGTTTGGTGTACATATAATGGATGGGGTCCGTGTTGGTGATGACAAAAGTTTTGTGATTCAGGAGGTAGTGTCGGAGTTTGGTGGCCACGAATGATAGGGCTAGGCACAACTTTTCTACATGTGTATACCTAGTCTCGTAATCCACAAGAGTACGACTTATGTAATAAATGGCTTGTTCTCGATGCTCAGAGTCACGATGTGTGAGCATGGCTCCTACAACATGGTCGGTGGTGGAAAGGTAAAGGTAGAAAGGGCGATCGTCCTGAGGTGGGATAAGCACATGGGTGGCTGCAAGAGATAGGCTTTAAGAGCCTCAAAGGCTTGGTGGCACTCTTCGCTCCATTGAAAGACAATGTCCTTTTTAAGGAGATGATGGAAAGGTTGACATCGATCCGAGAGTTGTGAGATGAAACGCCGGATAGATTGGAGTTTTGCCCTGCAAACTACGCAATTGTTTGAGGTTAGTGGGTGGGGGCATTTCTAGGATAGCTTTGACTTTAGCTGGATCGACCTCGATGCCATGCAAAGAGACAATAAAACCAAGGAGTTTTCCTGAAAGGACACCAAAGACACATTTCTTTGGTTGAAGACGAACACAATATTGTAACAAAGATCGAAAATAATGGTTAAAACATCGAGATGTTCATCGCGATGTTTAGATTTTCCAAGAAGATCATCGACATAATCCTCAAGGATAGTGTGCATAATGTCATGAAAATGTAAGTCATAGCCCACGATAGGTCGCACCAAAGATTCTTAAGGCCAAACGGCATGACACGATAAGTAAGGTTCCCAAGGAGTTATGAAGGTGTTTTATGTTGATCGGCCGGGCTACCAAAATTTGATTGTATCCCGAGAAGCCATCCATGAGAGAAAGCATCTCATGGCCCGCAGTGAGATCAACAAGTTGATCAATACTTGGTAGGGGGAAGTCATCCTTTGGGCAAGCGAGGTTAAGGTCCCAAAAATCCATACATATCCGAAGTCCCCCGCTGCTTTTTAGTAATAATGTGTACGATGTTAGAAATCCATGAGGATAGTCAATAGGTAAGATGAAGGAAACAGAAAGGAGTCGTTGAAGCTCTTCTTTGACCAAGAGGGCAATGCGTGGATGCATTTTTCTCAGTTTCTGTTTAACTGGTTTGGAGTCAGGTTTCAGGGTAATGTTATGGACAACAATGTCAGGATCGATTCCTGGCATGTGTCAAGTAGGACCAAGCGAAAGCTTGGTTGTGGGCACGGAGGAAGGTAGTGAAGGTAGTTTGTTCTGATGCGTTAAGAGATTGTCCGATCTTCACAATGTGAGGATCATCCTCTGTGTGGATGTTGATTTCTATAGTCGACTCATTCAACATGGTTTGAGTTTCAGATGGTAAGGCGCGTTGAATATAAGAGTCATCCGCACCAAGATAAGTGAGGATGGAGTCGTCATCCTGGCACTCAACAACATTAATTGAAGGTGAGTCTTCTTCAATCATGTCTGGATACAGAAGGGGAAGAGAAGATGGGTCTTCATTATCACGTTGATAAGTGAGAGGACCCAGGAAGATAGTGTTTAAAAAAAAAAGTTAGGAGGGATAGATTCCGGGTCTATCGACTCTGTGGGTGACGATGGCAAAATGGGTGATGATGGTTCGGAAGGGGTGACTTCATCATCTTCCTGGATACAATGGCTATGTGGTGTCTTCGGTGTAGGTGGTTCAGAGAATCCAAGACCACGACGATCTTTGTGTTTGCGTGTAGTCACGGGAATGATCGTATGTCGGCCTTGTTCATAAAGACCGAAACCGAAGCCCTTCCAAGCACAACGCGTCAGGAAGGTGAGGGCAAAATGACGATTAGTTAGATATTGAAAATCAGATTGGAAGGGAACCACACCAAGGGGAGGTTCAGGGGTGACAGAGGATGTATCGACACCCCCATACGTTAGGTTGGTGTGGCAATTAGGTGGTCCGTAGGGGATTACTTCCCCCACACGACGGTCGTAGGTAGGATGCACATGTAATTGTCCATACTCCTGTGGGGTATGGAAAGTGCTAATGTTATATAGGTGATACTCCCCCAGCGTAAGGTTGAAAAACATCTACCAAAGGATCTGAGGTTGGGATGTTGTTCGTGGGGAAGGAAGTGGTATTTGCGGTGGCGGTTTCATTGGTTGAAGGTGTAGGTGTGGCTAAGGTGGATGGTGGAGGTGTGGTCGAAGTAGATGGTTGGGTTAGATGAATGGGTGCCTTGACTGGTACAAGCACATCATTAGGGCGATATAACATATTGCAGGTTTTGAAGGGGGGAGCGTCAGCTTTTACAGTGTAGGACTTCCCCTCATACTCAAATTTTATGCATCTATGTAAGGTGGAGGGAACGCATCCCATAGCCCGGATCCAAGGGTGGCCTAACAACATGTTGTATTGGAATTCTCCCTCAAGGACATAGAAGAGTTCAGGTAAAGTACGTGGCCCTACATGAATGTTAAGGATCACGGTGCCTAAGGTAGAAGTAATAGCATCATTGAATGAACGCAACATGGTGGGGTTGGCACACATGCAGCTAGAAGGAATATTCATTTGTTGGAAGGCTTTGGAAGAGATGATGTTTAAGCTAGCACCCCCATCGATCATAACACGACGTACGTGGATGTCCCGGACGTAAGCCGAGATGAAAAGAGTGGGGTCAGGATCTTCTGCACCAAAGTCGACAATTTCATCTTTGAGAAACCGACAAAGCACAAGCTGTCTTGTCATGTGATGGGACGGAAGTGGTAGATTGTTTGGTGAGAGAAGCAACGTGGTTGGGTGTTAAGATGGAGGCAATGGGAAAGGTTTCGTTAGGTAGACCTCTATCCCTTGAAGGATTTCAACGAGAGCTTGTCGATGAGATTCAGAGGTTTGAATGAGATCATACAGTGTCATTTTTATAGGTGATTGGTGAAGTTGTTTGATCATGGTATGGTGGGAAACTCCATCAGAGATGGGGTAGGTAGGTCCACGAATAACCACTTTAGGTGGTGGTGTGATCGGGATGGCGGACGGAGGAAGAGAGGCCGCAGGTGTGCTTTCTTTAGCTTTCCCATTATTTTTCTGCCCTCGAGTAGCAATACTAATCATGTTGATCTCGTGAACACGAGAGGAGGAAGATGGTAGGGATAAGTCATTGTCTTCGAGAGGTGGGGTTGCAATAATGATAGATCTTGGTGAGGTGGGGACAGGTGGTATAGAGAGGGATCAAGCTAAAGGTTTCTCCCTTCGTAAGTTGTCTTTCTTAACCTTTCTATCCGAGAGAGGTGACTGACGAAGGATGGCTTTCAAAGCTTTGCATCCCTCTACATCATGTCCTGGTGTGGTGGTAAGCACAGATTTTAGACTCATCATAACCTATAGGTCGAGGTTTAGATGGATCATAGGGTCTAAGTGGGGGTAGGGAAATGGTCGCATTCTCTACCAACATATCAAGGATCTTGGCGTAAGATCCTTTGAGCGGGTCAAAGTCAGAGGAAGATGAGGCTATTGATTGGGTGGGTTTTGGTAATGGTTGGGTATGGTTGGTTCGAACGGGTGGTGGTTTAGACAAGGGGTTTTGATAATTGGATTTAACTAAATGTGGCTTCGTCGGTGCAAGAAGTTATGTTTAGCTGGTTAGATGATGAGGCCATAGATGGCGTGGTGGCAGGAAACAACCACGAGAGAAAGAGGAGTGTCAGAAAACAAATCCTTTGATGATGGAGTTTGTTTAGGGTTGATAGGTGGACAGGATACTTGGGGTGATGGTGTTGATACACCCATGGATCTCTGTATGGGTGCAGAGGGTGCAGGTCATTTTAAAGAAAACGCAGGAGGTATGATGAATTGAGGCAAGGTGGAGGGGTGAGGTCCCAATATAGAAGGTAGGTGTGATGGCGAGGGTTTTAGTTGTGACAGAGGCATAGATTGAACTTGAGGAGATTGGGTTTGTCTCCTAGGTGGATGGACGGCTTTATTTTTGGATAAATCTAACCATTTAGGTGGGTGTGTTAGGCTGGGTATTGGTGAAGTCCCAAGCATAGGGGAAGGTTTGGTTAGGTTAATAGAGGTGGATGAGGTATTCGGTAGAGATGAGGGGGTGAAGATGAGGACATAGGCATTTTGAGCTTTTGTAAACACCTCGGGTATATGGTAGAGGTGTCTGGATCGGTCATCTGCATTTGAGTAGAGCATGGTGTACTCAAACGCTCCCATAGGACTCGTCTATCTTCTGAGGGATGACAATCTTCACGTGTGAATAGGAACTTTGATATGGAAGAGAGGTGGGTTGTGATTCCGGTCCACTGTGGGTGTGATACAGGGGGTAAATGAGGCACTGTATCAATGGGCGTTAAGAGGTCAACCGGTCGCTGAAAAGATTTAGGCGATGAAGAACTAATAGGTAGGAGGGCATGTTTGAGGGGATCCGTCATGATTAAAGAATTTGGTGATGTCGGTTCGAGAGGTTTCTCTTCTAAGGATGACAGAAAAAGTGGCGAGCCTTCTTCTTTTACAGCAAGAGTGACGGAAGGAGATGTTTGGGAAATAGATAAGTTAGATAACATCCGCTCACAATCTTGCAAGGATGTGGTGTAAGAAGACTCATTCGTGAGAAGAGAACTCTGGGTGGTTAATTCCTTTATGGGTAAAGGAATGGCAAGATTATCATTTTGTCTTGATGGTGGTGAAGGGGGTGCGGCTCCCTGCATTAGTGAAGAGGCTTGATTCAGAATTTCCTCGATAGAAGCTTTTGGTTGGGAGTCGAAGACCGCATGGATTTCATGAACACTCTCCTCGGCTAAGATATCTTGGTTTATGTTACTGTTAGATGAGTGGTTTGGGAATGGTTTGTTGAAGATTTTCAAATTTCAGTTAGCAGGGGCATTAGGATTATCGAGGGTTATATCCCCTGCATCAACCATTTCCTGCACTATGTTTTTCAACATCTTGCAGTTTTTGTGACTGTGTCCCTTCACGCGGTGGAAGTTACGTAAGTCATTTTTTTGTACCAAGAAGGTATAGCGTGGGTGGAATCAAACCCGGAGTGAGGTTTAACAGGAGGCAAGGTGATAGCTCCTGCTTTGAGCAATTTGTCCAAAATCATACCATAAGTTTCTCCCAAGGGAGTGTAATTGATGGGCTCGGCTTTATACTTATAGGTGGTTTTTGGTGGGGTACTAGATGGTGCTTGGGATTTGACCATTACCGCGTGTACAACTCCTTTTGATTTCGAAGCAGTCGATGCATGAGAATTGGTGGTGTTGGGTTTGTTGGTGGAGTCTTGGGTTTGGAAATTAGGTTTTTTTTGCGCAACCGCAATTTCTCTTCCTCTAAGGCTCGAATCTCTAGTTTCGAGCCATAGTAAAGGCCTCATCAAAGGTGGAAAGTTTGAATTTGGAGGGTGGGAGAAATGTGCTTAGCGCAGGCCCGCGTAAAGAGTTCGATGAGTTCAGCCTGAGGTAAGGCATAAGTGAGTTGGTTGATGAGGCCCCGCCATCATCCAACGAAATCTGTGATAGATTCATCTTCAAATTGTCGGATGGCATAGAGGTCGGTGATGGATACTTTCTTGGCAATATTAATGGAGAAATGATCCAAGAAAGATTGGGCTAATTGATTAAAAGAGAAGATTGAGTGTTGGGTTAAAGCATTGTACCACTCCAAGGTGGGTCCTGATAAGGACATGGGAAAGGTGTGGAGTAGTAAGGCATCGTCATGAGCAATCAGATAGCAGGCATGTCTAAATGATCGCAAGTGTTGTTGAGGATCCTCCTTACTATTAAAACGAGTAAATTTTGGTAATTCCCATTGAGGAGGATATGAATGAAGGGGGACAGAAGGATGAATAGGCTCCGACAAACTTGCTCGTATGTCAGGGTGCTACGGCTTCCTGAAACAGAAGCCTCCAGATTTTGCATCTTGTCCATCATTTGTTTGATTAAATCAGTGGTTGGGTAAGATGATGGTGCGGTTGTTGTAAACGGAGGTGGATTGGGCCAAGAGCCACTACTAGACAATGGTGGGGTTAAATGTTGATAAGGTATTGATGACGAATATGTTGAGGTGACGAATAGGGATGTCCTATATAAGATGTTGAAGCCACCGGATAAGTGTGTGGAAATGAAAAGGTGGGCGGAGCTTGAGAAGGAAAGCTCGTGTGGATAGGTGGCAGAGAGCAAGTTATGAAAGGGGCAGTCTGCGAGAGAGACGAGGTAGGAGCAGTCGGTGGTAATGATATGTGGGGCCCCAGATTAACCAAAGGAAAGCCAATCTATGCCGTATGAACCCCGAAGCCACTGAGTTGGGAGACGGGGCTAAGGATGAAGAAGGTAAGGTGGAGTTATTAGGTGGGGAAGGAGCTAAGTGAGCAGCTATACTAATAGGCATACCAACGAGAAGTTGACCGTCAGGCGTACGGTCAGGGGTATGGGACAAATAGTACTGTACGGCGCTAGGATTAGCATCCAAAAATTTGGCAAAGTCCTTATCTCCTACAGGGATCTTGGGAACATCACTGGTGTCGGTAGGATTCCCCATAGGATGTGAAGGGGGTGATTCAGGAAAAGGCATGGAACATGCATGTGAAACCATGGCTGCGGCTTGTTTCGAGTGATAACAACCATGGACAAGAGTACACAACAAGGATTCAATCTATTAGGAACAGAAACAACAACAAAATGTTAGAATTGGTAGGTTGTTGGTTTGTCGAGAACTGTGAAAAATAGTAACCGATATCGGTCGAATAACCGATGTCGGTCGACCGTAGCCATGAATGCGCGTCGGCCGCTTAACCGATGTCGGTAGAATAGGACCGGTGTCGGTCACTGTGAAAGCAAAGAGAAGATGTAAGAAGCTGTTGGTTTGGGATTAACAATGCTTAGTATACCCACAAAACTGTTCTGAAGTGATCACTGAAACAAGTGTATGACAGAGAAACAAAACTAAAAACAAGCAAGATGCACAAGAAAATCAAGAGACTAACCCTAGGATTAGTTTTAATTATTGTGGGCTTATGCCTTAGACGCAAGATGATGTCAATCCTAAACAAAAGACCTAAGGGAAATGTCAAGTTTGTTTTGGCTTATAAGGTTACCTCAATCAGGTGGAGGAATACCGTGGAAAAGGGGGATGTTTGAGTTATTGTGTTGATTATGATGTGATTTGGTATGTGTTGTGCAGTGAAAGTAAGATTAATTTCTCATCAATACCGTGGATATCACCCCCACGTGTATGACCTGTTACTTAATCTACATTCACTAGAATTAAAAACAAGCAAGCAAACATGTGATGCACGTGTTTTAAACCCAAATCGAAAATGATATTCGATGAAGCAAAGGAGATGACTTTCACTAAAGCAAAGATGAGGAAGAAAGACAAATTCTTTTACCAAAATAACAAAATATCTTGTGAATATTTAGAAGAAGAAAATAGCAAGTGTGCTCCCTATATGAAAGCAAGCAAGAAAGAAAGAAACCCGAGAAGGGTCCCACCAGGCATGCCAAAATGTTTCACACAGAATGTTTCCATTCTTAGAATAGAGTTGCTTCTATCCTTTCATTCCCTTGAGAAACAGATAAAGGTTAGGGCTAGGAGGAATACCTGTTGGGTGTTGGGAGGGTGTGCGCATACCGTAGAGAGAGATCAGATCGATTGCGAAGAACTCCTTTTTGTCTGGGAAGGACTACCTGTGAATAAGAATGCAAGACCACCAGATTATAGTTAGACAATAAATGAGGGAACTGCCTTGGGCCCAGGAAATATTAGACTTCCTTTCGAAGGTGGTCAGTTCCCCTTTTAATATGAATTAACACAAATGCTAACAAAGAAGTTATTGTGAAATCACAATTTAGTTACCTCGTTAAAAGGCAATTGAGGAAAGGTTGGTTTTGGTTTGAGTCACAGTGACCGATGCCGGTCAATGTATAACCGGTACCGGTTGCTGATAACCGATATCGGTAGGGGCAGTGATTTAGGGGCTTTCAATGAAGGTTGGTTGTAAGGTGTTATGGTGTTTATAAGGTTGGTAAATGATTAGGGGTAGGCAATAGGGTGATGGAGAAGACTCAGAGAGTGTGGGAGCTATTCTTGGGGCAATGTAAGGGTAGAGGAATGAAAGTTAGATGTAGGGTGCTATCGGGTAGTAGATCTAGGAGTGAGCTTATAATTACTATGAATCAGAAGTTCAAGAAATGGTATTTAAAAATGTACAAGACACCACTTACTAGTTCCTGATGAAGATACAGGTTCAAGGACTGTGATGACGAAGGCAAGGCTCAGGTGGGATGATCCGACAATCAAAAGTGAGCTATCTTCTCTCCCAATGCTTGGACGAGTGTCACTTGTGCTCTAGTTACTCAGTTGCAGTCTTGGGCTCGATGTCCTTCTCTGCAAACTCTTTTCTTTCCTTCACTTGTCTCTGGCTCGCCAAGTGAATTCCGGATCTTTCAAATGAATTTCGATCCTTTGTTTTTGGTTGGGGGAGGTCATTTACAGGGAACCGATGGTAGTTACGTAACCGACGGTAGTCGAGTAGGAACCGATGTCGGTTAAGTCAAAGTGGGCTATTTTTAGTAAAATAGCCAACTTTCCCTCCTTTTCTCCCGAGGGATTAGTTGTGGGCTTGGTCAAGTCATTATTAGGTTGGTTTTGGTGCGGGTGAGGAGTAATTAGTCATGGGTGTGGATGTAGACCAAGTTATAGGTCTTAATTAGGTTAATTTAGGGTTAGGGATAAGTCATGATGAGGTGGCGAAATCAAGTGGCAGGTTTGGGGATGTGGATTTATTAATTATAAGGTAATTAATAAATAAAGGTTTTCGGTAGGGGCAAAGTGATTTAGGGGCTTTCAATGAAGGTTGGCTGTAAGGTGGTTATGGTGTTTATAAGGTTGGTAAATGATTAGGGGTAGGCAATAGGGTGATGGAGAAGACTCAGAGAGTGTGGGAGCTATTCTTGGGGCAATGTAAGGGTAGAGGAATGAAAGTTAGATGTAGGGTGCTATCGGGTAGTAGATCTAGGAGTGAGCTTATAATTACTATGAATCAAAAGTTCAAGAAATGGTATTTAAAAACGTACAAGACACCACTTACTAGTTCCTGATGAAGATACAGGTTCAAGGATTGTGATGACGAAGGCAAGGCTCAGGTGGGATGATCTGACAATCAAAAGTGAGCTATCTTCTCTCCCAATGCTTGGACGAGTGTCACTGTGCTCTAGATACTCAGTTGCAGTCTTGGGCTTGATGTCCTTCTCTACAAACTCTTCTCTTTCCTTCACTTGTCTCTACTCTGCCAAGTGAATTCCATATCTTTCAAATGAATTCCAATGCTTTGTTTTTGGTTGGGGGAGGTCATTTACAAGGAACTGATGGCAGTTACGTAACCGACAACGGTCGAGTAGAACCGATGTCGGTTAAGTCAAAGTGGGCTATTTTTAGTAAAATAGCCAATTTTCCCTCCTTTTATCCCGGGATTAGTTGTGGGCTTGGTCAAGTCATTATTAGGTTGGTTTTGGTGCGGGTGAGGAGTAATTAGTCATGGGTGTGGATGTAGACCAAGTTATAGGTTTTAATTAGGTTGGTTTAGGGTTAGGGCTAGGTCATGATGTGGTGGCGAAATGAGGTGGCGAGGTTTGGATATGTGGATTTATTAATTATAAGGTAATTAATAAATAATTGTGTAAGGTTTAGGTGGTGAGGTTAGGTTGCGAAATGAGATGCGGGGCACAGGGTGTCGTAAGACACAAATTTGGTGTCTACAAAGTGTGTTAAAAGTATAATTTATCCGGAGTGTAAATAAATTCAATTTATCACTATGCGATTCGATCATGCACACACATGGTACCAAAAGCATGATCCTCGAAAATCATCAATCAAATATGAAAAATGAACGTATATTTTCTTATGGAATTTTATATTAAAGAGTTTGAATACAAAATCATCTATGTAATAAATGATATATGTCAAGAGATGACTAAAAGTGTGTGAGTATATGATGTATGGTTAAAAAATATCAACTCAAAACTATCATTTTATATACAAGTGACGTAACACATGTAATGGTGTGTAGGTGGGTTCATCATGTTGTTCAATCATTCCTTATCCCGTAAAGTATTTAATGATTAAAGAGAGGAATTTTAAGCAACACTATGCACAAAAGTAGTAGGTAGTATTAATACTTGTGGTTAACCCATTTTAGGATGCGAGAGATAGTATCAATGGCCACTCAATTGGAAATATTAATTACAAAAACATAGGGAAACATGAAGTGGAAATTGGTGTATATAATGTGAAGTTGAGGGTCACACTAAGAAAAATTTCCCTCACCAAAATGTACATTCCATTTTTAAGGCATGTAAAATATTCAGATAAGACCAAAGTGAGGAAATTCCACTTGTTCTAGTCTAGTGTACAGCCGAAACAAATGTATCACTCTATTTTAACTTTTATCGTACAAAGACTCACAATAAAGAATATTGCAATGTGATAGACTAGAAACATGAAGCCCGATCCTTTAGGCTATGGAAAGTAATAGTAAGGAATAATTAGGACCATGGAGGAATACATTTGGGTAAGGAAGATGTGGATATGATGGTCATGGTAGGGGAATATTTACACCCATGACTTGCTATAAGTGCAGATCCCTCAATCAATACCAAATATATTTCTCAACATTCTTAGTATGTAGATATTGTAGAAAGGAACACAAGGTAGAGGAATGTTATGACCTATATGTTTCAATGAAGAAAAAGTAAGAATAACATAGGTATGATATGAATTGTGAATGCCTCACTAGATGAGTATAAAGCTAAACCCAACATGTTGAAAATAAATTAGTTCTCCAAGGTCAATATTACTATGAGATAATGTTTTTACATTTACAAGATTTTGAGTCCCCTTAGAATAAATCGTAAGAACACCCTCAGTCAAGAAAGGGTTATCCTAATTTAAGAAAAAATTAATAAGTCTTATAGGAGAAAAAATATCTAGTCGAGAGAGATTTAAGGAGAGATTAAATTCCTCAAGGAAATTCCATGTGACATATATAAAATGAAATACATACGAGAATTTGAAGAATAAAAAAGTGATGAGTTTATAGAATTCCATAGGCTCTTGAGCATGGAAGGCATCATCCCACTAATTTTTAAATGGCTATGTTAGAAAATAAAGGAATTGGTACTAAGATTTTGGGCCATTTTGATCTAATTAAGGAAGTTTCTCTCAAATGGGATGACATGCATTCCATCTCAAAAACAAGTGTATCTTGTGAAAAATTTCCCCATGGGACCTATGAACTTATTGAACATGATTATAGTGAATTTCAATCAAACAAATGACCAATGATAAATGTAACACCAAATTTCAGGTTAAAGCATGTCAGTGATTTAGAAAGGAAAATAATACTCCTATGCCACAATACCATGCTAGGGGAGATGTCCAATATTTCCTATAGAAGATGAAAAAACATATGTCGTTTAAGAAATCGCACATAAATACAATGGTTTATATAGTTTGGGGAGCTGTAGAAATATGGCGGGTAATGCATCAACCCTATCTATAATCTTGGAAATATATTTATGAGGCCGTACATGTAAGGTTTGACCAAACAAAAATGTGCATAAACTACCATGTTATAGTGGAGTAATAAATACCAAGGAAAATTTAGCCAAATGTGAAGTGGCTTAGAAGGAGGGTTCCATAATACTCAAAGCTTCCCTATGGAGCCATGAATTATAGCATACCTTGTGGATTTGAGAACGTGGTAGGGATATTAAAATTGAGACACAAATGAATAATGCACACATGGGAAGATGTAAACTATCACTTTGTGCAAACATTCACTTTTGTGTCTAACATTATTAAATTGTACCAGTCATTCTAATGTATTGAGCATGCCATATTTAGATATAGTTGTTGGTGAAGAGAACAAGCTACCATTATATAAGGAGAAGGGATTAGTTCTACCAAAAACCTTCAAGGATTGTAGCACCAACATTGAATCCAATGAATAATATGAAGCCCTATAGATGGAACATAAGTGGAAGAGTAAAGGAAAATCCAAAATGGTTTGTCAAATAGAAAAAGGAACAAGCTTTAATCACCTAAATATCAAGAAATATATTATCTCACATGAGGTCATTGAGATGGAGGGAAGTGTAAATGAACTATATGACGAGCCCTTGAAATCAATTAAAGTCAATATTGGTATATATGAGGTGTTAAAGATCACAAAATATTGTGACTCTTTGGTCTAAGAAAGAGGTAGACAAAATAATAAAACTTATACACAACAATGAAGACCTTATCCGGTCTAGCTACTTATAAATGAAGGGTGTACATAATTATCTTGGAAAGATGTAAATAAAATTTTTAGAAGGATCTAAACAAATGTGTAAACAACCATACGATATGAATCCCAATTTGCACGAGAAATTCAAATAAGAAATTGAAAAATATTGACATAAGGGGTAATAATCCCTATATACGAGTTTGAATGAGTAATCCTTATGGTAATCGGTATTGTTGTCATGCAAATGTGTAATAGGAAAAGTTCAAATTTTAAAGCATGACAACGATACCCGTGTGTAAAAATTTTACCTCCAAAAAAACCCTAGGTCTACCCTGTCCTTAACACCAAGCCTTACTCATTCCATGTAATGGTCCTAAATTTGATGTCCATCCAATTCCCCTAGGTTATTTAGGAAAGAAAATTCAATCCCCCTAGGTGATTTTAGGAGTTTGTGAAGAATGTCAATTTTGGGCTAGTTTTGGGAAGGGCTACCACTAGCCTTCCTGGGACTAGTGCACCCCTAGAAATGGAGAAGAGGAGAAAAATTCAACATGGAGATGAATTCAAGTTCTAATAACATCAGGGAAAATATTTTGGAAGATTTGGAAGTTTTGGGGTAGATTCATCAGAAACAAGTTCTCAGGCCTAGGCAGTGCACATGACCAAAAAAGCTACTGAGCTTCGAGAAGCGATTTTGGGAGCTCGGAAGGAGTTAGGAGCTAAAAAATACATTTTGGAAAGGTAATTAAGATCTATACAAGATGGTGGAATCAAATTTTTCACAACACCTAGGCGTAATATGTTTATATCTAGTTTTTCTCATGCTCAGTCATGGAGCTAAAAAAAAACTAATTTTTCAAGGCTCAAATGGAGTAATCAAGAGCTGATACCCCCACCATTGGATTTATACAGAAATTTTTAGTAAATTTAATATAAAATTTCACCTTGAAACTCATCCGAGAGCTCAAGATATCATTGTTGCAAGTTCACTCTCAAGATAAGAGTTCGACAACTAGCCAATTCTTGAAATGGACACATGTCAGCTCCAGTAGCCCGAAGCATTTTGATGTCCCTTTTGTCCCTTTAGAAAAGGGACATAGGGGATAGTAAAATGTTCCCAACCATTTTTATCCCCCGATCACTCATAGGACCCTCCGCATTGCCAGTTCAGCCCCCAAGAGCTTGTCAGAGCCTATCCTCACACTGCACAGATGATCGCCAAGTTTTGCAACCTGGTGCAATGTGAAAATTGATTTCAATTTAATCCCTTTAGGAAAGTAACATAGGGGACACATAATTTCACCCAACTCCATGAAGCTTTGGAAAGCCAAAAATTGCAAAAAAACTAACTGTCGTGCTACTTCTCCATTATTGTCCGTGAAACTCACTGTCGGAAGAAAGTTACAGAGAACTTGCAAAAATACATTAACCCTCCTCATTTATTCTTCCCTCCATTTTTCCTAAAATTTAAGGAATGAAATAACATCAAAAATATGTCTTTTCAGTTGCCACCATGTCCATTCAATGCCAGAAACCCTCATGAACCAAAATGGTGAAATGCTCATATCTCACAATCCGGAGCACGGATTGAAGTGAGTTTTTTTGTAGAATTCCTTATTTTCAGAGGCCATCAAGATGCAAAAAAAAAAAAAAAAATTATTCCCTATATTATTAACTAGAATAAAAAATCCATTTTGTGCCCTAACTTCTTCTCCTTCGATTTCCCATCAATTTGGCAAGCAAATTTTGCTCACAAAATCCAATTTAAAAACATATCCCAGTGGAATTTGTTTCATCACAATCCAAGGTGGAAAAGGAGACCTGAAATTTTTGAGCTCCATTAATGGCTGCCATGACACAATAATGAAAAAATTAGTGAGCTACCTCTCCACTTCTCAAGGTTCCAGTGGGCATAATCATGCGAAAATTGGTGGAAACGATCCTGAAAAATATAGTTTCGCGTGATATAAATTCTGCGCCATGAAGTCCCTATTTTTTAAGGATATAGAGGGCTACATTTTTTATCAGAATTATTCCCTATTTGAAGAAATTTTCAAATTCCCAAAGATCTAACAAGCGAAATCATCAAAAATTCGGGAGGAAGGGTCTCGAAAAATCTAGTTTCTTTCAAACTAGTTTTTACATGATGAAGTAGCCAATCTGTAAAGATATGGAGGAATAATTTTTTATCAATATTATTCCCCCACTCTGTGCCTAAAGCTATTACAAGGAGAAAATTTCATTTTTTATTTCTAAACTTTCCCAGTGAGTGAATCACAACAAAAATTGGAGCTCCTGATCGTGATGAAGAGCCAAACCCAAAATGTCATTCCCATCACAAACCAAGGCCATTTTCACTACTTAATAAAAATAACACATTCTATGCTTCCACACATGTTAAAGATAGTAAGTCTCCGGGGTTGCAAGTTTGATCATCCGGGATAGTCAGGAAAGGTGTAAAATGGAGACAGAGCAGAAAATGACAATTTTCCCAAAATAGAAGGTCTTGAAAAAACAACCTACTAAAAATAGAAATGTGCTAAAAATAGAAACACCTCGGCCATAGAAGAGAATAGAAAGTGTCAGAATGTTTAGAAGGTGAAATTAGAGAAAATATGGTGATATGCCCCAAAATGGAAGGTCATGATCTCATATTCTAAAAATAGAAAGTTTCAGTGTTGAGAGAAAAAAGTTGCAGATGGCCTCATTCTCACTCATCTTTCCACTTTTGGAATCTTTACAAAGTTATAAAATTGCATTATAGCTCAAGAAAAGGGACAAGAACTTCACAGAGGTCCTGGAAATATCATCCGTAGTTAAATTATGTTCAAGTGCAAAGCATCGCGAGGCGCAACATGTGAATTCATCTTCATCACTCGGGGAGTTGGGTGATTCAAAATGAATAAATTAGGGTGTGTTTAATGAGAATAGGAGTTCATCAATCAAGTACTAAGGATGATCATTGGGATAATTTCTTGTGTTCATTCTTGAAACAATACTCATTTCATGGTCCAGGATGTTCGTGCATCATGCAAGGGAAGAGGCTATGCTCATCATCTTCAACTTCTTCAACGAGGGTGCTACTTCATCAGAGATGTCCTTCCCCTATCTTCTACTTTCTTTCTCTCCCTCTCCTTTCTCTCTCCTTTCTAATTATTTGTTGAGAAAAATCATTGTTTTTCATCCTATTCACTTAAGTGACCTATTTTAAATTTGTAAAAGTATTTTCTCAAACTTATAAGAGAAATACTTAATTCATGGAAAACAAAAGGTCACAAGTGGAATATGGAAATGAAGAGTCATATGAGGGAAGTGAAAGGAAAATTCAGATTGCTATAAATTGGGATGACCTCTCCATTGTAAGGAAAATCCTGAATTGTGGAAGAATGTATACTTTTGTAGCAATGGTGGATTATATGTAGTTGGAATTTGTATCAACACACATGAAATAAAGCTACAATTATCCTATTTCCCTTTTTTGTGTTTCATCTATTTCCCTCTTGTATGCACTTTATAAGCATGGTGATCAAATAGAAGCTTTTGTATCTTTGATGAATGAGTCTCAAATAACTTTGTATGTATGTGGGTTTCGTTTGTCTCACTAACCACTTCATTTTTTCTTTCTTCTATATTGAATGTTGAACTACTCTGGTTAGTGGTTGTGAGCTCTGGAATTGTCCTAATTATGGTAGTAACTTCCCTTATACCCATGTACAAGCATTTTTCCATAGGTTAAGTAGAGTGTTTTTGTGTGATCCCTAACTTATTTTTCCAACCAACAACATTTAGATTAGGATTAGATTAGCTACATTCAATAATGGGAGATGTACCATTCAATGTAGAGGGCATAGCCCTGTGAACGTTGGTGGAGACATCTAATTTGTCCATCCGACAAATTTTCTCACCAACAGTGTATCAAGAAGGATGATTTCATCTATATATGAATGGATTATAATAAATTGAATGAATTATGCATTTTTGATTCATTTCTCATTCTCTTCATATATGATATATTGTAATGTGTCATTTTGTAGGAAATATACACCTTCACGAGATGGATTTTCTAGCTACCATCAAGTGTAGATAGTTGAGGAGGAACTCTAGAAGACAACATTTACAATTAAATAGGAATAATTTTCATATCTATAGTGCCCTTTGGGCTCAATAAAGTGCATGTGATGTTTTCATACATATTTTTGGTTGTATTCAAATATTTTATCCAAAAAAATTACAAATATAATCAGACGGCTAAATGGTGTATGTTCTAGTCAACGATCATTACCCATGTTGTACTTAATGTTTGAGAGATTCTACCAACTCCATATAGCATTAAATTTAAATAAATGTTTCTTTATAAATCATTTTGGTATGTTTCTTATACATATTATATGTAAGAATGGAATGCTAGTGGACATGATTAAGAAAAATATGAATAAATGCTATGAAAATAAATTCTTAATTTGATTGTTATTGTAGTAGTAAATGAATAATCAATTAAGTATAAAAATTAACCCAAGAAAACTAAGATAGAAAATATGAAACCCTAAGTGCAAAGAGGAGATATGAAAGCTTAGCTGATTTGAAAAGGTCACGAAGGTGCATGAGATCTAGAAAATTAGAAAATATGAAGCAATGAATGTCGACCGTGAGCTCGGAAAAATGCATATATGGAGGAATATATTGAACATGGGCACCCAAAAAGGTGCGGGGAACTTCGAAGTGCCATAGAATGATAGTGGGTTCCGTGATTGTGAAAATTCATAGAAAACCCATATTTGACTAGTCACAAGGTGTTTGTTGTCCTTCTCCTTTAGTCACTAGTATGTTATACAATGTTCACTAAGGTCGCTAGAAACTTGCAATGAAATAATGACTTGTAAAACCCTCAAAGAGACATCAAATCCTAAAAAATAAAGATGCAAAATGAGGGGTCAAACAATCTTCATTTTTCAAACAACGGATCTTATGATTGAGTGCTTCACTACATCTCAGACCCAATGTAGTTCTATGTGTGTGTGTGTGGAATCATGCCCTAGGTGGCTCTTGTGCATGTTGCACTTGATAGCGAAAAGTAGCTAGATGTAAAGAAATGTAATAGATGTGTGCATGGAATATAATAGACTCCCCTCCTATGAAGTGTATGTAGAATAATGTAATCCCTTTCCCTTGAATGGATGCTAGAATGGATGCTTGAATGCTCTTGAATAGCCTTTGGATGCAACCTTAGGTGGTGATAGCTAATGTTTAGTGTTTGGTCCTTTATTATGATCACATAACTTTATATTTATATGATTCCCTTTCTTTAATTTTGTAATTAACCCCGAAAAGGATGACTACAAAAATGATAAGATGCTCAAACAACTAGAAATGACCCAAAAATGTGAGTAAAGTACAAATATATCAAGAGAACCCAGAGGATGGGCCCCCCGGGCTGGCATCCTAGCTGGGAACCAGTGTATGGAATGATAAATGTCAAGTTATAACAGACATATTGAGCTAGATAGAGTGTAACACCAAGAGTAGCAACAGAAAAGTAAGAAAATATGGCTAAAGACATGGGTTAATCATTACTTTTCTTACTTAGGAATCATATGAATAGTAGTATGCAATCATGGATAGTAAAGAAACATCAAGAAGTGAAAATAGTGCAAAATTGCTAAAAATAGCAATTGTTGGCCCTACCTGCTAAAAATAGAAAGTTTCCAATTTTGGCCCAAAAAGTTGTGGAAGCTCCCATTTTATTTTACCATCATTGTGAGGTCAAGAAGATGTTTCATGGCTCAAAAAATAAAATTAACCTATGCAAGATTTCAAAGGATCTTAACGCATCATTTTGATCACATTTGTGTCAAGGATCATACCAGAACACATCAAGGTATAACAGGTGAAACCAGAACCATTGTGAGGTCATAAAATATTTTGAAAAGAGTCAAGAGCTCCATTGAAATTTAAATTCATCAAGTGTATGGTCATCATAAACATGATGAGACAATCTCTTTGTAAGATTAGGAAACAACCATCTTCAGTGATGTCCACAATCATCTCCATATTTTGTTGGAATGTTTCACAACGGTATTCCTAAACACTCATTCAACAATTTGGAACATTTGTACATCTTGCAGAAGGAGGATATTGTGATCACCATGCCTCAAATTAGCAAGTTCTCCATCATACAAAGCTTCATCTTCATCAGATTGGTAATCCTATCTCTCTCTCTCTTCCTTCTTCTCTCTCCATGTTCTAATTTCTCATTAAGAATGATTTTTTTGCTATTTCATCCTATTCACTTAAGTGACCTCCAACATTAACATAACAAGGGTTTTTTTCCACCAATAAGGAAAATACCTACCTCCTAGGAATATGAAAGGTCACAAGTGATGGGGATAGGTGAAAATTCATGTGGGGTGGAGATGAAATGACGGTTCATAATTCTATAAATTGGAATGGATTCTACATTCTAAAGGGTTGGAAATTGTTGATTGAATATATGTTGTTGAGATTACCACTTCTACATCAAGCAATAAAAGATGTAATTATTCTATTTCTTATCTTATGTTCCTCTACTCTCTCTTTCCAACTTTGCATACAGCATAATATTTTAAAACCAAAGAAAGGTGTTTACACCTTTGATAAACGACTCAATGTAATTTGTGTCTATGATTTGTTGGTCTTATCATTGTTTTCATTATTGTGTTCTTCTAATTTAATTTGGACTTACTATGGTTATTTTATGTGAACTCGCAATCCTACTCACAACAGTAACCCTCTCTTTCCTTATTTCCCAAACTCCCCCTACCTCTCTTCACTACATATTCCTCCCTTGTACCGTATACAAGAATTTTCCATAGGTTTAGTGGAGCATTCCTATGTGATCCCTGACCTAATTTCCACCAACAACTTTATATTAGTTTACATTCAATAATGGGAGCCTCCCTATACACAAGAAGAAGGGGCTTAGCCCCATGACCCGTTGACGGGGGAAATGGATAAGTATGAGCCATGCACTAAGGTGGGAAAAAAATAAAAAGGAAGAAATACCTTAAGTAAAAGATGGTATAAAAAGGTGAGCACATATGTGGGAAGAAGAGGATGCACAAAGGGTTGTGCATAGGAATAGTCAAATCGGGATATATTCATAAAAGCAAAGATGAGCTAAAAATCAGAAAAGTAGGGGTTGGCATGATAAGAAAGAAAAATATAGAATTGGATAAAAACATGGATAAAGCAATACTAAAGATGGGTAAAGCATGTGCATAAAATTGGATAAAGAAAGAGTACACATGGACAAATACTACTAAATATAGTGTGGCATGAGGTTCAAACAAGCTATTAATCACATGGATGGAAATAGAACAACCATTTGAGGACTAATACACAATCTAAAGGTACATGCAGACTAAGTATAGGATGGCCTATCAATGGACTAAATAATTTTAAAGAAGTGAAGGATAAGCTCCCCCATAGCTATATATAGGTGTCATATCTATGTAATGAGAGAGAGAGAGAGAGAGAGAGAGATGACTGAAACAAAAATTGCATGAGATATTGTTGAGCATTATGTTGAGTCTATAGTGTTTTGTGAGATCATGTTATGTAATGGACAATTTGATATGGTTTTATAAGGTTAGGAGAGATGAACATGGTTTTATTGGCATTCAGATCTTGTTGTTGATTGTATATCTTAAGGAATGAATGATCAATCTCCATATTATTAATGTCTTTTATGGTTTCTGTTATAATGTCTTGAATGGCCTAAAAAAAAGAGACCTAGTAGGTTGCACATGGTTTGGGTGAGAACTTGGACATTAGTCTGAGTGATGTACTAGTGCACCCGACTAAGTGGTGTTAAATTTTAAGGCTACATTTTGGTTCCGATGTCAATGCCTCTTTTGATTCCATTCATCAAGATGTGGCGTGTGCATGGCATTTCAATTATCATTGGACAATATTGAGCGTTAGGTAGATGATGGCCAAGATGAGTTTTCTCAGAGATAAAACACTGAAAGAGGTTTCAATCCACATAAATGGGTAGAGGATAACATGTATGATGAATTTTTATACCTTCTTCAGTTTATTTCCGAGTAAATTGTATGAATGGTTAGCAACATATTCTCAAGATAAGGTGATAAAATTAGGATGAGAGGTATGTGTAGAGCCAGGATAAGTACCAAGCACTCGCTGATCTAGATGAACATTGGAACCGCATAATATATCGATGGTGGAAATCCATTTGATTAATTACATGTTGGAGTACACTATCTCAACGTAATCGTGTCTAAAGGAGGCAAAATTTTAGTTCCTACGCAAAACCTAGAGGATCTTATCTACACACTCTACCATTGGCTATAAAGATTTTAATGGTTGATATTGGATTGAAGAAGCTCCTTATGATAGGATAAACCCATACCATGTGAAGGGGTGGGAAAAGGGATTGGGGAGGATGGCATTGGTATGAGTGGAAGACACAAATAGAGAAGAGAGACTACACAAGTATATTGAATTTTGATAGAGGGATATTAAAGAGGAATTATGACTAAGAGGAATGGGGTCAAGTGAAAGTGATGAGTACCCTATAGAAGGTGAGGGACCACATGACCATGTACCTCAGATATCGGGAAGCACAATAAAAGGACCCCCTTGGCATCAGATGATGAAAATTTGGATAAAGAATTTAGAATCATTGACATGCATCTAACCCACTCTAAACCCCTAGTGCTTGTGATTGGTGTTTATAATTTGGAAGTTGCTATAGAGGATCATCAAAATAATGGGGAGCAAGATAGTACTAGGGATTACCACATTGGGTTGGAGATACATGAATATATGTGTTGGTGTTAGCTCGGGAAGCACAAAAATTAAGGAAGCACAATATGGTACCTTAGAAAACAATGTTTGTTCGAGAGTAATTTGGTAGGGAAATGTCAGGACAAAGCATTGTGATATGTAAACTCTTCAACTTTGGAACCATCCACAAAATCAAAAATTAACCCTTATGTTCTACTTTCTATTAGAAAATGACAGAGATAACTAGTGAATGAATTTTACTTATGCTTAGAATCCACAAGTTGTAGGAAAGGAAAGAATATAAACTCATAAAATCCAACAAGTTTTATCCTTGAAACCTCTAGAAGAGGAAAACCAATGTCGGGAAGGGAAATTGCTCTTTCTTCCCAATTTTATTGGCCAATTCAAAAAAATAAGTACAAAATTTATAATAAGTATGAAAGAGAAGTATATAATATCTCAAACTTCCTCCCAATTACTTGCTTGCTCTGTCTCAACACTCTTTTACTCTACAAAAACAAAATTCCAGCACTAAGAACTTCTTACTCACTTACTTTCATGCTTAGATGATCCTATTCTCTTCTAAAAACATGTATTTACAGCCTTTATCATGTCCTCCCATGTAATGGAGAATGGGAAAGGTCATAGAGGAGAAGAGACATAAACAACCTTCCAAATTCTGGGTTGTTTGTTTCATATTTTGTTTTTCTGTCTGAAAGATCCAGGACCGCCACCCAATGTAGACCAGAAGTCCCAAGACCGCTACCTGGTTGGGCGGTGGTTATGTAACCGCCACTCTATATAAAGCGCGATCTGTTACTAAAAAGATAGAACCTCTCGTGTGTTATTTTTCCTTCTTCGTCTTTTTGATTTGACGAAGTAGAGTTATTTTGAATCCCTATGGATCACATTGGCACACTACCCATTGGAATTAATCCTATAGGGATAATATAAAGTCAAACTATTGGTGTGCAATTTAGCACTACTATAGGTATGCAAATTAGCACTTCTATAGGTCCTTAGGTAGCGATAGGATTCTTGGGAGGATTTGGTCCTCCTCCAAGTGAGGGAAACCCTAGTGGAGGTTGGGGTCAATATTTGGTCCACCACCTAGTTGGAACAATCTGGGACAAGGAAATAACCCACCGCCACAAAAACCTCCTTAAATTTTTTTGAGATGTCACTTCATTTACCAAAGTATTAAGGTGTGGAAGATGCATCAGAGCACATGCACAAGTGCAAACTTTTATGGAGGGCCAAAAGAACAATAACCTCGTACAAGAAGGAAATTCAGATTACCTACCACACTTCAAGGTTGTGTGCATAGTTGGTACAAGAAGTATGACCCACATCGACGGAAGTGTACTATGATGCACTACATGCTACCTTTCTAGCCAAATTTCACATACCAAAATTTGAGCAGTAGATCATCATCACACTCAAGGACATTAAATAAGGCTTAGATGAAAGTGTCGAGAATATGACGCATGTTTGAAAAAATTGTTTTCTAAGATTTCATATGAAATCCACCATAGTCAACATGCAAATTGGTTCATGAGGGGATTTTTGACACCATTTTGAAGGGCGTTATCATATAAAACATTCACAGACTCGTGCAAGGATTTTGAGGTAGTAATGCATGTAGAGGCAATTAGAAGCATAAACATTGGATTAATATCATTCCTTGAAGCACGTGATTACAACCATGATTGCCTAGCTAGAGAATTTATCTACTAACTCGGTCATGACACCCGAAGTGGACTTTGGTGTATAGAATATGATGTAGAGGGTCACACGAAGGATATTTATTTGTGCAGAGTGTGCATACACTACTCACAACTTGTGAAATTTTTCACAAGAACCATGATGTCCGAGATTGTCCAATTTCACACGGTGCACCACCACGAGAAGAAGGTGTCAATGTATTGTAATATTTTTGACACGCACAACCATGATAAATATAATTATTAGTTGATTGACCACATTCATGAAGCTTGTGAGAGAGGGTTGTGCCAAGATAGCATAGAGAGTATCTCATAGGGACGAGAACGAGAAAGTGAAACTAATGGAGTTGGATAGAATAACGATGCATGCAATAATGGTAATGGTGGATACCGTAGAGGATATCGCAGAAAGGGCCATGGAGGTCATGGAGGAAGATTTAGCCTAGGAAGATATTATACATGTGAATCTCTAGACCATTATCAATGTGAGTTCCTAAAAATCAGTCTTACATTTACTATGGAAATGAGCATAAAGTGGAAGATTTCCCAAACTTATACACACATATGTGTAAAAATAAGAAGGATAGGGGAACAACAATGATACAGGTTGAGAACTCTAGGTAGAGATAGTAGAAGCCTAAGAATTTGGTTGTAATAGAGAAATAACCATTATTGGTTACAACGTGCGTAGAATATTCACATGCACATGAACAAGGAAGATCGATGCTGCTCATCATAAGGGATGAGAAAGTACATACAAGTACATATCCAGATGTAGGGAAGCAAAAGGAAGTCTTCCAAGAAACCATGCGATTGATCAGAGAACTGTAGGGAGAGATAATTTTCCTAAAGGAACAAACACGAGACAAAGCACGCCAAACAAACCGAGGTACCCGATAAGGATGTGGATGACCTTAAGGAAGTATGTAGAATGCTTAGGAAATATAATATCATTCCATAGTTAAAATAATGGTTATAAGAGAAAGTACCACGTGCGGGAAAAAAGAAGGATAGAAAAATCTTACATGCTAATTTTCCACCCTAGGACCATGAGTATGAAAAGGATATTACTTTAGATGTAGTTATATATGGTTGCTTGGTAAGTAAAATTTTGATTGATATAAGAGAAACATTTAATATTCTTACATTGGATGATTGGAATCAAATGGGAAGGAAACCATTGTAGTCATCTTCAAGTGTGTTGCACAAGGAAAATAAAATGATGGAAATGCCCATTGGATTCTTAAAGGATGCAAGCATCACGATTTAAGGAGTAACGTTTAGAGGATACCTTAAGGTACTAGAATTAGAAGAGGCATAAAACTTTCCTACACTTCTTGGCTGTCCTTGGCATTATGTAAATAATGAAATCCTATAATTTAACAAGTGGTATATCAACTTTTAGAATGACGAATAATGGGTGGTAATCCCTATGGATGATACCAAAATTACACCTTACATAGAAATTATAAATGAAGAGGACCTTAATTTTATATACCCATAGACAATACACTTTGTCCAAAAATGTTAAACCAAAAAAGGAATGAGTAATTAATTAGGGAGATGCAAATTGCATTAGTGAAACTACAAGCATTTCTGTGATAATTGGGCTCATGAAACTTATGAATTGGTTGGTCATGAGTTTCATGGAATAATAACACAAGTGATCAAGCCACAAAGAGCCGGGTAGATGGGGAGAGTGGCACTACAAAGATATAATGGGGAGGAAAATCCGAGTCTTTCTTACGAGTAATAGAAGAACACTTGAAGAATGAAGGTGATAGGAAAAACATGTTAGTTTAGTCCTTGAAGGGAACAATAGTGTCTTTGATGGGATGAACACAAGGATAATCTTCTTCGATGGCACAAAATAAGACTTACATTATTGAAAAGGTTTTCCACTTACCTCTCAGATACTAGCTTATGATGGGAAGACATCCCCTCATAGTCACATATAAGTCTATGAGAAAAAGTGGTTGAAAGGCCTAATGCGCTACAACCATCACTTTGTGGGTTTATAAGTTATATTTTATACTACGTGGATGTGCACGTGTATGGTACATACATGAAGATTTGAATCAATATATAATGAGTTGACGTGATTTAACCTTAGGTATTGTGCACACATTTGATTATTTTTCCACTAAACCTTGTGTCCATGAAGCATTATAGTTAATGAAGTGCATCACATTGGGAGATAACACGAATTCATAAAGAATATTGACTCGGATGTATGATGAAACCACCCTAAAGAGTGTGTGAGTGATCACACGGGGTTGAAAGCTGATGAAATTATTATAGATCATGCTTGGAAAGAAAATGAAAAAGAGAAACTAGTATACATGATAGATAATGATGAGGTTGAGGATCTTAACATAGAGTCCATAGAAGGTGAATGCGAAGTCCCGTATATGGCTCATGAACAAGTAGGAGTATATTAGTTCTTGTTAAATAAAAATAAGGTGAATATTGGGACTGATGACGTGCCAAAGGAAGCAATGATTGGTGATTATTGGTTTGAGGAGATGTTTCACAAAAAGTAGAAAAAACAAATAAGGGTAAAGGACATAGGAGGTGTACTTGTGATTATGTAGATGGTGTGTGCACATAGAATGTTGACCAAGATGATTGTGAGAGCTTCCCTTTGGCTAGGAGGAATGACCTGTATAAGAAACACAATAAGACCACTAAATGATATTAAATAGAAAATGGCAGAGGACCGCTAGTGAAGGCTAGATCTAGGAAGCGTGATGCTTCCTCGAATGGTTGTCAATCCCCTATTTATAACAACTTAATGCAAGAAGAAATTGTAAATGAATGATTCCTACTGTAGTTGATAATATTTAGGTATCTCCTATAACATACAATAAGTAAATTTAATCTAACATGAAAAGTTATGATTAAATCCGGATGGCTAGTAGTAGGTTGGTTTGGGTCCAGTGCTGGGAAAAGTTGGGTAAGATTCAGGGTTGTTTGGAGGAATTTATAAGCTTGTTGGTTTATAATATATTACCGATCTATGAGATTGACACCAGTTAAGTGACCAATATCGGCTCGGCAATGGACCAACATCGGTTGGGTAACCGGTGTCGGTAGGGGTAATTTGGCAATAATACTAAAAATGAGGTTTTGGGCACTCTTTGTGATTGCATAGAGAGTGAGGGGAGTTTAGGTGATGTCGTGGGATTATTCTAAGGACTCAGAGGTAGAAATATAAATATTTGGAAAAGGTATGATGGATAAACCAGAAGATAGTTAGGCAGAGGTGGTACAAGAGAGATCCACACAAGGTAGAATAAGGAATGAAACAAATAGCTAATAAAAATAACTAATCTATTGAAAATGATAAGGAAGAAACAATACTTACTTGTTGAATGTAGGTAGAAAGTAGATGGTGGTGACGGTTGTGAAGAAAGGTGGTCCCAAATGAATGCAACAACAATGGAAGGAATAGTGCTTCCCGAGAGAGTGCACTGGAGCTTTGGATCAATCTGTGGATGGTTGGTATGGTCTTTGAATGCAGTGAGGATCTCTGGTATGTCGTAAAGTCATTGGAGAACTTGTGAACAAGAATTCTAGATCAAAAAATCTAGATGACAAGATTCATAACCCAATCAATGAGTTAAGATTTGTTATTTAACCTAACCGATGGCGGTTAGGTGACTAGCGCTGACCGAGGAATAACTTGTGTTAATTAAGGATAACTGGTCTAACTTGCCAAAAATAGGGTTTTTCTCCCAAATTTGGCGTGGTCTCTGGCTTAGTCCGGGTATGGAGTTTTGAATGGTGTAAATAAGAGCATGGAATTAGTTTGAAGATTAATAGGTCATGAATAGTTAGGGTTGGAAAGAGTCTCAATTGGTTAGGATAAGTGGGGACTTGATCTAATTTCATTAATAGGCTAGGAATGGGTCTAGGATGAGGTGGATTTGTGAGATGTATATTATTTTAATTAAGGTAATTAAAATATATAATGGTGTGAGAATGAGGATTAATTTAATTATGGGTAATTAAATTAATACTAATGTGTAAAAGGGTCATGGCTAGGTGTATGTGTCTAATTACTTAATTGAAAGGGGCTAGAGGGATTGTGACCCAAATTTGGTGTCTACATTTTCCCCTTTTTGTCGTGTAGCTTGTATTCATAAACGAATCTGACAAAAACATGAGTGGTTTCCCCATGTATGGGTGGAGGTGAGATTGTCCCAAGTATGGGTAGAGGTGATCCCCCTCAAACCGGGAACTGATGAAGTAAGAGGTTGAATCGGTGATGGGTTTGATAAAGTGGTAGGTGAGGTGAAACTAAACTAGGTAAGGTGCGGGAACATGAAATGGTGATATGGGTGTAGGTAATAGGTGGGGGAATTCAAACGCATACACACGTATAAAATGTGACAAGCCACTAGGCTGAAGAGCGCAAAACCGCATACATTATCAACGGTCGATAGTTTATCCAAACAAGGTTGATGTGGTCTAGGTATCCAAGGTATAGGATACCGTCCTAGAAACACAAAGAGGCTAGGTGTTAGAATGGGCATTAGGTGTGTTCTAAAGCACCAATAGGTTTGTTCTGGTCAAGATAAACATCACAATATAAGACAAGGTTGGTAGGCTAAACAACACAAGTAGCATCATCGCAAGGTATAACGAGTAAGAAAATTTGAGTGTACAATGGGAGGGTTTGGGTTGGTTGTATATGTGAGGTCGTGGGTAAGGCCGAGGTATAGACTAAAATATGCCCCAAATGATATTGATGTCGAATGTGAGGTAATATGGAAATTAGGTAGGGTTGTAGAGGGGTGAGGCTTGGGTTGTAAGAAATTAGTATTTAGCATCAAAATTTTGGGTAAATTAGGTATAAGTGGGTTGACATGGTGACCAACACCGGTTGAGGGTGAACTGATGCCGATAAGAGATAACTGATGTCATCTACTAGGTGCCAAACTGATGTCGGTCAAGTTGATTTGGGGATAAAAAGTAAAAATCTGCATAAAATAGATTCATTTGTAACTTTCTATTTGTGGAAAATGACGAGTGAGAGTTTTTTGACAAGAAAAACCAAAAGTTGAGGTTGAAGGCTGAGTTGGCAAGCTATTAGCGGGTAATAGGAGTATAGTTGACGGGCCCGTGAGATTGATATGAGTGAATCGATTGGTTGAGAGCTGAGAGTTGGATTAAAACATGACGGAAGTAGGAGAGGACACCAGAGGGCCTCCGGTTCAAAGACCGGACATCCCAACGTGGTGATGAAGGCATGTAGAGGTAGGATTGGAAATCCATTTGTGTTTTTAGTGAAAACTAAGGTAAAAATGGAAAATGTGGTTTAGAAATCAATTTGAAATTTAGTTGAAAATTAGGGAAATGAGGTATGGGTTTAATCTAGTGTAATTAGGTGGTAAAATGAATGTAAGTGTAATTTAGGGGGTTTGTGGTAGATTTTGGGTGTTTTTGTTAATTTTTTGAAAAATAAGGGTGTTGAAGTTCGACTCTATGGTCGAACCGGTGACAACGCCGGTCAAGGCTCGACTAGCATCGATGGGGCTAATGGGGACCGGTATCGTTCATGGGGACCGATGCGATCCACTATAAAAAGTGACCAAGTGTAAGGAACATGGGTTGAGAAAGCGAAAAGGTAAATAGAGGGGTGGTATAGGACTAATCTAAGTAAGAGTGGGTAAATTAGGGTGGAGTTAGGTATGGGTGGGTGGTTGAGAGATGGGAAAATGAGTAGTGAAATAGGTGTGGATAGGTTAGGAGTTTGGGAAAAATAGAATTGGGTGAGGGTTAGGATGATTGTATGTAGGAATGGGTGGATTTAGGAAAATTAAGTCAAAGTGGTGAAGAAGGGAAAGTAGTGAATCTGAATAGTTGTAGTTGTGTAGGCTAGATAGAATAGATGATAGGCAAGTGAATTGGGTAGAAGGTAGGTAGGCTAGTAGAGTCATAGGTGGGTTTTGATGAGGTAGGATCAAATAGATGATTGAAAAGGGGAAATTGATTGACACACGTTGAAATGGTAATGATGTAGGCACATCAACAATTAAGTATGCAAGACAGGTACCACTTCTTTTGGTGCAAATCTGGCCTAGTGTTATAGATAACGAGTGGAGGCATATGAATGATGTTGGGCTCGGTGCTATGAGGCGATATAGGTGCATTGTGTGGGATTCTAGTTTGATGGTTGCTCTTATCAATAGATAGGATTCAACGACCAACACCTTTCATTTACCTACCAACGAGATGATCATCACACTAGAAGATGTCTATAGGATTTTGTGGTTGTTGATTTTGGGGATCCCTTATATCATATTTCTTGAGATGATTCGTTTGATCCTATGGTGGTTGTATTTGGTGAGGTAATGGGTGAGTTGAGGTATCATAGTGCTAGTATCAGTTATGGGGATATGTACATTACACATCCTCGGAGAAGCAGTTAGTAGTTCGATTATGGTAGTTTTGGATGTTACACTCTCCCATATTAATAGGGTGGGAGATATCCATGGGATTTGATGGGGGTTTTATAGGACATGATTTATGAGAGGGTATGTTTTTCATGGGTGCTAGCATATCTGGTTCAACTGTACATATATTTTTGGGTGTCTCGAGAGGATTCAACAGTTTGGTATTTGTTACTCATATCAACCGCATCAATGAGCATATGAGCACATCGTGTGTATACATCTAGTAGGCCTTCCATGATAAGACTAACATATAGGTGTATATAGGGTTGGATACGAGGATATAGGTTCCAGTAGGGGCACATCCATGAGTGGAGGAAGCGTCATAAGTTATGACATACTATCGACATAAAATAGAGGGGATATATGATTTAGATATTGTATGGTGTTCATATGTTGATTTTTCATCCTATGGGGGCATGGACGAGGAGTTGGTAGGATTACACTAGTTCGGTGGATATAAGGATGGACGACCGGGAACATGTGATGATTCTAGTTGACCAAGTCCAACGCCACTTTGAGCTTCGACAGGATCTACCTCCACCATTTCCATAGTACCGTCGGGATGACGTGGAGAGACCATTATCTCCACTTCATCCAGAGAGACCATAGGAAGAGTAGTTGTAAATCATCGATTGATGACACTAATATTGTTGATGAATATAGGTATCTGGTTGATAGCCCAGCTATAGGCAAAGACAACCAAGGTTAGGCCAGCCGAGACTTGGCTATAGTCATAGTGCGAGAGGATGCTTTACAGGACAGTGACTTCATTACGATTCTGACTCATGCGCAGCATAGTTACTGGTGACCACCCTCTGCAGGATAGGTGACTGGATTATAGGGGCATCGCAGCAGTGCAAGCTCAAATTCCTACACACCACCAAAGCAGCAAGAGATGGGGATAGGTTTCGCATTATAAGAATATGTGATAGGATTACAAGAATAGGTGGCCACGCTCAAGGACAACCGACACATGCTCGGGCGAGGGATGGGGGTAGGTAGCAAGGATGTAGGCATAGGTTTCCACATTACATGCACAAGTTTCCACCTTACAAGGCCATCGGCACATGCCAGGAACATTTACAGGCACAGGTATCGGCACTAACTATGGGGTGGGTCCCATTGTACATGAACATGCACCAAGACAAGGTCTTGTTTTATAGATAAGTACGACATGGACCATTGGTATAGGTCTAAGTCTCTGGGTAGGTGCCAAAGCTATGGCACCACCCCAAGTGATATCCATGGTCGAGTATAGAAATTACGTGTCGAGGCTCGGTAATATCGGGGACCGGACCTGATGGAGGCCGGTATCCAATATGTTACCCACGGAGAGTATAGAGCACAGTAAACAACCAATACAAGGACTAGCACATAGACTCATAGTTCTAGTAGCTCAGAGAGTTGTCGGCCACATAGGCAGGGTGAGCAAGAGGTTTCCAACTCATGACAACAGATGCCGGTGAGGGTACATGGGAGAGAAGAAGGGGTGTCACTCATCATAAAGGTTATATCGATGACATGTATTACTTTTTTTTTTTTTTTGATATATATACCGTCATGCATGCCAAAGACGTGATATGTATATGCGATTTTGGGATTATGGAAAGTAAATGATGATGTATATGTGTGATGTATGGTTTTGATGGAAACTAACTTAAGTAAGTTTTATTTTATGGGGAAATGGCGATTGGGAAAAGAGTGGTCGAGCTAACCTCAAAGGGCCCCACACCTTAAGAGTGTTACCTACATATCCCTTGCGAAAGGGGCCTCGGGAAAATGTAGTTCTCCCATAAACCAAGGAAGAATGATATTGGGTTAGGTAAGATGAATAGGTAAGTTGGATTGATAGGTTGGTTGGGTAAGGCATGTTTGAAGATAGGAAAGGTTGAATGTTGATTAAGTACTAGGCAAGGCGAGTTAGTTAGGCATAGGTATAGATGAAGGTGTCATGGTTAAATAAATTTTGATGATCTTTTCCTATTGAACAAACAAAAAGGTAGGCATAGGTGAAATGAAAAGAAGTGAAATGCCCTAAGTTGGAAAAGACCATAAATGTCATACCCTTAGACTTATTGAACGTAAGTCCCTAGATACGTTGCATGCTATAATAGGTCTATAGGTGAAAGAAGTTGCATGATCACAATGTGTAAAATACATATGTGGTATCTTGAATTTAAGTTAGAAGATATTAATCAGAGGGTAAGGTGGAAGAGTTTGTTTAGCATAACCTTGTTGTTGAACAACATGCCCCTTCTGGAAGATGCCCAAAACCAAAATAGGCAAGTCCATGACCAAAAGTTTTTCTTTTTCTTGATTTTTTTCATTCTTTTCTTTTTTTGTTTATATAGACTGATCGATGTGGGAAGTCTATAATGGGATAAATAGGTTCTCCTTGAGGTATTCTTGAAGTTGATTGATGCGGGAAGCTCCAAAATTATTTTATTTGAGAGATACAATTTAGTCTTCTTTTTGGATAGACTAATTACAATAAGTGGCTGGATTTTTATAGCTGTCCTTTGAGGGAGAAGTCTACTTATAGTAGTAAGAAAGAGAGATAGATGTCCTTTTGAGGGATTCATCTATTTGTGATAAGTTTGACTCAAGGAGTTGAGTTTTTGGTTATCCCATGTATATTTTTGTTTTTATTTTTGAACTTGAAGTCATGGACAAGACTATAAAGGAGTATAGGCCTATTTTATGAAGGAAAGACCATAACACGAAAAGGTTAGCTATGAAAGAGGGGTTTTAAGTGATGAACGACCATGGGATTCCATCCTTAAAAAAATGAAAAGTATCCATGAGAATCATGCAATGAGTAGATCCATGGTAATCATATTGAAGATAAGGTTGAATGATGATGGATAATCACACAATTATGTTTGAGTCGTTGGTCCTTAAAAGAGGTATATGGAGGAAAGGTTTGCTCAAGGGATAAGCATATAGATGACATAAAGTGATTTAGTACTTTATTGAATAGTAGAATAGTCAAATATACAAGGCATTAACGGGCTCAGGTTTGGGTTTACCTTTAATAGAAGATGAACGATAAACACCGATCCATAGGTTGTTAGGAAATATAATATATTAGTGCTCCATTAAGTTTGTAGAAAATAATATTGTTACGAGCTGTTTCAACAACTTACGCATATAGGAGAATAGTTAGAGTTGCCTCCTTGTTTGTAGGAGACGCTTAAACTATAAAATGTATCCATCATTTTGTATGAAACAAATAGAGAAGAATTGATTTATTTTTGTGCAAAAATGCTGCTCTAATATTCGGTATCAGAGTAAATTTAATCTTGTTCCTATCAATGGAAGTCTAAATTCATTTAGAAGGGGCATTAATTAGTAGTCACGTGGATGAGTAATGTTGGCTGTGTCTATGTTTTGCATTTTTTATCACATAATAGTAATCTTCTAATTATTTTATTAGTTAGATATACATTTTTAGAAAAAGTGCATAGATCTTGATTTTATAGTTCTAATCGCCTCTTTCCCAGCCATGCCAAAGATTGCTCCAAATTTGCATTGATTGGGGTACTGGAGTTTGGCTCCACAATGGTGATCGTTTGGAACACTACACATCATTCACTTTATTCAGTGATTATTTTTGCATTGGTGGATCTTCTATACGACATGTTCTTTGTTGGATCTGAATGTGGCTCTAATTATACGAAACCAACTAATTTTGGGTAGGAAAGATAGTGTTGGAGACCTTCTATTGCCTCAACACAATTCTGTTGCATATTATTTTATCTACAAAGAGATCTGGCTGAGTCTTCTACACATAATTCAACATGTCACCACATAAGGCTGATGTCCCCAACATTATACTCACCCTTGACAACATTGTATTCGAGTTTCATAGACTTTAGAAGTCTATCAAATTTTCTATCATTTTTGTCGCCCATGTAAATCAATTTGGAAGATTTAAAATTGAAGAGAATATTAGATCTGAGAGCAAGGTCTCCTTGCATCATCCGGTGCCAGCTTTGATATGGCATGTTCCGTCTTGGTAAAGTTTGTATCCATTTATGAAATTCGTGCAGGAGTCTATCTCAGTCGATGATCTTAATGTTTCTATCATCTGTATATGAGTTATCCATGAACCTCAGCCTATGTTTTCAAACATTAAGGCACATGTATTTGTTTTTTATTTGGTGAGTCCTGTGTATCACATATAGGTTCTTAGATGTTATTTGTTTATTCATACTCATAAGATTTTTTGTTTTCCTATAGTTAAAAGCGTCCAAAGATAGTTGATTTGTGTTTATTAAAACAATGTATTAATGTTGTGTCTTTTCAAGTGATTAGTTTTATTTAATAAAAGTATGTTTTTGTCATATATTATGTGTTTGTTCGGTCGAAGTTAAAAATAAGTTTTACTTTTTTGGGGGTCTAATCCATATTAATAGTTTGGATGTTATTTAAAAATTAATGTTAAATTATAGTTGTTGTATAGATTATTGGCAAGTAGAGTATCTAAGGTTGTCAAATTGTTAAATTAGTCCTCCAAATGTCGTTAAAAGAGTCAAATGTCTTTTATTGTTAATATTTGGTCATTGATAAAGTTTAAAAATTTAAAAATGCCTTACGAGATGCATTTTCGGTGCAATCGATGTCTATTTAAGGCATGTTTTTGAGCTTCATGGTCACATTCCACTGAGGTAGTAGCATCATTAGCTGGAGGATGGAGGCATCGGAGGCTAGAGGTCAATCAATAACCTCTTGTCAGTCACCAACGACAGGCCGCACGAAGCTGTGGTGGCATTTTATTGTGTGCAGTATGATTTTAGAGTTCCTATTTTGTGTTGAATAAGTGAAATGTTCACATTAAGGGGGAACATGATCCAATGTTCCATTTCCAAAGTATGTCATCATTTTGTGTGTGCGTGTGTGTATGAGCATCAAATTTACTATTTTATTCCCCTTTGAGATGTGATGAGGGATGATAATAGTACTTGGAACATCATGATTTGGTTATAGGTAAACCACTTGAAAACATTCATTTGTGGTTTGTGGTAAACCAATGCAAAACCACTATTCTTGGTTTTTGGTCAACCATTTACAAAACCATCCTTGAGGTTTGTGATTATCCTGTGAAAATCACCAGATCATGAGCAGGTGCAAGTACAAAGATAGGTTTTCCCCATGTTCACACTAAGGGGGGGAATGTTAGGAAATATAATATATTAGTGCTCCATTAAGTTGGTAGAAAATAATATTGTTACAAGTTGTTTCAACAACTTACGTGTATAGGAGAATAGTTAGAGCTGCCTCCTTGTTTATAGGAGAATATTAAACTATAAAATGTATCCATCATTTTGTATGAAACACATAAAGAAGAATTCATTATTTTCCTATGTAAAAATGTTGCTCTAATATAGGTATGGGTGACAATGTAGGGTCCAAGCCAATTAGGAGCAAACTTTCCCCGTTTACTTTTCTCTGCTTTAGTTACGTGTTGATTTTCCTTTTAGAAAAGATCACCAATCTTGAAATTTCATTCATGAACATGTTTTTCATAGAAAAAATTGATATGTTTTTAGTAGATTTGAAGGTGTTCGAGAGCATTTAAATGACGTTCATCTAATAACTCAAGTTGTGCCAAATGGTCTTGGCAAAAGTTGTCATCATTGAGCATATCTTTAAGTGAGATACGAAGAGATGGAATTTGGACTTCGAGAGGTAGGATGACCTATGTACCATAGACCAAAGAGAAAGGTGTGGCAGAGGTTGAGGTGTGAATGCTAGTGCAATAATCCCATAAGGTGAAAGGAATGTGCGTATGCCAATCCTTACTAGTATCATCGATGAATTTCATGATAATTTTGTTGAGGGTTTTGTTGGTTGATTCTTCTTGACCATTTTTGAGGATAATATGGTGAAGAGAAACTGAGTTGAATACTGAATTTATCATAGAGTTTGCGTAGGGTTTTGTTTTTGAATTGTTTACCATTTTAGTGATGAGGTGATGAGGAACACCAAAATGACAAATGATGTGATGGTTAATGAATTCATATATTTTCTCAGCTTTTGTAGAAATGAGAGGGACAACTTCCACCCATTTAGTGTAGTATTCATTTCTTTGTGATGATCCATTGATGACATTGAGAAGAATGAGGGTTAATCTCTCGACAATATCTAAACCCCATTGGGAGAAAGGCCAAAATTCTTTGGCGACTTGTAAGGCGTGACTTGGGGTGTGGTGAAGGTTAGCATGTTGCTGAAACTTCACACAATGTTTGACATAGTCACAAAAATCTTGGTTAAGGGTTGGAGTAATAGCGAGGTGAAGAATATGTTTAGCAAAAACGTGACCACTAAAATGTCCACCACAAATCCCATCATGGATTTATTTAATGGTGTACGGAATTTCAGAACTAGTGAGGCATCGTAAGAGGATACCATCAAATCCACGCTTATAAAGAAGACCCCATGACAATGTAACAAGAGACCTTTTGGAGGAAGGCTCGCTTACCATTGCGAGTGAGATCTGGAAGCGATTGAAATGGAAAGGTATTCAAGTGACTTGCTTATACCATATATCACGTGGGTCGGTTTCAATTCTTCCCACAAAATTTATGTTATGGAGGAGATAAGAGGGTGACTACAACCATTGTATTGTTAGAAATATTTTATAGTCCCGAAGGTGAGGCGGTATTTGCGAGGTGAGGCAAGCCATGGTATCCACAAATTTCTAAGTGGATCATGGAATAGTTTGAATGTTGTAATTATCAAAGGTAGTCAAAAGCATGTTGATGTGATGCTTATACTTTTGAAGTATTTTGTTACGACATTGGTATAAACCATTGACTTGGTTGATAACTAGTTGAGAATCACCAAATATATTAATGGTTTTAACATCTAGGCAATGGTAGTTTGAAGACCTAACATGAGTGCTTCATATTCAACCATGTTATTAGTACAATTGAAGTCAAGTTTGAAATACAAAGGCATAGGATTGCCATAAAGAGGAATGAGAATAACCTCGCACCACCCCCATGTTGACATTTAGAACCATCAAAGAATAAGGTCATCTGATAAATGGTGTCATCAAGGGAGAGTGTAGCAATGGATTTTTTTGTGGTCAAACTTGCACCCATGTCTCGGATCTAGAAGAACTGAGTCATTTGAGACAATAATGGAACCATCTCCAAGTTGTGGGACCTTGCATGCTTGAGATGAATCTCCAAAGAAGGTTAGTTCCTCTACCTACCTCTAACGCTACTGCTACTCCTAATGCTGAAAGAAAATCCTAAAATAAACATGCTAAGGGACCAAGGATAGAAGGATGTGTAGAAAGGGGAAATCCTAAGCTAAGGAAGGAGATAATGCTAGGGAAAGGGTTGATCTCTCTCCACGAGTGGCGAAGGAAACAAAGAGGGTGTGAGAGAGAAGAGGGCAGATGGCGCAAGCCACAAATCAACATGCGGGCTCATCCTTCCAAAGACGCAAAACACATGAACATAGGGACTGCAAGTGAGAATACACACAACATGCCAAAAAATTAAAAGAGAGAGGTGAGATGCAATGAAAAATGGGAAAGGGAAGATAATAGTTACAAAAAAAAAATTATTGCTTAAGGGACACACAATCATTTACATTCAAGGCGGGAGGTGAGAATACAATACGAGAGACCATGCCAAGGTCTGAAACCCATGGGAATTTAGCCACCATTTTGGCATGGTGTCGTTATGACAAATAAGACCCTTTTTACAAAGAATAACTCGTTAATTATAGAAGAAAAAGGAGACAAGAGAAGGAAAAAAGGAGGAAACTCATATTCAAATCTTCAACCACCAACAACAAGTGATAAATTCCTACAAGGCTATTAGATGCACTTCCCCATGTCTTTTTGGCATGTAGAAGAAGAAAGAAGGCAAGATATGATTGAAATATGGTGGTTGAGGTTGATTGGATGTGTGCATTGATGAGATGAAAGATGTTTCCCTGTTTTCCACCTACCAAATCCTACCTAAATATGATTTTAAATATTCCAATGTGTAGCTTATGTCAGCAAATCTTTGACAAGCCTAGGCACACGCCGATCTAAGAACTGCAGTAGAATTTATGGGTGTCAGAAGTCTATAGGTCATTCTGACAAGTAATGACATGTGGCACATCTTGATTAATCGAAGAAATAGGCCAACTGTTCATCTATTTTGTCTTTTCTGCCATGTGTCATGCGCATGTTGGTTGTCTAGATTTGACGCCTTGTTGGCACACTTTGATAGGCTACGTGTAGCACAATAAAGTCTGACAGATGATGTGGCATAGTGATTAGCACATAAGATGCAAGGGCATGCACATAAAAGCAGAAGGTGCGATAGGGAAACAGAGGGAAGGCACGCATATAAGTATCCTGCGTGGGAGGATTGGGAGGAATACTTATAGGAGATAAGTATGGGGAAGAATGTGAGCATTCAACTGAGGAAGGGCATGCGACGGTAGAAATAAAAGAGAGCACATGAAGGAGCTAAGTGTATGTAAGTATGCATGAAGGCATGCGAGGAACCTAGCTGATTTGGAAGGAAAGTATGCGAGAAGTGTGTGTAAGGAGTGCACCAAAGATAAAATGAAAGTGGGAGTGAAAATAGGTGCGTAGAGGGAAGGTGCAAAGGGGAAATGAAAGGAAACAATAGAATGTAGAGGGAGAAGTAGGAAGGTGCGTGAGGTGCATGGAGGAACTATAAATGTGTCAAGGTTTCAAAAGAAATTTTTGAGTGCGCACAACCCGAAATGCAAAACATAAGAGTCGAGTAAAATATAAGTTATCTAAATAACTAGGAGAGTTATTTGGATAATAGGATTCATTAGGAAAATTGAAGTTAGAAGATTGATTTTCGGAAAGAGGTGTGTATGTAAGTTGATCTAAAATGGTTTGTCCCTTAACAAAATTTTGATGAATGAATTCTAGATCTAGGTCTGCAAGGAGCATGAGCCAATGCGAAGTACACCGTTGGTGTTGATAAGGCTTAGTGTACATGTAATGTAGAGGGTTAGTGTTGGTGACGATGAAGGTCTTGTGGTTGAGTAGGTTGTGGTGAAGTTTAGTGGCAACAAAGACTAGGGCTAAGTAAAGCTTTTCAACATGGGTATATCTAGTCTCATAGTCTAAAATCATACAACTTATGTAATAAACCACTTTCTCCCTGTGTTGCTCATCATGATGAGTGAGCATGGCACCCAAGGAATGGTCGTGGCAAGAAATATAGAGGTAAAAAAATTTGTCATCTTTAGGTGGGATGAGCACAGGTGGTTGAAGAATTTATTTCTTCAACGCTTCAAAGGCTTTGTGGCACTCATCGTTCCAATTGAAGGAGACATCATTTTTAAGAAGATGATGAAAAGGGTGACATCGGTCGGAAAGTTGGGAAATAAAGCATTGAATGGATTGCAATTTTCCTTGCAAACTACGAAGTTGTTAAAGGTTAGTAGGTGGAGGCATCTCAATAATAGCCTTGATTTTGGCAGGATCGACTTCAATACCCCGTAAAGAGATGATGAAACCAAGGATTTTTCCAGAGAGAATGGAAAATATGCACTTCTTTAGTTGAAGGTGAACGTAGTATTTGATGAGACGGTTAAAGATTATTTTAAGAACTAGGAGGTGTTTGGCACAAATTTTGGACTTACCGAGAAGGTCATCTACGTAGTCTTCCAATATGTCATGCATGATGTCATGGAAGATATAGGTCATAAGCATGTAGATAAGTGGAACTAGAGTTTTTAAGCTAAAGGGCATGACGTGATAACAAAAATTCCCCCAAGGGGTGATGAAGGTTATTTTGTGTTGATCCTCTGGCATGAGTAATATTTGATTATAACCCAAGAATCCATCCATAAGAGATATCATCTCATGGCGTTGTAAGATCAACAAGTTGGTTGATGTTAGGCAAAGGAAATTCATCCTTAGGGTAGGTGAGGTTAAAGTCACGAGAAGTCTATGGAAATGCAGAGTCCGTTTGTTGCTTTAGTGATAAGAACAATGTTATAAATCCATTGCAGATAGTCAATAGGTAAAATGAAAGAAAACGGGAAGAAGGCATTAGATTTCCTCTTTAACAAGAAAGGAAATGCATGGATGCATTTTTTACACTTTGGCATCAAGAATAGTAACGATATTATGTGGCATGATATTTGGGTCAATACTAGGCATATCGGTGTATGACCAAGCAAAAACATTGCTATCATCTCAGAAAAGAGGTGAAGGATTCCTGTTTAGTAGAATCTAAAGATTGGCCTATCTTTAGAAGTCGAGGATCATCCTGAGTGTGATTGTTGATCTCTATGGTTGATTAATTCAACATTGTTTGTGTCTCAAAAGGTAACGACTGGTGAATGTAAAATATTCTGCACCTAAATAGGTGAGAATGGAATCATCATCCTGACATTGAACAATGTTGATAGAAGGTGTTTATTCTTCCAACATGTTAGGATAAAGAAGAGGAAGGGAAGAGGGTTTCTCGCCATCAAGTTGAAGTCGAGATGTCCCAAAGAAATGATGTTGATGAAAAAAAAACTTAAGAGGAATGGACTCTATTGGTGCATGTGGTGCAATAGGAAAAATAGGTGAAGAAGGTGAAGAAGGTTGATCTTCCTCAACAAGGTCAATTATTGCCCTCTTAGGAATAGGTGGTTTAGAAAATCCAATACCATGATAGTCTTTGTGTTTACGGGTAGTGCAAGGAATAACTATGTGACGAACTTGTTTACAAAGACCAAAGAAAAAGTCTTTCCAAGCACATCGATGAAGAAATGTGCAGTGAAACAGTGGTTGGTGAGGTAAAAAAATTAGGAGGAGGAAAAAGGTCGTGTTTGAGTAGGTGGTTCGGGAGAGTAAGAAGAAGCATCAAGTCCCTCGAATGTCAAGTTGGTGCAAAGGTGGGGAGGACCATATGGAAAAACTTCTCCTATATGATGATCATAATGTGGGTGCTAATGAAGTTATATGTACTCCGAGGAGTTTGGAAAGTGTCGATGTTGTATAATATATACTCCCCAGGGTAAGGCATTGAAAAACACCGTTGAAGGGTTGGAAGTTGGTACTTGGGTGGCGGGAATGGATGAGCTATTTGAAGTTTGAGAAGAAGGGTTGGTAGATGGGTTAACTTTGGAAGTTGCGGAAGTAGTGGGGAGAGATGGGTTGGGTGAGGAAGATGTAGTAGTGGAAGAAGATGAGATGACAATGGTTGAAGATGAAGCGGCAGTGGTAGTAGATGAGGTGGCAATGGTTATGGCTACCTTATCTGGAATAAGGACATCATTGGGTCGATATAACATGTTATAGGTTTTGAAAGGTGAAGGATCTTCCTAAATAGTGTAAGGGTGTCCTTCATATTTAAAATTTATGCAGCAGTGAAGACTCAAAGGTACACAACCCATGACACGTATCCCAGGTCAGCCAAGTAACATGTTGTATTAGAATTCCCCTTTGAGAACATAGAACAATTCAAGAATGGTGTGGGGAACCACATAGATGTGGAGGATGACAGTTCCAAGAGTAGAAGTCAGAGCATCGTTGAAAGAATGCAGGATAACTAGGTTATTATGTATGCATTTTGTAGGTATGCACATTTGTTCACATGCACAGAATAGATAATATTAATACTTGCACCTTCATTAATCATAATGTGTTAGATGCGAGTATCTTCGATGTAGACGTAGATGAAGAGGGTGGGATCAGGATCCTTTGAATGATGAGGAGTGATCTTTGAGTCAGAGAAACTGATGGTAGAAACTTGGTGAGTGACATGAAGAATATAAATTTTAGGAAAAGCCATGAGAGAGGCCACATGATGAGGGGTAAATATGGTGGCGACGGGTGTAGGTTCATTTGGTAAAGCCTCAATAGTTTGTAGGATCTCAAGGAGGGCTTGACAATGAGACTCGGAAGTTTAAATGATGTCATACAAAGAAATTTTTAGAGAATATTGATGAGTTGTTTGATCATAGTGCGATGTGTGATGCCATCAAAAATTGGATATGTCAACCTGCGGATGGTTACCTTAGGGGTAGGTGCAGATGGAATAGTAGGTGCAGGTGTAGTAGATGTGTTTCCTAATTTCTCTTTTCCTTTGTCTTTTTGTGATCGAGTAACTACTCGAACCATATTTATTTTGAAGACAGGAAGAGGAAAATAAGGTTAGGAAGATGTAGGTGAGGGCTGTTGGATGGTTATGGGTTTAGGTCATGCGGTGGTAGGTAAAGCGGGGATGAAATTCTCCTCCAATATGTCATCTTCTTCCAAGGGTATTTTTGAATTACAAAGCTGAAGGAGAATGTTTCTAAGGGACTTACAATCCTCAATATCATGTCATGGAGAGCGATGATATGTACATGTATTAGTATCATAAAACCCGGTGGTTTAGGTTTGAGTGTGTCATAAGGTTTGATGGGTAATAATGTAATAGCAGAGGTTTATAGCAACCTAGCAAGGATATTAGAATCAGATCCCCCCAACAGATCGCAATGTGGAGTCAGAGTGGATTTTGGTGAAGCTGCAGGTGATTTTTATGGAATAGGTGTTGTTGGAGATGGCATAGGCGGGGTTACCTTTTTGGTAGATAATGAGGGTTTTGTTTTTGTTTTTGATTTAGGTTGCACCTTCTTGGGTAAAGGTGCAGGTGGGGTATATGAGGTTGAAGGAGATGCAGAAGATGAGGGCAATCTAAAAAGCTTGGGTGAGAGTGGTTGTGTCGGTAGTGACATGGCAACAGGTAACATAAATGATGTATGTAAAAAGTTTAATGAAGGTGAAGGCGTAAGTGTAGGATGAAAATTTAATGCAGGTAAAGGAATGGGTGTGAACTGAAGTGGCGATGAAGGTAAAGGCATGGGTACGGGTTGAGGATGTGATGACAATAAAGGCGTGAGTGTGGGTTTCGTACTTGGGGTTTGTTTTGTTTAAGAGGTAAAGGCATGGGAGAATGAGGTATGAGGTGATGAAGGTGCGGATGTAGGTTTTTGTACCTTAGAATTTCCTTGGTGAAATGGTTTCTTGACCACAGTTGATGGATGTGGGCCTAAAATCAATGGAAGAGGTGAGGGAAAATAATTCCTAGGAGATTGTGTGTTTTTCTTAGGCGTGGGAGTTGACTTCGTCACATGTGCTTGTTTAGTAGTCAGCTATAATTTGACTATGAGATGTAGTAAACTAGGTGTAGGATGGACCCCCAATGTAGTGTTAGGTTTAGGTGCAGGTGAAGGTTTAGGTGTGAGTGAAGGTTGAGGTGAAGGTGAGGTTGATGAAGAAGATGCTAATATGACTAGTTTAGGCATCATGATCTTAGTTTTTTGGAATATCTTTGGATAAATGGTTGAAGTGTCTAGGGTCAGCATCTTCATTTGTGTAGGTATTGGGAGACACAGCATCCCTAGAGTGTGGTGTGATCAACATAATCTAAGTGATTAGCCAAATGAGAAAATGGCGTAGAGGTAGAAGAAGATGGCGATAACTTGGTGGTAATCCTGTGAAAAATTCTAAGTTTTGTAAGACAATTTTTTTTTCTGACTCTATAGGTAGAAGTGATGTAATAATATTAACAGGATCCTGATAGACCACGGAAGATGCAACACTAACATGAAGAGAGTATAAAATTGGATCCTCTATGGGTCGAGGAGGGAGAAATGTAGGTAGTGTAGGCTCTTCCTTAGGTGGGGAAGAAGATGAAATATGTGCTTCCATGGGTAGAAGCATGGATAGTGTGGGATCCTTGACAGGTGGGGGATAAGTGGGGTAATCTTTGTATTAGATGGAGTAGGTGACATAGGCTACTAGGTAGGTAAAACAATGGGTAGGTTTGGATTTTTTGTGGGTAGAAGAGTAGGCGAGGTAAATCCTCCATGGGTAGAGGAGTAGGAAAAATAGGTTCCTTTGTGGGTAGAGGAGCTCACGCAAGGATTTTGTCAATTGATGGGATGGAAGGCAAGCGTGTGGAAGAAGCAGTACAATATCAAATACAACATGAATCTCATGAACATTGGTGTCAGAGGTCTCACCCACCTGGTTTGATGAATGAGTATGGTTTGGGAAAGGTTTCTTAAAGATATGCATGTTTTAATTTTTTGGCACGTTAGGGTTATCTAGGACAAGATCTCCATTATATATTATTTCCTAGATGATTTTCTTAAAAAATTATAGGTTCCATCATTATGGCCCCTAACACGGTGATAATTGTAGTATTCGTTCTCCTTATACCATGTTGGTACAGGACGGGAAGGGTCAAAACTAGTATGTGGTTTGATGGGCGGAAGGGTAATAGTGCCTACTTTTAGCAAATTTTCTAGTACATAGGAATAGGGTTCTCCTATGGGGGTATAATGTTATTGTTCATACTTATACTATAAATTCTAAATAGAGGACAAAGTAGAAGGTGGTTTTGGTTGGTTCGATGGATGGGAAGGACCATATTTCAGAACCACCACATTAGCGGACCCTTTCGCTTTAGGAAATTTTTTTTGGTTTGGAACAGGAAGAGGATTCATTCGATTTGAATAGAGCACTCTTGTTGCACAACTAAAGTTTCTTCTCTTCTAGGGCATGAATTTCTAGTTTTGAGCCATGGTGAATGCATTGTCAAATGTTTTGAATGTATGTATTTATAGAGTTGGTAAGATTTGCTTGACACAAGCTCTAGTGAACAACTCTATCAGCTCGTTTGGGGAATTTGAAAGGTGAGCTGATTGATAAGGCTTGGCCAACATGTGAAAAAATATGTGATAGACTCGTCCTCGTATTGACACATCAAATACAATTCATTCATGAAGACCTTCTTGGTAATGTTGATGGAGAAATGTTCGAGGAAGGCTTGGGATAACTGATTGAAAGAAAATAATAAGTACCTAGGTAAAACACTATACAAATATAAATTTGGTCATGTCAAGAACATGGGAAAATTCTTGAGAAGCAAGTCATCATCATAGGTGATCGAGATAATAGATGTGTTTAATAGATCACAAATGTTGTTGCAGATCTTCCTTATTATTAAACCGATTGAATTTAGGCATCTCCCAATGTGGGGGATAAGAATGAATGGGTATGGATGGATGAATAGGCTCATTAAAAATTTTGTCATATGTCAAGGTGTTGCGAGAGCCGAAACATATGCTTCAAGGGTCTGCATCTTGTCCATCATCATTTTGATCAGATCTATGGTCAGATTAGATTGAGAAGCACCTCCCATGGTATAAGGAGGTTGATATGATGAGTAAGATGTAGAGGGCACACCAGTGTATGGAGGTTCCGAGTAAGCAAACTGAGAAGGGGGAATATAAGTAGTGGTAGATGATGATGAAATATACCCTAAATGGGAGGTGTAGGTGACAGGTGGTGGTTGAGATAAGGTATAGGTGGGAGGGACATGTGTAGAGACCCTCATAGCGATATGTGGTAGAGTAGTAGGTATAGACATGACCAAACTATGAAAAGGATTCGATGTAATTAGAGTTTGGGAGGTAATAAGTACTGATAATATAGGGATCCCTACACTAAGAGCCATAGATGAAGGTGAGGTAGATGTCAACAGGGTGGCATACATCAAAGGTGTGATAGATGTCGTAGGTATGATAGATATCGAAGATGTAGGGGTGATCTGAGAAATGACAGGTGAGGAGGTGGAAGCAAGTAATGCTACACTAGTGGTGGCTGAGACTAAAGTGGGGTGAGAGCGGGAGACATGGAGGTAGGCATCCCGAATAAAGGCTGACCTGACGAGTCATGAGTAGAAGAATGGGCAAGGTAATACTGCAAGGTTGTAGTATTATGATCAAGGAATTTTATGAATTCCTCATCACCTATGGGTACTGTGGAAGGAACATTGGGGTCCATTGGTGATGAAATAGATGGTGATGATGGGCTAGGAGGTAACGGTTAATTAATGGTTGAAAGACTAGGGTTTTGGCTTGTCGACAAATCAAAACCATGTGAATAATGAAAGAACAGGTAGTTTGAGCTCTGAAAATGGTTTAGAAACATAGAAACAGGAGGTAGGAAGAATCTAGAAAATGATGATAAGCTGTTTTTGACAGGAAAATTAGAACATAGAAACTGACATTGGGTAAGGCAGATGATGAATTGATGTCGGTCTTTGGACCTAGATAAATTATTGTGGATATAAAATATTTTGAAAATATGAATAAGAAAGGTACAAAATAGGTGAAACAAGGTTCTGTAAGTGGTGATAGAGACTCAGAAATGAGTGTATCAGAAGAAACCAGAACACAGGAAGTGACATAAAGTGTAAATGTCAGATTGAAGTGGTTTTTGATAGGATTATAAAAAACACAGAGACCAACACTAATCGGGTAATCGGTGTCGGTATGGTAATGGAACCAACCACAGTCACTAGACCGATGCCACATTGGGAAATTTGAAACACTAAAGAAAATTTGAAATTTGGAGTGATTTAAGTCAAATAAAGGCCAACCTAGAAGCTGAGTATGGAAAAGTTATGTCCTGTCAAACTCAAAAAAATCTAGAATAAACCAACTATGATTATGGAGTGTGAAAGAAAATAAAAAGAGATGATTCACTCTTGCAAATCTAAACGTAAATAAGGAAAAAAATAGAAAAGACACAAATCCTAGGTATCATATTTTTATGTTATGTGGCTTATGACTTTTTAAATTGAATATAAGTAGAATAGAGTTGTTGGTCAATGAAGGTGCCCTATAAGCAGTCTATGGCTGGTATTATGTGTGTTTTGGTTAAAGTGTCCCCAATATATACTTCACAAAGATGCGAGGTCCAAACTCTTATATGATGTGATCGAGAAAACCAGTTGGATCCACCATCAATAGGTTATTAATATTTGATGGAAACTACCCAAAAGGAATATTTTTAAGAAATTTGTAAATTGTTAAAGTGATTTGGATAGGGGTGTACATGCACAAAGTGTGAACTATTCTTAATTCCCGCCAATCGTCAATAGGTCATGACCTCAAAGTATATAAATTGCAAATAAAATTTAGGTGATATAATGCAACAATCATAGGGATGAAATGCACAAATTTTAAAAACCCAAATTGACAATGAAATTTGATGTAGTAAGTGGAGAACTAGGAAGAGGAATTCTCTTTCACTAGATGTAATGCAAAGAAAAGAAAAGAAGAAGAAAATGTTCTTTTTAAGCACAAAAGAACCAATTTATTTTAGACAAATATAAAGAAGAGAAGGTTTCTAAAGATAAATTTACTATGAACTTTTCTAAAGAAACAAACACACAAATATTCCCTAAAATGAACAATGCAAAGAACCCAAAAGATAGGGTCCCACTAGGCATTCAAAAATATTTCTCTGCAAAGTAGAGATAAAATAGATAAGGGTAAAGGGCATAAGATGTGTACCTTTGATTACGTATAGAGTACGCTTACGTAAAATGTTGACCAAGATGATTATGAGAGATTCCCTTTGGCTATGAGGAATGACCTGTATAAGAAACACAACAAGACCACCAAATGATATTAAATAGAAAATGGCAGAGGACTGCCTAGCAAAGGCTAGATCCGGGAAGCGTGATGCTTCCTTGAATGGTTGTCAATCCCCTGTTTATAACAACTTAATGCAAGAAGAAATTGTAAATGAATGATTCCTACTATAGTTGATAAGATTTAGGTATCTCTTATAACATACAATAAGTAAATTTAATCTAACATGAAAAGTTATGATTAAATCTGGATGGCTAGTAGGTTGGTTTGGGTCTGCAGGTATAATAGAGGTTGTAGGTGAGGTTTGGGAAAAGTTGGGTATGATTCTAGGTTGTTTGGAGGAAGTTATAAGCTTACTTTTTTAGATTATATTACAGTCTCTCAAAGACCGCGCGGTTAAGTTACCGATGTCGATTCGGTAATGGACCAATGCCGGTTGGGTAACTGGTGTCGAGTAGGGGAAATTTGGCAATAATATTAAAAATGGGGTTTTGGGCACTCTTTGTGATTTCACAGAGAGTGAGGGGAGTTTAGGTGATGTTGTGGGATTATTCTAAGGACTCAGAGGTAGAAATATAGATATTTGGGCAAGGTATGATGGGTAAATTGGAAGATAGTTAGGCGGAGGTGGTACAATAGAGATCCATGCAAGGTAGAATAAGGAATGAAACATATAGCTAATAAAAACAACTAATCTATTAAAAACGACAAGGAAGAAACAATACTTACTTGTTGAATGTAGGTAGAAAGTAGATGGTGGTGACGGTTGTGAAGAAAGGTGGTCCCAAATGAATATAGTAGTAGTTGGAAGGCATGATGCTTCTCGGAGAGTGCCTTTGCATTTCTAGATCAATCAGTGGATGGTTGGTATGGTCTTTGAATGTAGTGAGGATCTTTGGTATGTCGCAAAGTCATTGGAGAACTCATGAAAAAGAATGCTAGATCACAAAATCCAGATGACAAGATTCAGAACCTGATCAATGAGTTAAGATTTTTATTTAACCTAACCAGATGAAGTTTAGGTGAGGACCGACATTGTGAAATAACCAATGTCGGTTAAGAAGAATTGGTCTAACTTTCCAAAAATAGGGTTTTTCTCCCAAATTTTATGTGGTCTTTGGCTTAGTTCGGGTCTGGAGTGTTGAATGGCATAAATAAGAGCATGGAATTAGTTATATGATTAATAGGTCATGAATAGTTAGGGTTGGAAAGATTCCTAATTGGTTAGGATAAGTGGGGACTTGGTCTAGGTTCATTAATAGGTTAGGAATGGGTCTAGGATGAGGTGGAAAGGTGAGGTGGCTTAGTGAGATGGATATTATTTTAATTAAGGTAATTAAAATAAATAATGGTGTGAGGATGAGAATTAGTTTAATTATGAGTAATTAAATTAATGCTAATGTGTAGAAGGGGTCATGGCTAGGTGTATGTTTTTAATTACTTAATTGAAAGGGGTTAGAAGGATTGTGACCCAAATTTGGTGTCTATAGGAGAAGTTACAAAAATAGTGGAATTATTAAAACACTTCCAGGATCTATTTACAAGGGGATACCATGAATTTAAGGGCATTCATCCATCACTTGGGGAGATGAAGATAAGACTTAAGGATGGTGTGCAAATGATTTAGAATGACCTTACAGAATGAACCCCAAGTTGCACGTGAAATTAAAATATGGGATTGATAAGATGATGAAATAAGGAATTGTAGAGCCCATAGAATAATATGAATGGATCATCCCTATGGTAATTATCATCAAGAAGGATGGAAGAGTCTGGATTGTGTTGATTATATAGTTCTAATTGCTTCATGTGTAATTGATCCTTTTCTAACACCCTTCATAGAAGAAATACTTGAAGGCATTGTAAGTCACAAGATCTATTCATTTACTGATGGTTTCTTAGGATATCATTAGGTTTGAATTATGTGCAAGGACCAACAAAATTTTACCTTTGGGTTGAAGAATGTGTCGGCACCTTTTGGGTTGAATAATGCACCGACGGTTTTCTCACACATTATAGTACATACTTTCTAGGATTTTATTCAAAAGTTTACGTAAGTGTACCTAAATGTCTGCAAAGTGTATGAGATGGTCAAGGACCATAATGATTGCTTGAGGTTAATTTTTAAATGGTGTAAGAATCCAAGAATATATTTGAACATTAATAAATGTATCTTTGAAGCACCATTTGGTATACTATTGGGACACATAATTTACAAGGACGGGTTGTTAGTTAACCTTGAGAAAATGTAGCTGTCATTTTGGGATTTGAGGAGCCAACCAATAAACTTTAATTTTGTAAATTCTTGGGCATAAAGGGTACTATAAGAAATTAATTAAGGGGTATGCCAATATTTCTATGTCACTCAAGTATTTGTTGAAGACTAAGGGAAAGTTCTATTGGAAGGAAGAAGAACAAAAGTCATTCACTATATTAAAGGAGAAACTAACAAATGCACTCATCTAAAATTTATTTCATGGAATATTCCTTTTCATGTGCATGTGGTGCCTCGAAACAACCATTAGGGAAGTGTTAGCTTAGTCTAGGGAAGGGATGTAGACCACCCTATTTTCTTTGAAACCGGGGAAGTTAACATAGGTGAACAAAATTATATAATCGCAAAATGTGAGGTGTTGTCTATGGTATACACACTTCACAAGTTTAGGTGGTATTTAATGGCCACACCATTTATCTTATATACGATCACATGGCACTTAAGTACTGGTTAATAAACCAGTCTTACAAGGGTGCATATGCAGATGTATACTATTATTCCAAAAATTGATTTTATATTCATAGTCAAACCTGGAAGGAGTAATAATAGTCCTAATCATCTCTCAAGGATCAATTCTAGAGAGGACGCACATAGCATACAAGACATCATGTCGATGCATAACTTTTGAGGTTCAGCGTGTGCTAACTGAATTAGAGGATATTGCAGTATTCTTGCACATAGGTGGGGTGCCTAAGGGAATGCATATAATAGAGAAGACACAATTATCTATTTCGTTGCACCTTATCGGTTTATAGGATATGAATTTTACAATATGGGAAGTGATGAAGTCATGCGTAGATGTGTCTTGGAGCATGAATGCCAAGCAATTATAGAGGATACAAATGGTGGGATAGCAGGAGGACATAATGTTGGTGATGCTACAACACACAAGATACTATTGGCACGATTTTTTTTGGGAGACAACGTACAAGGATACCAAATATTTTGTTAGGGAATGTGATCATTTTCAAAGACTAAGAAATCCTAGACATCATGATGAAATGCCATTGCACCACATAGCGAGTGTAGAAACTTTTGAAAAATGGGAAATTGATTTTGTTGGACCAATTTCACCAACTACATGGAGTACAAACACGCATTACATAATCATAGATATTGATTATTTGATAAGGTGGGCAGAGGATACACCTACCAAGGAATTTACAAATACAACAACTAACTTCTTATGGGGAACTATCATCAAGCATGTATGGCTGCACATTGAGCCTTACTAGTGACAAGCAGACTCATTTCTTGAATGATACTATCAGAATATTGTTGGAAGAATTCATGGTAGCTCATCATAAGATAATCCCCTATCACCCACAATACAATGGTACTGTAGAAGCATTCAATAAGATATTGGGACACACTTTGAAAAATAATTGTGATATAGGAAAACGGATTGGGATGAAAAAGTTTTAGCTTTACTATGGGCATACAAAACTACTTATAAGAGCTTGAATAAAGACACGCCTTTCTAGTTGGTATTTGGCACATATTTAGGTTACATTAATTGTGTATTGCACACTGGGAGATCTTACATATGATCAAATAATAACATAGCACACCTTTGAGAGATTAATGAAATTGGATGAAAGGTTCACAATTGCATGATGGAGCCAAAAGACATCAAATTAATGAAAAAATTCTTGACATGACAAAAATATTAAGATCAATTATTTTGTTATAGGTGGGATGGTAATCATATATGATTTTAAGTTTGCACACCACCCAAAAAAACTTAAATTTCACTATTTATGGTCATTTAAAGTAACAAATATATTGGATTCAATTGCATGCGATTATAGGTTCTAGATGGAAAAATATTTTTGGTTACTTTAATGGGAGTAGACTTAATCCCTACTTAAATAAGCTTCTTTTAGTATGTTTATAAGAAGGTAGTATTGCCACTTAGATTAGATTTCCTAAAATACTTTGTGTTGTTGTGTTGTAATAAGTGCATTCACACGCAGGAGGTGATGATTTTTATTCTAGAATGATGCATAGAGGACCACACATAATTTTAGTATGGGGTAGGAGACAAGGCACACAAGGATTAAATTGGCATGCCATATAAATCTCAATACACAAATGTATGTTCTTGTTCTTGATTGGATCTCTCAGAATGAAAATCATGAGGGTGCATGTAATGATGAACTTACTCAAAAATTTAAAGGATGCTTACTTGTATGAAGGAAATTTGTTAAAGTGCACATCATAATGTGAGGGAGACAATTCAAGATGAGAAATACTTTACAAGTCAGAAGACGAAGAATGTGTGTAACACAAGAAGAAGTGTGTAATAGGGTTTGTAGCCTAAGAGGTAGTAGCACATTAAAAAATTTTATGGAATACCGCATGTGGAAGCTAGTGATGACCACATTAAAAGGTGGGAAAATGTAGAAATAGAGTGGGAAAGCAAAAAAATCACATTTGAATATATAAGCGGTGGTAGGTGAAGTGAACTTACAAAGCATTAAAAGTGAAAATCTTAAAATTGGAAGAGCATAGTCATTCCCTCACCTTGTAAATTTTGAATTGAGAAGCTTTTATAATTTTGTGTGAACTCGAGCTTGTGTAAACTAGAGTAATTGTGTGTGAAGGAAGTGGCGAGGACAACTAAGTAACCAAAACTAGTGCCTAGAGCGAGAGATCCTTTCATGTGCGAAGGAAACATCCAAAACGTGGAGTGGAAGTTTAAGTAGGGATTGGAGAAGTGGAGGTTATGGTTGTAGGGTCGCGTGGAGATAGTTTGCAGAGCTATGACATGAAAATTAAACTAAGTAAGATGAGTAAGAAGGGTAATAAAAGTAAGTGGTTGAGGTTGAGAAATAGGAATAATTACACCTAGGGCACGAAATTGTTGGAGATTTAAATTTTGTGATTAAAAACCTACGCTATAACACCAACAAAGAGAGAATCCAATGGCAAGAAGGTAACAGAGGAAGCACCGGACTGCGATTTTCAGAGATGCAACATCCATAAGAAGTGATTGTGGGGAAAACATGGGCATCATAGCTGTGGAAGTGAAAAAGAAGTGAATATAACCAATGCGGCAAGGACATGAAACATATATCAAAAATGATGTTTTACAAGAAATGAGGCAACGAACTCTAGAAGGACGAGATAGTATTTGATGAAAAAATGCACAATACCTTGGAAGTTGTGGGAGTACTACAACTATATGTACCATTTTCAGTAATCCCATGTGATTATACCAATGTAATATGTCACAACTCCATGATAACTACTTCTACTTCATGGGGAGGAGGATACACCTAACTTAAAAATTAATCGGAAAAATAACATGGGGTTGCACGAGAGTGGCAAGGAGATAACATTGGATTTTCATGACAAGTTGTGGATGAGACAACCACCAAACTTTAGTATGGAAGGGTAAGTTGTTCCTTTAATGTTATAAAAATTAATAACATGGGATTAAGAATGGTTACGTACTTGGTGAGATAAAAATTAGGCACCTCAGAAAGATGTTCAAAGGTCAACTAAATTTTTTTGCATATTACGCACAAGATGGCACAAGGGACAAATTATAACATATCCTTGTTCATAGTAGAAAGCATTATAGATGAAGAAAATATACATATTAAAAAGGAAGAGAGGATCATAAGGGGGTCTATTCTACTTCTAATAGTGTTTTCAGAAATAGGGGTTCCATATGGACCGATGGAAAACAAGTGGGAGCATCTTATTGAAAAGATATCTCTAGCGTAACATTTTCCCAAGTACACTTGTGAATATGTAATAGCTAATGTGTACAAGGCTCATCTAGATAAATGGTATAAGAGAATGCATGACACATTCAAGAATGAATAAAATGTGCCTAGGGATATTCTAATAGAGCTTAAAGGATAGGAAAAGTTTGTGGTCACGCAACATTTTTTCCTTGCAATTTTTTTACTACTAAGTAGAGAGATGGGGCCTTCTTGCAAAATTGTGTTTGCATTCATTGCCACATACTTCAAGGGCATAGTCAATAGATTAATGGATGTGCAACCAATTAAGTTCAATATAGATAAGGTGGATTATGAGTATCATGTGATGTGCAAGACCTATGGGTATGCGTATAAAAATCCCTATAAATAGATAATGGAATTAAATAGTATGAAATTGAACCCCATTATTACCCCGACAGTTAGCAAGGAGTCTTGTATAGTTTATGTTTATCTATGGCCAAATATATAGTACGAGAAGGTGGTAAATTTTCACAATACCATCCTTGCACCACCACCATCAAAGAAGACAAATGTGAGGATATCCAACCGTAGACACAATCCCACTCATCCAAAATAAGAAGAGGAAGAAGATATGGAGTGTGTGTTGGATCATAGTGCAAGAAAGATGATGTAGAGATGATGACAGGAAGTAAGAACTTTATGTACTCCTCATGTTTCTCTAACTACCCTAATTAAAGAAGTAAAAATTCCTAGCCCCATGGAGGAAGAACAAACTCACATTATCCATGATCTAGACTAGGAGGAAGAGGGATTAGAGCAGACCTGAGCATGAATAAGAAGAAAAACAACTTGAAGAGATGAAACATAAAGAAGAGAAAAAGAAGTCCAACATGAAGAACACACGCATAAAGAGGATTGTGAGGAAGGATGTGAATAAGTGTGTGATGAAGAGACACAAAATTAACATGGACTTACGGAGTACCAAGGAACATGTGAGGAAATAGGCCCCACACATCATGATTTTACTCAAGATACACTACGCAAGTAGTGCCCGAGGGGATAAAGTCCAAGGAAACCACCATAAGTACCCCCAAAGATGTCATACATAGATTACATGACCAAGATCCTCAGGGATATATTTTAGAGATCAGTAAATCCTGAGCAACTATTTTTCTATGACATTTTCAATAAGGATGAGGTCCATCTATGCATACCCAAGATGCTATCTTTGGGAATTGTAGAAGCACATGGAAAAACCAAAGTTTGAAGTGAATAAAGAGTAAATTTTGGAGTGAAGGGGAAAATAGAATCATGGAAGGTTTTCCCAATAGTAAATTCTACTCGACTCTTGGATGAGCAAGCAAGCAATTTTATAATAAAAATGGCTTCGAATTTGGAAGAAGAAATGTTGACAAAGTTGTCACATTACATAGTGCACAAAATGATATGGAGAGAGGAAAAGAAACTATCTCGAGGATATTGATTTAATAAAATTACAATATTAAATATAATTTCGAGTCACTACAATGATATAAAACATAATAAAATACTAATCACTCCAAATATGCAACAAGTGTAAGAAAATGAGATAGATAGGGAACTTATCTAATTTTCACTTATCCCGAAGTATATTTGAACTAGAGAAATCGATAGAAAAGTTAGGTAGAGTGTCGAAATGCTTGATACAGATTATGGAACTTGCAGTTGGCCGAGACATGGGCACTGGGTTAGGGTGAGCGCTCCTCACAAGAGAGACCTCTTGTAGGCACATGTGATTATGTAGTGGGTGAATTTGATTTTCTGTGTCACTAGGGTTTCGTTACCCATCGTTATTGGTCACTTGTATGTCACTAGATGATCGCTAAATAAATGTAACCTATAAAACAAGTGATATCTTGTTGTTGTCACGTAAATGTGCAACAAGGAAATTGGTAATTTTCCAACATGACAACAATACCCATGTACCAAATTTTTCATGTTCTATCCTTCTGAGATACCCCGGGTCTTCCAGTTAGTCTAATAACCTCTCAATTGATTTTAACTCATTCCCCTAGGTGATTTAGGAAATTAAATTCAAAACCCCTAGGTGATTTTAGGAGTTCATTGAAAAATGCAAACTTCGGGTAGCTGTGGGAAGGGCTATCACTGGCCTTCCTAAGACTAGAGCAACCCCATGGAGTGGAACAAAAATTCAAACCAGAAAAATATGTGAATCAAAGGCCTAAGAACATCATGGAATTGATTTAGGAAGATTTAGGAAGGATCTAGAGAAGTTGGGATAATTTCACTAAAATTAGGGTTCACAGGCCTAGGCAGTGCACATGCCAAAATAATTGTTGAGCTTCCAAAGGTGATTCTAGGAGCTCCAGATGGAGTTAGGAGAAAAAAATTCTTTGGAAAGGTAAATCTAATCCCTACAAGATGGTGAAATTATTTTTCACAACACTTTGGCATAATGGGTCAAGCAATTTTTCTCATGCACAAGTGGAGTACCATATCAAAAATATGATTTTGAGAGATGAAATGGAGGAATAAAGACTGATACCAATACCATTGGATTCGTAATGCCATTTTAAGTTGAGATAATATAAAATTTCTTCTAAAAGGTCCATCGAGAGATTAAGTTATTTCCGTTTCAAGTTGCCCTCTTAGAGTGAGTTTAGGAGTTAGTCAAATTTTGATGAGGACACGTGTCAGCCCCAAGATCCTAGCACAATTTTGTGTCCCTTATGTCCCTCAAGGTCAGGGAAATCAAGGTAAATAAAATGATCCTATCCCCCATAAGCCCTCTGGACCCTTATGCAATCTCAAGGATTGCGTTTCATCCCAAGTGCTTGTGGAAGCTCAAAGCCTTCATTGTTGGATCATTCCCACATGTCCTCGCTCTGGAGATCCATGAAAAATTATGTCCCTCATATCCCTTTGAGGTGAGGGAAATCAAGGATGAAAAAATGTGCCTAGCCCTCATGATGCCTCAAGGTTCCTCATGCGACCACTTCTCAGCCCTTCTAGTGCTTTAAAGCTATTTTTTAGCTTTAATCCCCTGTCGTTGGATCTCCGCCACATGTCAAGATGAGGCGCATTGTGAAAATTGATGTCCCTCATGTCCCTTTGAGTTTAGGGACATCAAGGACATGAAAATTTTCCTCTCTCCATGCCTTTTAAAATTTTAAAATTTTAAAAATCCCTCCTGCTTCTAACATCTAACATATAACCTTCCCGTGCACAACTTGTTCTGCAACTTCCTATCACGCCTACACCATTGTTGAAGCTTGAACTAGATCCATAAAAACACATTATACTCCACTCCATGATGGCATACAGGTCTTAGAATAATATTTCATCAAACTGAGAAGAAAATATGAAGAACAGAGAAGAAGAAACCGAAAACTCCATTGACATAGAACGAAGAATCAAAGAGATCTTGCAAACCACTACGGAACAAAGAACCATCTTTTGATGTTCATTCATCTATCAAAAATAATTAAAAATCACCTTCAAACCTCCCATTCACAGAAAGGAATGCTCATAGTAAATAAATTTCACTTTTGGCTCCACGAAGAACAAAGCTCAATTTCTTGTCAAACCGCAACTAGATCGAAAAGAAATTTCAACCAGTGAGACAAGAAGAAAAAACCTATTGCAATGGAGTTGATTTCATTGTGAATGGAGAAAAAAACAAGATGTTATAATTTTAAGCTCTGTTAATGGCTTCCATGATAGAGTAGTGGAAAAATCAGCGAGCCACCTCTCCACTTCTCAGGGTTCCAGTGGGTGAAATCACAAAAAAATTGGAGGGAATGATCATTGAAATATCTAATTTTGCATGAAATATTTTTGCGCCATGAAGTCCCTATTTTTAGGGATATGGAGGACTAATTTTTCATCAAATTTCTTCCCTGTCACATGAAGAACATTTGTGAAAAAGGCAATGAGCTACCTCTTCACTTCTCAGGGTTCCAATGGGCGAAATCACACAAAAATTAGAGGGAATGATCATTGAAAAATTTAGTTTCACATGTACCAATTTTTTACGCCATGAAATTCCTATTTTTAGGAATAAGGAGGACTAATTTTTCATTAGATTTCTATCCTATCACATGAAGAACGTCTGTGAAAAGGGTAGTGAGCTACCTCTTCACTTCTCAGGGTTCCAGTGGGTGAAATCACATAAAATAATGAGGGAATGATCATTGAAAAATCTAGTTTTACATAAACAAGTTTTAGTGCCATGAATTACCTATTTTTTAGGGATATGGGAGGATTTTTTTGTCAGTATTCTTCCCCCACCAATGAAAATATCATTTTCCCACTTGTTTAGATGAAGGAATTACTCAAAATGTGGAGTGTAGAACCCAAGAATAAAACCCAGAGTTTCAAGACCTATTTTGTTGCAATCTGACATCCGCGATGCACTTTCTAAAAATAAAATTCCTTCCTACATAGGGGTTTGTTACTTTGAGTAATCCACCATTTTAAGATGATATGAAGAAGGCGGTGAATAGAGGGAGTATCACAGGAAAAGTCATCGAAAAGGTCATCTCTGCTCACAATTGACACTTACTAAAAATAGTAAGTGGCTCCACAAGCCCCTACTATAAATAACTAGTTGGTAGAAAAGTAAAGATGAACACGGAAGAAGAAATAATTCAAGATACCATAGCCAGTTGAGGTCCAACTCCGACACTTAAAAAAATAGTAAGTTGCCTCATGGGTACTTACTAAAAATAGCAGGTTGTTCTTAAAGGGAAAGTTTTAAAATGGAACATTAAGAGATGATCATTCAGGTTGATATCATCATTTGGGGTCCAGAGGGGAAAACTTCGACACTTACTAAAAATAGTAAGTTTTCCTTTCCAAATATATTAAGTGTCAAGGAAACATAAATTTCAAGTGCACAGGTTGGTCTAGTTTCTTAGGTGTGATCAATCATGAAGAGATGGTGGTTTTTTTGTGGTTTGGAATTATCATCTCATATTACAAAGTAGGGCATTGCAAGGCACATCATTTCAATTCATATTCATCACTTAAGGAGCCAAGTGATTCAAAGAGAGTTGATTAGAATGATTTTAATGATTCAAAGAGTTCATCAACCAAGTTTCAAGGAGGGTCATCATGGGAATTGTATGTGTTCATCTCAAGATTACATCGGTAAACCTCAGAATAGTGTTTCTAAACACTCATTATATGGTCCAGGATGTCTATGCATCATAGAGTTTGTGGTCATCACTAGATGGGACAAATGATTCAAAAGTATTCAAGGGAGTCATCTTCATCAGTATAGAGGATCACCAGTGGCAGAAATCTTTGCTCAAATTTCATGACTGCATCAAGGAATTCAAAGCATTTCATCACGAGGAGTGTTTTCCCTCCATCCCTTCCCTCTTCCTCTCTCTTCTTTCTCTCTCCATTATAATTCTTCGTTATGCATCATCATTGTATTTCATCCTATTCACTTAAGTGACCTATTTTAAATTTGTAAAAAGTATTTTCTCAAAATTATAAGAGAAATACTTAATTCATGGAAAACAAAAGGTCACGAGTGGAATATGGAAACGAAGAGTCATGTGAGGGAGGTGAAAGGACAATTCAAATTGCTATAAATTGGGATGGCCTCTCCATTCCAAGGGATCCATATTTTTGAAGAACTCTTACTATGTAGCATTGTGAATTGTGATAGCTTGGTTGAAGCTTTGTATTCATCACTACACATGGAATAAAAGCTACACTTATTCTATTTCCCTTTCTTGTCTCATGATTTGTGCCTTGGGCTAATCAATTTTTCATCAACCATCATCTAAATATTTTCATAGCATCCTTTTTCTTGAAAATAATTTAAAACATCCATGTGTATCAGATGTCCTTTTTTCCATGTTTGCAGGCACTTTTGTCCCCTTTTAATAAGACAATTTTCTACTTCCTTTCTCTCATGTGTTTCTTGGCCAGCTTACGTTGGGGGCATCCTTGTTCCCTCATGATTGAACCTATTTTATAATGGCCTTGATCCCCCTTCAGCATGTGAACATTTTTCCTTAAAATACTCCCACCTAATCGTTGGGGCATTTTTGCATATTCAGTTTTTTGCTCATATGAATGGCATTCTGCTCTTATACATCCCATCTATCATTGGGGGCATCCACGCTTCTTTTTCTTCTTGTACATAGCTTTAGGAAACTTTGAAAATCACAAAACGTTTAAATATGTTTCAAGAAAAATAAAAAACAATATAAATCATCCTACAAAACATCACTCTTTGGTTCTCGTATGTTCTTGTATGCAACTCGCAGATCGTCTTGATCTACCTCTGTCAACAAAGTTGGTTTGCCTACTATGCCTATACTGCGGGGCACAATGAGTTACCGGTATTATTTCATAGTGCACTTCTTTTTATAGGACCCAAGTGTCCTCTGTTATTCCCCTTGTATGTATCCTTGCTTAGGGTTCCATCTTTTAACCCTTGTCCTTAATTTTCACAGGTCAGAATCAAAGCTTGATAACAAAAACATTGCATTATGTTTATCTTTCAGGTTATCTTGTTTAATTTCTCGTATTACATTGCATTATGTATGTTGCAGGGAGTTAGGCATCTTTTACTTTCTCGTATTGCATTACATTTTGTATGTTGCATAGATTTGGTGTTTTTAGATATGGAAATTTGTTTGTATATGGCTTTTCATGTCATACTACACTTTTGTTCATTCTTTTTAATAAGGACCAATGACATCGATCATAAGAAAAATGATGAAATAAATTTGGTTTTTACATTGGCAAGATGATAGCTAGATACATCTCTTTTCATATTCATTTTTCTTCCATATCACTCTCCTTCTATCAACACTTTTCTTCAAAAGCAACTTGGGGCAATAATGATCAATTATTCTACTTATTCTATTCTATTTTTTTATCTTTTCAATCATCAATCACCCTCTTTCATCACCCCATCAACACTTGAGGGGGCATCCTTCATTATATTTTTTTCTCTTCTATCTCTTCAAAAAAATTATTTATCTATACTTGTCTACTATCTTTTAAGTGGCATCACTTACGCCACCCCAAAGAGGGGCAAATGTAGACACCTAAAATCCACTTACGCAGGATTTAATGCTAAGATTTCACTAATTATCCTCTTTCTCGTCATTTCCATAATAATTAGCACTTTTCCGCTAATTATCTAACATTCCTCTTCATATTCATTAATTAATGACCTTTCATTAATTAATTAGCCTTCCTATCATTAAGGATGTCAATTAACGACCTTTCGTTAATTAATATCCGCTTCTACTTGGGTTAATTAATTACACTCGCAACTCTAAATCAATAAATTACTATTTATTGGATCAAATTCCTCTCTTACATCCCACAAATCATACTAATTTTATTCTAATTAGCTTTTATAATCTTACCTCTACCTATTAATTAATCACCTTTGATTAAATAAAACATCACCCAACTCCCATGACTTACTAATGACAAATTAAACTCTTCTAAATCAAGATTACCTTTTATAAAGCAACTTTATCCATTCCTAATCTTGTTTTACCTTTATCTCACATTCATCAATTTGCTAGCCTTACCTCTTCAGGAAATTTATATAAGGAACCCTCCTTCTTACCTTTCTTCTTACACCATGCTTTGAATAGTGAAAACTATAAGCATTTTGATCTTGATTCATTCTCCATTGTTGGAAATAGCTTCTCCATCTTGCATCCTTTCACTCAAAATTGAGTAATATGGGAAAATCCAAAATGACCTTGTAGCCATTCTTGGTGAGATTCCATTCTCAACCCTTGAGATTAAGAAATAATCAACTTTGATTGCTTATGTTCTTCATAGGTTCATAGTTTAAGTTAATAATCATAGAGAGTAGGAGATATATTAGCATGTAGTTTCATTTATACATTGAAGAAGCATTTCCTTTAAGATCTTATCTTGATGGTTCATTGTTTAATTAACATTTTCTTTTTAAGCTATGTAGATATTAGTTTTAGTTTATAGCTTAGTTAATAAAACATGAGCACGGTGGCCTTCTAGCAGAAGAGAAAATGTTGGATTCTCCCACAACCTGGATCCCTAAAGACACAAAGGCTTCATGCTACCAAGCTCCAAAATATGTCATACCCAACAAAATGATGTATGTCATGGGCTATAATGGATACAGGTGTGGTACAAATGAACAAGGCATAAGAGATCCTATTCCAACTCCACACTTCAAAACAAACAAATACAGCATTGGCATTAGACCTTACGGGGCTCAACCCTCAGACATCAATGTTACTTCTTCTAAGCATGAGGATAGCTCTTCTAATTCAGATAGTGACATAGATTCTTGTCATAGCCAATACGAGGATCTTGCCTCTACGAACCTTTTCCTTGATACAACTATCCTTACCTTATCACATTTTGTTCCCCAAGTTAACCTTGTCCATCCCACTCTTGTTGACTGGGACCAACAACTTCACGTACCGATTGATTTCTTTGAAAATGATGAAGCAATTACTGAATTCTTGGGTATCTATGATAGCATTCCAATTGGTGATCACAAGAAAGGATTCTCCATCAACTTAGACGCATGTGTGTATTTTGGGGAGGAGGTTGAGATGTGTGGTCAACAAAATTTAAAAGAAAGCGAGGGAAAAAGTTCTTCTAAAAAGCCTCAACAAAAGTGAAAGTCCAAGATGCATAGTGAAAACCTCTTTGAGGTGCTAGTAGATAAACAAGTAGAAAAATCAATGGACATAAAAAGTGACCACACCAAGGGTGAAAATATCATTGAGACGCCCTTGGAAGAAGATATCAATCTCCCCCTGATCCTACGTGCATGGAGGATACATCCAATATGCTTGTGGAGGAGACCATTGATGTCAATATAGGAACAGAAGACAACCCTAAAATGGTCAAGTTAGGAGCTTCACTCTTGGCAAAAGAGTATAAGACCTTTGTAATGCTTCTACGAGAATTATCGAGAAAAAAATTGTTTGGTCCTATGTAGATATATCAGGCCTAGATCTATCCTTGATAGTGCATAACCTTGTTGTGCACACAAACAAAAAGATCATCAAACAAAAGCTTAGAAAAATGCATCCACATGTCACCCTCTTGGTTAAAGAAGAATTGGAGAAATTGTTGGCAGTAGGTTTTATTAGACCTATTGATTACTCAGAGTGGATCTCCAACATAGTACATTTTCAAAAAATCCAATTGGTATCAGAATATGTATAGATTTCAGAGACATAAATAAGGCATGCCCAAAATATGATTTTCCTCTTCCTAATATCGACATGATTGTTCGATTCGACTGTAGGCTACGAAATGTTATCCCTCATGGATGGATTTTCTGGCTACAACCAAATCAAAATTGTAGAAGAATATCAACACAAGACTGCCTTTACAACCCCTTGGGGGACATTCATTACCAAGTTATGCCCTTTGGTCTCAAAAACTCTAGAGCAACTTATCAAAGGGCTATGACCGTGATCTTCCATGATATGTTGAATGACATTATGGAGGACTATGTTGACGACATTCTAGGTAAGTCTAGAACAATAGAATAACACTGGAAATATTGTGGCACTTCTTTCAATGCCTCCGAGATTACAAAGTTAGGCTAAATCTAAAGAAATGTGTCTTCGGTGTATTATCAAGAAATTGTTAGGTTTCATTGTATAAAGAAGAGGAATTAAAGTCGATCCAGCCAAAGTTACAGCTATCAATGAAATCCCTCCACATAAGAACATCAAGTAGCTGCGTAGCTTGAGGGAAAAATTCAAGGAATCTATTGTTTCATGTAATGAAATTACTTAAATAATTCTGATTATCACCACCAATAGAACACCAAATAACACAATATTTCAGATAAATTATCTCAATATGAAATTATAATAGCTTAGCCACTTCGAGGGGGAAAACTCTAGAACATACAATAAGACTTAAATGCTCCAATGATGATTGGGAACTACTTGCTAACCCCTATTTATATTATTACTATGATATGGCCATCACCAAGGCCGACCTACTAATGATAATATATCATATATGAAAGAGATAAGTCATGATAAGAAGTTATGATAGCCACAAGTCGGCTATATCCATCCAATGTAAGATATATAATTAAGGGTGTAACATGCCCCTCCCCTTCAGAGCAACATTGTCCCCAATGTTGGGAATCCCTAGATACTTCTGCATGAATGCTTCATCTTCCCATGATGCATCCTCAATATTCATATTCTTCCGCTTGATCAGGTACTTTGTAACGACTCTGGTCCTCAATCTTTTGGTGCATTTCTAAAGAACACCTTCGGGTTCCAATATGATCCTTCCTTACTTGTCCAGTTCCGGAAGCACTGACTGGGTGGAATTGTGCTGCACAATAACTTTCTTTAAGTAAGAAACATGGAAGACTGGATGTATTTTACTTCCTGTAGGGAGCTCTAGCTTATTTTCCACACTACCAATTTTCTACAAAACTCGGTAAGGCCCATAGTATTTAGGTGCAAGATTATTATCCTTCTTTTGTTGTTTTAAGGATAAATACTTATATGGTTGTAACCTTACAAAAACAAAGTCACCCTCTTCAAATTGTCACTCACTACGATGTTGATCAGCCTGTTACTTCATGTGGTTTTGTGCCCTTTCCAAATTTTCTCTAAGACTAGAGAGTACCTCGTGTTGGTGTTGAATGTGATCTTCAACTTCTCTCACCTTTGGTTTGACCTTCAAGCTAGATATGAGTGATGGAGGATGGTACCCATAGAGTTCTACAAAATGGAGACATTTTAGAGGAGGTATGAAATGAAGTATTGTACCACCATTCTTCCAAAGTGGAAACCATTGCACCCCACATTCTTTTTATTAGAAATGAAACATCGAAGATATCCCTCTAAGCATTTATTTACCACCTCATTTTTCCCATCCGATTGGGGATAATAATAGGAACTCGGGCTAGTTGGGTACCAATACAAGAGAACAAATTAGTCCAAAAGTTACTTGTAAATATTGGATCACAATCACTTACTATGATTCTTGGTGTGTCGTGGAGCTTTTGAACTCGTATCCATAAAAGAGATGACAATTGTATTTTTGTGAAAAGATGAGCCATGGCACAAAAATGAGCATATTTGGTAAGTTTTCCACCACGACCATAATGACACTTTTCCCTTCTAATTTAGGTAATCCCGTGATGAAATCCATTGATACCTCTTCCCACCTCTAACTTCCCAAAACATAGGTTGGAGCAAAACAGTGTCTTAATGGTCTCGCCCTTATTTTGTTGGCAAACCAAACATTCTGCCACAAATTTTTTAACATCTCCTTTCAACCCTTCCCAAAATAAATTGTGTTTAACTCTGTGATAATTTTTTAGGAACCCAGCATGGCCACCTATTGGAGAAGAATGTAGCTCGATAGAGAACTCCGGTGTTTAAGAGTAGAGTTCTTACATAGATATAACCTATCTTTGTACACAATATATCCCCTTTCCATTTAAATTGATCTAATAGGGATGGATTTACCTGGAGATTCTAAATGAGAGTACATGTTGTTTCAGCCTTCTTCCACTCTTCCCGTGCTTGATCTACCCAATCTACCTTTAGTATATAGATGGCACATAACAATGATTCTACAGACTCATCCCTCCTAGATAGAGCATCAACGACAAAATTTTCCTTCCCTTTTTTATAAACAATCTCAAAGTCATATCCCAACATCTTAATGACCAATTTTTGTTTTTCACCTAAAGATAGACATTTCTCTATGAAATATTTCAAACTATCATGATTGGTTTTTAGCTTAAAATGTCTACCCATCAAGTATGGTCTCCATTGTTTGACTACATGTATTATTGCCATTATTTCCTTCTCATAGGTGGGCTTCAAAAAATTCTTTCCTTTTAGCTGTCCAGCTCTCAAATGCAATGGGATGTCCTTCTTGCATAAGTACTACTCTGATTCCATTTCCTGAAGCATCACGCTCAACTATGAAGGTTTTGGAGAAATCTAGAGTTGCCAATACTGGAGTGGTGCACATAGTCACCTTCAATTTTTCAAATGCCCAGGACACTTCCTCATTCCACTGAAATGAGTCCTTCTTCAATAATTTTGTGAGTGGTGCTGCTATACTACCATAGTTTTTTATAAATCGTGATAATACCATGTGAGACCTAAGAAACCTTGTAATTGCTTGAGGGTTCTTGGAATTTTTCATTCCACCATGGCCTGGATCTTGTGAGGGTCCACCTTAACACCTTTGTGAGAAACAATATGACCCAATTATTCCACTTCTTGTACCCCAAAAGAAAACTTTGAAGGCTTGGAATAAATTTGATGATCCTCTAAGACTTCTAAGACTGTATTGACTTGTTGTAAGTGTTTCTCCCATGATTTGCTATAGATAAGTATATCATCAAAAAATACTAAGACAAACTTTCTTAAGAATGGTCTAAATACTGAATTCATCAAACTCGAAATGTGGAGGGAGAATTGGTAAGACCGAATGGAATCACAAGGAATTCATAATGGCCTTAACGAGTTATGAAAGTTGTCCTATGAATATCTTCTTTCTTTACTCTAATTTGGTGATACCCATAACATAGATCTAATTTTGTAAAATAAATGGCACTGTGCAACTCATCTAATAAATCATCAATGACAGGGATAGGAAACTTATCTTTTATAGTGAACTTGTTGATCTCTCTCAGTAGTCTAGACACATGCGCCATCTTCCATCCTTGCGACACACCATCACCACTGGAGTAGAATAGGAACTATAACTAGGACGAATAATACCCATTTCCAACATTTCCTCCACCATCTTCTTGATCTCACTCTTTTGCACATATGGGTATCTATAAGGCCTGATGTTGGGAGGTTGGCTTCCTGGAATCAAATGAATGGCATGATCATGCTCTCTTTTAGGAGGCAATCTTCTTGGTTCCTCGAAGACAACTGCATGTTAATCAATAATCTTCGAATATTAGAATGCAATACCTTCATTTTTGTTGGACTTCCATAGAGAACATGGAATGATACAAAACATTCAGACCCCTTGTTAAGAATCTTCTGCATTTGGTGAGAACTCACCACTAGATGATCTTTAGCTTCTATACCTCGAAGTTCAAATTTTTTACCCTTAGAATGAAATTGCATGAACAATTCTTGGAAATTTATCTCTATGGTACCCAAAGTTGTGAGCCACTAAACACCTAACTCAATATCATCTTCACCCATGGGTATAAAAAACATCATAGATTCCAATGTGCAATCACCCATCATGAGTTTGAATTCATGAAATTTAGTTGAACATTGGATTGTACCACCAGTGGCAATCCTTACTTGAAATTCAAGTGCTGGGTATATGAAACAATTCATTCTTGTTCCCAGTTTATGATTTATGAAATTATGTGTGCTCCCTGAATCAATCAATATTGTGAACTTTTGCTTCTTAAGAAAACCCATGACCTGAAGGGTTTGTGGAGTACTAATACCTGATAGAGCATGGCATGAAATAGTAGGCTTGGGATCCCCAGATTCTTCTTCTAATTTTTCCACTTCCTCTGTTGATGTTTCCTCATATTCTTCCTCATCACTTGACCCTTCAATGTAGAACATTTTTTTCTCGAACATTTATGATTGGGTCCATATTTTCTATCACAGTTAAAACATAACCCTTTGGCTCTTTTTCTTCAATTTGTTGAGGTGTCAACCAAATTGGCTAAGGGTACAAAGGAGGCAAGGTGCTATGATCTTTTATGCTAGATAAGGAGTGCCTTCTTATGCTAGACGAAATGTTTCCTCTACTCTTCGTGTAATGATAATAGTATCGAAACCTTGAGTGGGTTAAACATGTGTACCCCATGTTCAATGTGGTCCTTAAGACCCCCAAGAAATAGGTCATTCAAATTTTCTTTTGTAATATCTTCCACACACAAGGACTAAGTTTGGAATTGATGGACATACTCCTTAACTGAACCTTTTGGCGTAACTTTGCCAATTAGCTAAAGTAATTCTCGAAACACTAGAACTATAGTGTAATTGAAGCTCTTCAGTGAAAAGTATCCAAGTGACATTTAGGCCATTCTTCTTCCTTTGAGCACATAACCAACATACCAAACAAATTGATCAAGTTCTAGGTATAAGGATCCCACAATTACCTTTTTCCCCGCTGGGATCTAATGGAGATCAAAGAAATTTTCCATTAGGGTAATCCAAGTGAGTGGATCTTTTCCATCAAATTTACGCATTTCCATTTTTGGGATAATTCCCCGCCATTGGTGAGGAAATCCACTTGAATGAGTAGAGGAGCCTCCATGATTCGAGTGATTTGGATCTGTGTGACCATTACTAGAGGAACCCATATGACTGGAATTCAGATTTTTGTTGGAAATATCTCACAACTCCTGCTTTGCATTACAAGAAACTCCTTTTGAATTTCACTCCTCAGGCTACCTTGTAGTTGAAGAAGCTCATTATTAAGGTAATATTTACTCACCATATTATTTACCCTCTCTTAAAGTTGGATGACCACCTTAGATACTCCCAAACCATCTGGCTTTGAATCCATATCCTCCTTATTTGGGGTCATTCCTGGATTTTCTTGTCCTTTCCCTTGGCCTCGGGGAGATCTACCAGCCATGATGTAGGGTTTTGGCCTTAAGGTAGACTTAGTAGGGCCAAATTTTAGGGTTTAGGGTTTTGTAAATTATTTGGCCGAATATAGGAATTCATAAAGAAGAAACCCTAGCTATTTTTTGGAGAGGTTTCAAAAATATAAGAAACTTGGAAAATTTCCAAAAATTACACCCTATGGAGCCGAATTATGAAAAAACGTAAAACCGCTATAACTTTTGCAAATTAAGTCAAAAATACTTGAATTTTGAAGAGGATGTTACTTGAACTATTTCTTCACACCAAAAAAAATTACAAAAAATTTCACTACCAATTGTGAGATATGGTTAAACCTTCACAATTAGTGTTTAATGCAGTGCATTTGCCGAGTTCAAGCTCTACGATACCACTTGTAATGAAATTAATTCAATAATTCTGATTATCACCAGCAATAGAACACCAAATAACACAATATTTTAGATAAATGATCTCAATATGAAAGTATAATAGATTATCCACTTTGAGGGGGCAACCTCTAGAACATACAATAAGGCTTAAATGCTCCAATGATGATCATCAACAACCTGCTAACCCATATTTATACTATTCCTATGCTATGGCCATCACCAAGGCCGACCTACTAATGATAATATATCATATATGAAAGAGATAAGTCATGATAAGAAGTTATGATAGCCACAAGTCGGCTATATCCATCCAATGGAAGATATATAATTAAGGGCGTGGCATTTCATCTCCTAGCTTGTGAATATGTCATTCATTTACCCATTTTATTAAAAAAGATGTTGAATTTTATTGGGGTCCTGAATGTCAACAATCCTTAGACCTACTAAAGAAATATTTGGTTAATCTCCTTGTCCTTATGTCGCCTATTCCAAGAAAACCCTTGTGATTGTATATCTTAGCCACTCAATTTTCTATTGGTGCACTACTAGCTCAAGTATGACCTAAACCAAAAATAAAAAGCAATCTATTATCTTAGTCACACTTTGATTGCCTATGAGCTTAATTATCCACAAATCAAAAAATCTTGTCTAGTTGTTGTCTTTTCCTTCCAAAAGCTTCGCCATTACCTGCTAAACAACAAGACCAAGCTTATATCCAAAGTTGACTGCTAAAGTATCTCTTGTCTAAACCAGCACTTCACTGGAAGGATGGATAATTGGATCATCCTATTAAGTGAGTTTGATATTGAATATGTCAATCAAAAATCAATAAAAGGACAGGTGCTTGCAGACCAGCTAGTTAAAGCCCCTCTACCTAGAATAGAACTGTTGAGTCTGGATGCGCCGGATGCCTCACGAGATGTATATTTTGATGGATCATTCACCTTTCATGAACCAGAAACACTTTTTTTCTCTTCACCCCTCAGAGGGGACTTCATCCCTAAAGATTTTCATCTAGGTTTTCCGTGTACAAATAACATAGCGGAATATGACGCACTCATCGCAGGGATGAACCTCGTTATCAAGTAGAATATTACACAACTCAAATTCATCGGATATTCACAATTAATCATAAAAAAATTCAATGACGAATACAAGGTTAAGGATGAAAAGCTCATCCCAGATAAGAAAATCGTGGAAACTCTCAAAGAGTACTTTGTGCACGATACTTTTAAGAAAATACCAAGAGCATAAAATTGTTTTGTAGACATTATGGCTATAGTAGGATCCTTGCTTCATATTCCACCAAGGAACAATGATATGCCATTCTTCGTTGAAAATATATGGGTTCTGTATATGACATGTCAGATTCATGTCTGGCATGTGAATTTGTTGGTCCTTTTTCCCTAGTATGAACCCATTTTCAATTACCTCCAAGATGGTACCTTCCCCTAACATTTCCCATCCGATAAATGAAACCTAATCCAAAGAATAGCTCATTACACCCTCCTTGGAGGCACCCTCTATCATCATGGCTATGACGGGAACTTGTTGTGTTGTCTTAATTCAGCTGAGTCCATCCAAGCAATCAAAGAGGTGTACGAAGGTGTCTATGGAGCTCATACGAGTGGAATGGTGCTAGCAAAGAAGTTGTTAAAAGTAGGTTACTATTGGCCTACTATGGAATCATACTGCTACAAGTATGTTAAGAAATTTTATTGTGCGAAATATGGAAATATAATCCATGCACCACAAAAATCCTTACAACCAATCACAACATCATGGTTGTTCTCCAAGTGGGGATTAGATCTCATAGGAAGCTCACTCCAACTTCCTCAGATGGCCACACCCACATCATTACTGCCATTGAGTACTTTACCAAATGGGTAGAGGTTGTGCCTCTTACATATGTTACCGAGTGCCCAAATCTCCAAGTTCATCATGAATCATCTCATCTTTCATTATGACATCCCTTCCACCATTGTAGCTAACAATGGTAAGTCCTTCAAGAACAAGATTGTGAAAGAATTGTGCCAACACTTTCAAATATGCCTAAAGTGGTCTACTCCCTATTACCCCCAAGGTAATGGACAAGCTAGAGGCCTCAATAAAACCCTTGTTCACATCATGGAGAAAATGGTAAGAAAAATTGGTCGTAATTGGCATCTACAAATCAATCCCATTCTCGGGCTTATTGTACCTCCATTCGCACCCCTACCGGTGTTACACACCATTCCTTAGTATTCGCATCAAGCCATCATTCCATTGGAAATTGAGATTCCTTCCTTGATAATATCTCTTAAAGATTATCTAGACAAAGATGAAGACTACCGTGTGGCCAGACTGGCAGAGCTAGAGTTGTTAGATGAAAGACACCTTCATGCACTCAACCACCTAAAAGTGTATCAAAATCAATTGTCTCGGGGATACAAAAACGTATCATACCTCATCAATTTGAGGTAGGGGATATCATCCTTAAATAAAACCAGTTCAATACCGCCAAGAAAGAGAAAAGAAAGGTAAGTTCGAACCAAACTAGTTGGGACCCTATGTTGTGGTAGCAAAATATGGATCAGAGCTTACAAACTTGCCTATCTGATGGAGATGAGCTATGTGAACCTATGAATGCCATGCATCTCAAGTGGTTCTACACTTAAGCATGGGGCAATATCACAAAAAACCCAAAAAATGTAAAAGCTCAAAATCAAAAAAATCAAAAATAAGAAAAAAGTAAATAGAAAACACTTCATCCAAGAGTGAAAACCACGCAATTGTGGCACTTTGGACTAGTCCTTTGGTGAAAAATAGTTTCCAGCACCTTAGGAGGATTCATTGTTCACAAGCATCCCACACTGGGGTACATTTGCTTTATCCAGAGATAGTTTTTACCTGTGTCTAAGATTCTTTTGAGTCTATCCTTCATAGCCTTGATCTGGTTGATCCTCCTCTTGTGTATATGTGAAGAGTTTTCCTTTTACATTCCCATCTAATGTTGGGGAATCTTCACATCTTCGATATCGAATTTTCCCTGGTAAATTCTCATCTAGTGTTGGGGGCATCCACATTTCTCTGTTTTCCTGTACATAGCTTCAGAAAACTTTCCAAAAATTCCAAAAACATTCAAATATGTTTAGAAAACTCCAAAAACATTCAAATATGTTTAGAAAATCCCAAAACATTTGAAAAAACATTTCGTAGAAAACTCAAAAATAGTAGAACATGGTCTTACAAAACTCCCAAAACTAGCGCAAAATGTCCTGGAAATTATCCCACAAAAAATAGTATTGTTTTTCTTACTTGTTTGTTTATTTCCTTTTTGTTTGCTTAATTGTATATCTGTATAGTGTGTTGCTTAACATACTTCTTAGATTGGTCTATTCTTTCCTTGATTAGATTCATTCTTGCTTGTTTATATTCAGTGTGTTTTGCATGCTTGTTTATATTTGTACATAGTTGTGTTGTCTTGTTGTTTCATGCATGTGTATATGTTAGTTTTGTTAACTTTTTCTTGTGCTTTTTTGTTACCACATCATCATCTATATCATCACATCTAACATCACATATATCATATATCATCAATAATTGCTAAGCTACATCATCATGAAAATAAACATCAAACATGTATGTTAAGCTAACATCATATGTTATCATCAACGAGGCAATAGGGATCACCTTTTATCCCCCTCACCAATATCAAAAATAAAACATGGACTAATCAAATTATCTCATCAAATACAATGTGATATCATTAAATTATATCTCATAAATCAAAAACATGTGATACAATCATAATAAAGTCCATCATCATATATAAAAATGTGTCAAATACATCAATGTCCATATACAATGTGTCTTAGTACATAATCATCAGATACAAAGTATGCCATCATGGGCATGGATCAAAAATGTGCCTTCATATCGAGGCATAATTAAAAATAGTACATATACATCATCTCAAAATTGTGCCTTCATCATGAGGCATACATCAAAAAGAGTACATCATAATAATCGAGTCAGCCATGACTCTCGTCCATACCTGCATGAGTGCATGGTGCCGTGTGGATGTATCTATTTTGCTACATGTTTTTGTATTTAACCCCCATGGTGAGGTGATGGTTGTTTACTGCCCGATCTCGTTAATCGAGATGGCCTATGTGATCTCGATCTTGAACAGACTATAAGCTAAGCTGACTAAAGTCAATGGTACCCTTTGTCCCTCAGGAATGGCCTCATGATATAATGTACTATAATAGGTAGCCTCACTAGTGGATGTGGAAAAATAAAAAACTATAACATGAGCACCTTACGCCTTACAGTGCATGCTTGAGTGCGTCGCGATCTCCTCGTGTCTGGGATACATCTTCCCTCAACCGATCCCATGTGGCTATGGCCTAGTCCCTCTCTGTTTGGGCCTAGTCTCACTTTGTAGTCACCTGCTCTAGCATGCAGCAAAGAGACCACCATGATACATGTTATCTCACCACCGCCTCATGGCCATGGTCTTATGTATTTGTAATGCGGCCAAGGATGGCCCACTGCTCATGGAATAGCACTAAATCTAGGCACTTGTATATGTGGAGCTCTCTTATGTGACCTATGTGGTGACCTAGGGGCAATCCCCATCCTCCTAATGCATGCATATGAGGTGGTGAACCCATCCATCTCTAGGAGGAGAATCGAACTTATATGACTACCTACTTTGCACTGACTGTTGTACCACTTTGGAATCTGTATCAATGGTTATGGTTGTAAAGGTTATTGTGGGGAGGACCCTACATTGGTACATGTACTTGTGGGAGACCCTGTTGTGGCACTTGTATATGTGCACCCTATGCACCTTGGCCCAATGCCTGAGGATCTGTCTAGGCCTCTTGTTGTCCCAATTTGACCCTGTCTCTGACAACCCAACCCTGTAATCCTCTATCATTGCGGTAGCAACTCCGACATCTAGGGCAGCCTACGGTATAGTAATATGTCGTGGTAACACTATATAGCATACCATGGTCCATAATCTAGGGTAATCCTAGGATCTTCCACTGTGGCGGTCTGCAACCGAGGATGTGGGACAACATGTGTCAAAGCCCCATCGCCGAGACTCGTCATTGTCTAACTCGTGGCCCATAATCAAAGGTCTCACAGGCCCTCCGTTCGTACCACATCTCATCCCCAAGAATCCCCTAGACATGGCCCAACCTGCCATTATACGTTATCTATCCGGTACCGCTCTATAATGTGACTCGGATGCCCATGATAAAGTGATCAACCTCTATTGTGTTGAGCTCTACACAACCTCTCGGCCACTAGTATAGTTTATAGGGCGTCATGTCACCATATGCAACTATAAATCATCAAACTCCCGCTGTAGAATGTTGTGTCTCCAATATGTGAGTGAATGTCATCACAAACAGGTGTCTAATCCATCATAGATGGCTCATCAGAGCCCTGACTCGCAACACTCCTAGTGCGTGCCCTATCACAATTTTGTCCCATGTGCATATCTTTAACAAAGTGGTTAGACCCACGGTCTTCATGTCGTGATACGCTATCAAATGAAGGTACCATTACAAGTGGGATAATAAGCACTGACACCTCTCCACTCACAAGACCATGCACTACTCCCGTCAGACCCAGTGGAAAATATGTGTCAATCTTGTCAGGTAGCAGAATGTCGTTGACAAGAGCCATCAAGTATATCGGTATCCATGAGTTTGGGATTAGCAAAGCATCTGTACAAGTGAACTATCATGCACTGGCGAGGTATATCGAGTAAGAAAAACATATCCCAAATGCATCCCAAGATCCGGCGCGATAGACATCGTATGTCACCAACCTACTCTAGATGGGCACTCGAGTATCCTCTAGACATCCTTCAAGGTTATGTTCATCTTGCCCGTAGGATGTCTAAACGTCTGACGCTTGTGTGCCACACCTCTCTGCTAAGGCAATGAGGAGGTGTGATCTAAGGTAATCTTTGGCATCTAGGCCACATAAGCGAGGCATGTAACATCTAGGGTGGTAGAAAGATAAATCTACTCTCGACGCGAGAAAGTATCTGCATAGGCTCGAAGTCAACCGTGTCACTCGTGTGTCTCTAAGTTGCCTAATCTAACACGGAAGATCACGCAAACCACTTATTAACATCATTTCTTCTTAAAAACATCAACTAATTTATTTTATTCATCTTTTATTTTCCTCTATAATTTGTATAAACCTAACATTCTAAACTAGTGCATGTGTTTTTACACTCGCGCACCCCATTTAACATTAGCGCGAACCTACGCTAGCACCTATGTTTTTACACTAGCGCTCACGTTTTCACGCCAAAGTGTGCCCCTAACAAATCAAAATTTTAGTTAAACACTAGTGTGTCTAGTTTTACACTAACGTGCGCTCTTCACGCTAGAGTGTCTCAAGGGTCATGCTAGCATCATCCCGTGCATTTTCCCTATCCTTAAAAAGCATTAAATGCACTCAAAAATTAGAAATTTTGTTTTCCTTCCATGTGTGCTATCATCGGGAAGCCTCATGTACTCTCGGACCTTTTTGCATAGTGTCTACGGTTCTGAATTCATGACATTTCTCTCACAAATCAAACCAAAATCCTCTCAAAACTCAATAAGTGCTAATAACAATAACTTGTCGCGACGGTTATTTTCCCTCCCGACCCGCTAGATATAGTGGTTTTCCCCTATTTCTTCATTGTTCTCACCCCCAAGGGCTGGATAACTAACGCAATTCTTCTATATTCTTATAGCACTCGTCGCAATGATTATTTTTATTAAATGGTCATTTTTGCGATTTCCTTCTGTTGGGGCATGTTTTTGCTTCCCAAAGACCCTTTCTGCTACATGGGGTATATTTTTTCCTTCCAACTTTTTTGGTGATTTATCACGACATTGCCATTCTTCTATCCTAATTTCTTCTAAAAAATTCAAAAATCCTAAAAATTGGTACAAAAATTCAAAAATCCTTAAAATTCAAAAAAAATCACAAAAGTAGTAAACGCAACATTTACTCAATTGAATTTTTCAAGCACAATGTCCTCAAACATCAAAAACTATCCTACAAAACATCTCTCTTTGATTCTTGCATGTTCTTGTGTGTGACTTGCAGTCTATTTGGTTTACCTCCATTAACAAAATTTGATTCGCCTACCAAAAAAATAGGTCATGGTGCAACACATAAAAATGTGGAGTTTGGAACCCATGTTCAAGGTGAGAGAAAGGGTATGAAGATGACCAAATAAATTTTGCATCTGCCATCCATCATGAGGAAATTATGTGGAGCATATACGTGGCCAAAAATTGAGACATGTTCTCCCAAACCTTCTCTACTAGTAATATTTTTATAGGAAGTGGGATCTTCATCCAAGATACAAAGTGATGGAAAGAGAAAAATATGCTCTTTCATTTCCATGTCAATAAAATGAAAACATGTTAATGTGCCATGTTACTCAAAATAATTGGTTTGATTAAATAGTTACTTTGTAAAAATATCACAAACTTTGATAAGATGTAAAAATACAAATATTGGCAAAGAAAGTGTGTAGCCATGAAGAAAAAAAAGTGCAAGCGATATGCACATTATTTTTATCACTATTGTATCATTTTTTACAAATACAATTGGAAAACACATGTTTTAGACAAAAAAACTTAGTTATTTGGCTCCATATAAACAAGAAAATTAAAAAAATATTAATTCCAACTCGATAAAAATCATCATAGTGCAACATATGGAAACGCATAGGTTGGAACCCATGTTGAAGGAAAGAGAAAGAGTATGAATATGACCACATAAATTTTGCATCTTCCACTCAACATGAGGTATGTATCTGGAGCATATATGTGGCCAAAAATGTGAGACCCATTCTCCTAAACCTTCTACACTTGTAATGGATTTTTACCCAAAGTGGGATCTTCATGCAAGATGCAAGGTGATGGGAAGAGAAAAAAATGTGCCCATTTTTTCCATTTCAATGTAATGAAATTACATTAATGTGGAACACTATTTAGAATAATTAGTTTGATAAAAAAATTACACAAAAAGTATATCACAAGCCTTGACAAAGTGTAAGAATACAAATATTGGAACCAAAGGGTGTAGTCATGAAGATGAAAGTGTGTGTGATAAACACAAGTGGAAAACACATTTTTGGGACGTAAAACACACTTATTTAGTTCAACATATATAATAAAATTCCAAAAATACTAATTCCAATAAGAGAGAAAAATTAAGTCATTGTGTAACATATGGAAATGTAGAGGTAGGAACCTATGTCGAAGGAAAGAGAAAGGATATGAAGATCACCACATTAACATTTCAACTACCCTTCATCACAAGGTAAGTATGTGGAGCATATATGTGGCCCAAAAGTAATATTTGTTCTTTGAAACACCGCCACTAGTAGTGGATTTTTTTCGAAAGTGAGATCTTCATTCAAGATGCAAGGTGATGGGTAGAGAACAATGTATTCCCTTTTCTTACATTTCAACACAATGAAAGCGTGTTAATGTGGCTCACACTTTATAAAAATACTTTGATAGAAAATAAAACAAAACTACATTTAAATGATATCACTTTGTTACCAAAATATTGTGTAACATTATTAAATAAAATGTAATATTATTAATAATGAGTTTATAGAACTCATATTAATAATATAGTTGTAATAGTTTTATTATTGGTGAGTTGTGAGAACAACTCACGTAACTATTTTAGTGTGAGAGATATCTTAGGGATAAGTTTGAGAGATTGTAGGGATTGGAGAGAGATATGTGGGTTGTTGAGGATTGATGTTGACTCCTTGTATTAAGGAGAACATCCTCCTATATAATGTAAACTCCATCTATGAAAAGATATCCCGAATGATTTCTAAATTCAATATAATTATATTTGGTGCTAGACTAGCAATCGCATGCATACAATGCAATGTGAACGCCGAATGGTATATGTTATTTGATTTAGAGGGATAGTTTTTATTTTTCTAGTTGATTTTGTTTAAACTATGGGTGATTGATTTTGTAAGTGTAGAAACATAGATGGACCACTTCATTTAAAAAGCACAAACATGATGCCTAACCCTTAAAACAATTCAAAACTTTGGAAGAAGACTACTATAAATTGCATGGTTATTTCTTGGCATTTTAAAACAAGATACATCTCATGTTTGTATTGTATAGTATTTCGACAACATCTAGGTCAAAACTCCTCTAAACTTAAAGATCCTCTAAACTTTGTGATTTCACCAATTGAAAATATGCCATGCCACTTCTCCCGTAGAACAACTGCAGACCATGATCAACTCATTGGCAAAAAGACGATTGCCTTAAATACAAGGGCGACACCCCAAATTCGCGACACTTTAATGCCAAATCATCGATCTTGCCTACAAAAAGATTAAATCTATGAATCGATCATATATTTAAAAAGCAAATATAATCTTACTTGGCACAATCAATTGACAGAGTTAGAAATCACATGATAGATCGGGATTTTTGTGCATGCAACTGGAGTTCTGCTAAAAAGTTAAAATAGCTTCCCAATAAAACCGTTATTTAACCTCTCAAATTAAATTGTATTGGAAAAATGTCTAAACGGCCGTTAATGTTAAAATTTTATATCATATGTGATACTATATCATTCGATATTTTGTATGATTTTTTGTCATATGTGATGTTATATCACCAGATTTTTTTGTATGATTAATCCTATATTTCGATTCCATAAATAATACCACAATCAATAGAACACTAAAACTCATAAAGACAATTAATAGAGATATTCCTTTGAATATTAATATATATATATATATAGAGAGAGAGAGAGAGAGACATTTCCATTTGCAACCAATCACCCTGTATTTGGCAGAACCAGATCATTAGCATTTAGATTAGCCTTATTAGGCTGCAATCCTGAATGTAATTAGTACAAATATATTGATTTTCAAGAGTAACCAGTCATACACAGTTGGGCTTCTCGGTTCTGCTTTCTCTCGCTTTCCAGATCCCATTTTTGTGGGAGTTCTTGGGGTTCTCCATGGATTTTCTCGCTCTCGTGGAGTCACTGAAACACATTGCAATGATAAGGAAATTAAATGAGACCCTATAAGATCTATAGATATATAATACTCTGCCCAAGTAGAGCAAAAGTAGTAGTAGTATATATATAATACGATGCCCAAGTAGAGCAAGAGCAGTTGCAGGGAAGTAGTTGTTGTTCAGCCAAACTTTATAGAATCAAAACTCACTTGTAAATATGATTTTAAGGAAATCCCATCAATAAATGTATGAGAATTCTTACAAAGAAATGTCAGTTTTAGCTGACCTCATCAACCCAAAAGAAGAAGAATAAATAAATCATATATCTTGAACGGAACAGAGAGTTGGTAAGGGATGTCATAGCCAATAATGTCGGCTGCTAAGGCCATTTCTCAAGATGTACAACATTCTTAATAAGGCAAATACCTCTGTAATGCCATACTTAACAAGTGTATATATTTATATGTTTAAATAGAAATGGAGTGGAGATGCAATATAAACAATGCCATACTTTAACAATAGAGTTTTTTTATGTGCTTACATAGAAGTGGATCGGATATACAATCATACAACTGATTTTGACAAACAACAACAACATAATCAAGACTCGGAGATTATTTTCATGGAAAGGAGGACCAGAGTTTTGTATGGTTGTATAGTAAAACAGTCTTTAATTAAACTCCATACAATGCAAAAATGAAAAATTCAATACCGTAGATGGTGTGCACTAACATAGGGGTGATAATTAGCCTACTTGTATCACCTCCAATGACATGCCTCTGCTCTATCAATTGTTTTTCAAAGTTTAAACCTTTCCCTTTGACATCGATGAGTCATTGTTTGCTTTATCAAGTTGCTTTGATAATCCGGTCTTTTTGTTTTCAGGTTCTGTAAAGTTGTATTCTTGATCAAGAGTAGGGAAATTAGAATGGTGAGAGGAATTGGATTCCTCCTCCAAGTAGCCCCTTTTCCATGTGGCCCTGTGGTAAGCAGCATTACTATCTTTGAAAGTTGTTGCTGATCCTGGATGAACATAAGCCTTGCTAGATTTCTTGCGGTCATCAGTTCGACTTAGCTTGTCTGCATGTACATCACTAAAAAAGCTTGCAGTTGAACAATTATCAGGCAATATTAGCTCATCTTTCTGGTGTCCAAGGCCTGGGTAATTTGGACTATGAAAAGAATAATTTTCCATGCTATTAGGCCTCCCAAATCCTTGACGAAATCCATACATGTGAGATCCAAGCATCGATGTAAGCAATGTCTCTTCTGGAACTTCCATGCTTCAAAGGATTGGATTTTACATTTTGAAAGGATAAAAGAATGATTGCTATAATTCTCGGCTACCTGCATCTGTTTAAAAATTGTATAGTGGTATGGTGAATCACTTGGTGTGTTAAATTTATGAAGGAGAATGAGGGATTGATCATATTTTCTGGTAAAACATATTGTTCAATCTTTCAAGAGATGGATCTGTCCACTAATGTGGCTTCCACAACCTTTCTTTCATGTCAGCGCCACAATGTGAGCAAGGTCACGAGATCGATTCCAACTGATGACCCTGTGTATACACTAGAGATGTGCATGACACAGTTGGACCGTGAGCAAGCTTCTATCTTTTACAAAGGCAACGTGAAATCAGCTGGTGAAATGACTCTTAATTCAGGGATTCGTGCTATTCTACCTGGCTCAAAAACCTGTGACTTTGAGTTTGATCCCTGTGGATACTCCATAAATGCAATTGAAGGAGATGTTCTTTCCATGCTTCATACAACTCTATTATTTAATAAGAACGTGCAAGTTTCCCACCATTTTTGACATAAGGTAGAATCTGCCATAGCCAATTCTACATCAGAACTTACATACTCGCATTAGAATGGTATGTTATATCCTCAAATATTAATTTTCATAAATTCTGTAATAGAGGAACGAGAGTGAGTGCTGGCTGGAGAAGGCCGGGCACGTGTGAAGTTTCCGAGTTAGTCAAGTTTACATGAAAGCAATAAGGGCTCCAATAAACTTCACATGTCCCTTTACACGTCAGGTGTCTTGGTTTGTAATTATGGAAAATCTTTTTCACTATTGAATTTCTCAAATTCTTCTTTTTATTCCTAAACAAGGAAACTAAATATTATAAAATGCACCCTGATTGACCAGGGTTTAAGCACCATGGCCTTCGCCATTTACAAACAGTAATATCCTTCTTACACGTAGCCTCATAAGGAAATTATGTTAATAAAGAGAATAGTGGGCATTAGTTTGGGGATTCATTGTGACTTGGGTATTCCACTAAATCTGGAAAGCCTCCATTGGGCTCCCAAAACCTTTTTTTCACAATCCTCCAGTGGATCCGCTCTTGCTTGTTTTGGGGCCAATTTTGACTTGAACAACCTAAAGGCTTTTCTGGCTATTTGGAATCGTAACCATATTTTACACAAACTATCTTTAAAATACACTCAGTTTAAAACTGTAACTAAATTACCATCATTCAAAACCACAATTACCAAGAAAACCAAATTAGTATAGATGTTGAATTTGATGGAATATTTGAACATCAATATAGTTTTTAAAAACTCACTGTATTTCCTTGCAATTGTCCACCCAACAGACCAATTCTTGTCGCCCGCTGCCACTCTTCCTTAGACTGAGATCAAATCAAAACAAGAAGTATAATAAACAATAAATATCTAAGTCCTCCTAAGAATGTCAAAAGTTTGCAGTGTTTAACTTACCAGAGTATTCGAAGTACAGACAATCATAGGATATTCTTCTTTTTGCTGCACCATTGCCTTCCACTGCTGCACCAATTTCTCACTTTTAACAATGTTGTAATTTCATTATTTTGTCCATTGTTTTCCCTTCCAACATGTTACAGTTCTGGATCCGTAACCTTCTCAAGGAGCTCAAATTTTCAAATTCATTCACCACGGATTCTAACTTGGGACAGAAGTATATATACAGCTGCTTTAATTTTGTGAGTCCTTGGAATCCATGCGGAAGTGTTGAGATCATCAAGACCATTAATGTCAATTCTTCCAAGCTTGTGACTTCTCCAAACCCGGCGGGAAGATTTTCCAAGCTTTTGCATCGCTTCAGCGTCAAGATTTTCAAGGCTGGCAGTGTTTCAATTCCATGCGGCAACTCCTTCAGCTTAGGGCAATCTTCCACAACCAACTCAATTAGGGAACTTAACTGTCCAAAGTCTTTCGGCATGGCATTAAGTTTGATGCAACTTTTTATATGCAAGATCTTGAGCGATTTCAGCCGCACAAAACTATCTGGAAGACTGGATAACGAGTTGCAGTATATTAATCTCAGGTCCTTCAGGCATGGTAGGTTTCCGATACTTTCTGGAAGCTGCTCTAGACTGTGCATGCTAAACTAAAAACAATAAGCATGCAAAAATTAAAAATCCAAACTGTTAAAAATAGCCTGCAAAAACAAAAACGTCAAACAAGCTGTCGTAACCGTCAAAACAGACGTCAATTTTAACATAGTTGCGGAAACGTCCGGAGGTCCTTTACCATAGGGGGAACGCCTTCGGCGTAATTATTTGTGTCAAACTGATTCAAATTTATTATTTGGTATCAGATCATGGTTGGTCGAATGAGAGTCTAAGAGAATTCAGGAGTTTCAAAGATCTACCTTCCTCTCTTCTCCAACTTTGAATCTGCATCGGATCTGTATTTTCTGATCTCTCCAGAATGAATGCTAGATTGTTCATATTTCCTTGCAAGCACATGCATTAGAGAGTTTTGTTCGCGTGAGGAGCCTGAGAAATATTATTCAAGATATACGGCATGTGTCAGCTTTGTATTCTTGTACACGTGGTGCATAAAACGATTGAATATTCTCTTGGAAAATTAAATAGAATCGGTGTTTGTCTTTGTTTGAGATATTATATTATCACATTACAATCGCCTAGTCCACAAATATTATATCTAACTATTTTAAATCTGATAGAAGTGATTATCCATTCTGATTTGATCGATCAAACACAGTTTGTTCGATATGCATATCATTTCCTTCAGATGTTGATAGGAGTGACAGCTTGGTTGTTATCTTCATTGCAGCGTGCATCTATATCTAGCGCCATCCTCTAGTAGTTACTTGAAACTCGCAGACCTGTCAGCATTCAGTGCATGACAGAGATTCGTGAAAGTATCCTAGCGTGGCAGTGATTTCCTTGCATTTTATAGCGAACAACTGGCCTTGTACAACCTGCCCACCGAGCTCGACTCTCCACTAAAACCGACGCACTGTCTACTCTATGTCTAAGTTAAGTATAGTCTTTGTTTGTTTGAGTCGAGTCAATTAGTTTAGTATTATTTTCTATTTTTATCACTTGTTAAATCTCATGTGATTCACGGTCATTTGTAATTGTGTTTAGAATTGATATAAGTCAATTTACTTTGTATCATTGTCAAATTTTGTGTCTAGTGTCAAAAATATTTTGTTAATCATCGATATTTCAAGTCTAGTGAGTCTAATGTATGGATATATTGTTTTATGTCCTAATTGGTCAAAGTTGCAATTTTTACAATGAGCGAGTTTAAGTCTTGTATGTCATTTTGTGTTATTCAAATTGTCATCTTATAATGGTCTTATAATTAGTGGGTCAAATATTATTTATAAAAGAATCAGAATCATTGGTGGAGTTTGTTATAAATGTTGATAGTTATTTTTTGTTTCAAAGCCAAGTTTTGTCTTGTCAAATTCGAGTGTAAGTTTTGAGTCATTGTAAAATTCCAATATTTTTGGGTCCATTATCAAATAGAGTCAAATATTGTAAAAAATTAAAAATTGCCTCACGAACGCATTTTCGGTGTTACCCGACGTCCAATTTTTGGGAGAATAAGATGAATAATATTGTAGTTCTAATGATATTTTTATGACTTCAAAGAAGGAAAATATTCTTGGCTTTGGGGGCTTTGCCCCTCAACCCCACCCCTGTATCGCGATAGGGAGCGCGCCCAGGCATTGCCCCTTGACCCCACTGGGGGCTGCCACCCCCAGACCCCGCTTTGGAATTTCATAACCAAAGCGAAGATTTGTGGGGAAGATGCATCGACAAAAGGTGGTGCAAATTTGAGCTCCATGGTCCAATCTGTTGAGTAAGTAGTGACACATTGGAGGACGGAGGCTAGAGGTCAATCAGCGACCTCTCGTTAGTCACCAACGACGGGGCCGCACAAAGTTGTGGTGGCAATGTGTGTGTATGTGTGTTTTCTTTTATTTCAGATTTGCAAGTATGATTTCAAAGTTCTTGTTTGAATAAGTGAAATGTTCACATTGAGGGGGAACTGGAACATGGTCTCAATGTTCAATTTTCCCTCTATTCAGTAAGCAGAATGGTTCCTACATGATTCCCTGAAGGAAAGACATAGTGGATGAATGAAAGCACAAAGGAAAAGCAACAACATGATATTTGGGTTGTTGGTTGTCCTGTAAAACCATCCTTTGTTTTAGGTTGTTGGTTGTCCTGTAAAACCATCCTTTGTTTCAGGTTGTTGGTTAAGCTACAAAACCATCCAGATCATGAGCACGCATGGGCGACAAGTTGTAGAAGTGTGATTTTTGTTTCTATAATGTCAACATTAGGGGAGTGTATATTGGGAATTAATAATGTTAACAATAGGGGAGTGAATGTTACCAAAATATTGTGTAACATTATTAAATAAAATGTAATATTATTAATAATGAGTTTATAGAACTCATATTAATAATATAGTTGTAATAGTTTTATTATTGGTGAGTTGTGAGAACAACTCACATAACTATTTTAGTGTGAGAGATATCTTAGGGATAAGTTTGAGAGATTGTAGGGATTGGAGAGAGATATGTGGGTTGTTGAGGATTGATGTTGACTCCTTGTATTAAGGAGAACATCCTCCTATATAATGTAAACTCCATCTATGAAAAGATATCACGTATGATTTCTAAATTCAATATAATTATATTCGGTGCTAGATTATTGGTGTCGAACCGATTCAAATTTATTAATCACAAGCCTTGATAAGGTGTAAAAACAAATATTGGAAACAAAGGGTGTAGCTATGAATAAAGTGTGTGTGATGAACACATTATATTTATCACTACCCTATCATGTGTTTTACAAATACAAGTGGAAAATACATTTTTGGAATATAAAAGAATAATTCTTTGGCTCCACATAATAAGAAAATTCAAAAACGTTAATTGCAATTAGAAAAAAAAACAAGTCTTAGTGCATTATATGGATATGCAGAGGTTGGAACCCATGTTGAAGGCAAGAGAAAAGGTATGAAAATGATAACATAATATTTATATCTACCCTTCATCACATGGTATTTATGTGGATCATATATGTGGCCAAACAAGTGGGACCTATTTTCTTAAACCTTCTCAACTAGTAATGGAGAATGTTTTGGAAATGGGGTCTTCATCCAAAATACAAGGTGATGAGCAGAGAAAAAATGCCCTTTTATTTATATGTCAACATAGGGAAAGCACGTTAATGTGGCATGATATTTAAAAATAATTTGTTTGATAGAAAAAATAAAAATACACTAAAATAATATTGCAATCCTTGATGAGGTGTATGAATACAAATATTGACAACAAAGGAAATAGTCATAAAGAAGAAAGTGTAGGTGATAAACAAGTTTTAATCAATGTTGTATTGTTTGTTTTACAAATACAATTGTAAAACACAATTTTGGGATAGCAAAGACATGGTTATTTGGCACCACATAAACAAGTAAATTCAAAAATGATTACTCCAACTAGAGAAAAAACAATTCATGGTGCAACATATGGAAATATAGAGATTGGAACTCGTGTTGAAGGAAAGAGAAAGGGTATGAAGATGGCCAAATTAATTTTATGGCTGCCATTCATCACGGGTAAGTATGTGAAGCATATATGTGGTCAAAAATGTGAGACGTGTTCTCGTAATCCTTCTCTACTCATAATGGATTTTAACTCGAAGTTGGATCTTCATCCAAGATGCAGTGTGAAGGCCAGAGAAAAAATATGCCCTTTCATTTCCATTTATGAACAATGAACAAACATTAGTGTGGCATGTTATTTAGAATAATTAGTTTGATAGAAAAAATAGAATTATATTAATAGAATATCACAATCCTTGATAGGGTGTAAGAATACAAATGTTGGCAACAAAGGATGTAGCCATGGGGAAAAAGTGCATGTGATAAACACGTTGTATTTATCACTATTGTATCGTATGTTTTACAAATACAAGTGGAAAACACATTTTTGGGACATAAAGCACACGATTATTTGGCTCAACATAAAGAAGAAAATTCAAAAATGTTGATTCCAACTAAAGTAAAAACAAGTCACGTGCAACATATGGAAATTCATAGGTATGAAGATGACCACATTAATTTTCAAGGTATCCTTCATCATGAGGTGTGTATGTGGAGCATATAGGTGGCCTAAAATTGAATTGGTTCTCCTAAAATTTCTCCTCTAGAAATGTATTTTCGATGGGAAGAGGGATTTTCATCCAATATGCAAGGAGATACATAGAGAACAAATATACCATTCATTAACATTTCAACACAATGAAAGCACATTAATGTGGATTGCATTTTAGACAATTTGTTTTGATAGAAAAACAAAACTACGCTACACCAATATCACAAGCCATGAAGAAGAAAGTACATGTAATTATAACACTATGTTTATCACATTATATCGCTTGTTTTACAAATACAAGTGGAAAACACATTTTTGGGACCAAAAACGCAGTTATTTGGCTACACATAAACAAGAAAATTCAAAAATATTGATTCCAACTAGAAAAAAACAAGTCATGGTGCAAAATATGGAAATCCAAATGTTGGAACCCATGTCAAAGGAAAGAGAAAGGGTATGAAGATGACGACATTAATTTTGAAGTTATCATTCATCACGAGGTAAGTATGTGGAGTATATATGTGGCCAAAAAGTGAGAACTATTCTCCGAAAATTTTCCACTAGTAATGGATTTTTATCGGAAGTGGGATCTTCATCCAAGATGCAACGTGGTGGGCAAAGAAACAAAACGCCCTTTCATTTTCATTTCAGCACAATGAATGCATGTTAATGTGGCGTGTTATATATAATAATTATTTTGACCAAAATAATACACTAAAAGAATATCACAAGCCTTGATAAGGTGCAAGAATACAAATATTGGTAGAAAAAGATGTAACCATGAAGAAGAAATTGAATGTGATAAACACATTACGTTTATGTTGTTCTATCGTGTGTTTTACAAATACAAGAGGATAACATTTTTTTGGGACAAAAAACACATTATTATTTGGCTCCATATAAACAAAAAAATTAAAGATGTTAATTCCAAAATGAGTAAAAACAAGTCACAATGTAACATATGGAAATGCAAATGTTAGAACCCGTGTCGAAGGAAAATGAAAAGGTATGAAGATGACCACATTAATTGTATAGCTACTCTTCATCATTAGGTAAGTATATGGAGCATATAAGTGGCCAAAAAAGTGAGACCTATTTTCCTAAACCTTCTGCACTAGTAATTAATTTTTACTGTAAACACCCAAAATTTGCTTACGCAGTTTTAATACTAAAATTACACTAATTATCCTCTTTCTCGTCATTTCCATAATAATTAGCATTTTCCACTAATTAGCTAACATTCCCCTTCTTATTCATTAATTAACGACCTTTCGTTAATTAATTAACCCTTCCCCATTTTGGATGTCAATTAACGACCTTTCATTAGTTATAATCCACTTCTAAGTGATTAATTAAACATTATTAGTTAATTACGCCTTCTATTTTAATCAATAAACCTCTTTTATTGGTCAAATTCCCCTCTTACATCCCCCGAATCATGCTAATTTTCCTCTAAATAGCTTCTACAAGCTTATCCCTACCTATTAATTAATCACATTTGATTAATTAAACCCCTCTCAACTCCCATAAAGTGCACATCCTTTATTAAACATGCATATCCTTTGCATTTCTTCTTTGGGCTTTATCCCACATCCACCAAATTGCTAGCCTTGCCCAAACAGGCAAGCTATATAAGGAACCCTCCTCCTTCCCTTTTTTCTTACACCTCATTTTGATTAGTGAAAACTATAGGCATTTTGATTTGAGCCATTCTCCATTGTTGGAAATAGCTTCTCCATCTTGCATCCATTCTCTCAAATTGAGGAGCATGGGAAGATCCAAAGATGGCCTTGTAGCCATTTCTTGGTGAGATCTCATCCTCATTCTTGAGGCAAACAACACCAATTTGATTGCTAGGTGATCTAATTAGGTTCATATTTTAAGTAACAATCATAAAAGAGTAGGAATGGCTTAGCATTTAGTTTTTTATCATGTTTATGCATTGAAGAAGTTATTTTCCCTTAAGCTCTTATCATGATGTTCTTGTTTGATTAACTTTCTTTGAAGCTACTAGGTGTTAGTTTCATTTCAATTAGCATAGTTAGTTTTACATGTACACATTTACTAAAAGTGGGATCTAAATGCAAGATGCAAGTCGATGGGTAGAGAGAAAGAAATGCCCTTTTGTGCCCATTTCAATACAATGAAAAGATGTTAATGTAGCTCAATAATTTATTGGAACGTGTTAATATATTAAGTAAAATTCAATACAAGTGGTTATAATAAAAGGTAGAGGGAAAAATTCATGGCCCATTATCATCATTGCAGTAAAACAAATGGATCAACATACAAAAAGGCCATGTGGGCCACCCAAGAAATTGTATTACATTAAGGCATAAGGTGGATGGCTAAGCACATGTAGCAGTAGCATTGGGAGAGATGGTGGGTTATACCAATGAGGGAGAGATCCTAGTCCAGTCAACTCATCATTCAAAGGGCTTGAATTGGGCCACCATCCAAAGTTTGAGGGTCTTGCATAGTCAAGGGGACCATAATTCCCCACCCATGTAGTGAAGAGTTGGCAATAGTAATAACACATTACAGGGGAGGGGGGCCAACGGTAAGGAATATCGGCAAATGGACCAACAAAGTGCTTTCCTTGAGGAGGTAGCATGTTCCAAGGCCACCAAGGTGGTGAGGTGGTGAGGCTGACCAAAACCGGGATGAGAGTTTCATGCATAAACGGATTCACCTTCGCCTAGCAAAGTCCACCTACCTATAGTAGATCGATATATCATGGCTCGTGGTGCAAGGGACGTTCCCTAGTGAGAAAGAAGGTCATACAAATGTTGAAATTCTAAGGCCACCTTCTCAAACTTACACTTGTATCTATATGCACATATAATAGATGATTGTGGTCTTTTTATTAGTCTATAAATGCTATGAAATAACATCATGCTTAAACTAGTAGCATTTTTAGCTTTCTATAATTTAAAAATAATATTTTCTCTTTAAAATTACCACAAAAAATAAATATAAGTAGGCCAATGAGAAGGGTCACCAAATAATCCAACTTCTAAGTGAAAGGCTCAAGGTTATAGGGTTGAAAGAGGGAGAGTGGATCCAAGTCCGGCATCTTGAAAATGAGGACAAAACCAAGAGGTGTTTAAAAGTGTCACGTCAACCATAAGAAGGGATTTATGTGTGAAGACCCCAATATGTTTTTGTCTCTCTCCTAATGGCAAGCCTTGATTGATAAAGCACCATAAGATGTGATCTTAGGTTCTAAATGGGACTTCCAAACGCTTTAAGGTGAACAAGCCAAGATATAGGAGAGGATTTTAAATTCCAACAAGAATTCATCTTACTGATGGCAAAGGAAAATGGGCTCATTAGATTATAGAGCAATTGTGGGGAAGTAGTGTTTAAATGGGGTATCAACATTCCAACATCAATTCCACTACCAAGAAATCATTGGTTGATGGCCAATATTATGTATCATAACATATGGGAGGGGTTATTGAATTCAAATGATATAAGGAAGGTACGAATTGGCCAACTTATATTTAATTTTAAGCAAAGGCCACAAGATCCAATCTCTAGAAAGAACTAGACTCTTAATAGAAGTGATTCCTTTTCTGTATAACTCGGAGAGCCTTAATTCCACGAGTCTCACCCACATGAATGCCATTCCCATTCATGATCAAAGTGTCCAACTGATGTTATTATTATTAGAGATCTTAGTTATGAAGTTGTCACCAGCGAAGCAAAGATATAGTTTGAACGCTTCAAAGGCCTTCCATAAGATTTTGGCTCACTTTTTAGAAAAATAGTTTAATAGAAAATGAAATAAAATTACACTACAAGACTATCACAAGCCTTGATAAGGTGTAAGAATATACTTATTGTCAACAAAGTGCGACCATGAAGAAGAATGTGCAATTCATATAAGCACAATATGTTTATCAGTGCTCTGTTGTGTGTTTTACAAATACAAGTGGAAAACACATTCTTGGGACAAAAAACACACGGTTATTTGGCTCCCACATGAACAAGAAAATTCAAAAATGTTAATTCCAACTAGATAAAGAACAAATAACAATGCAACATATATAAAATTGGAGGTTGGAACCCATGTCAAAGGTAAAAGAATGGTTAATGGTGTAGCTTATTCACTGAACAACACTTTGGTCCCAAATAGTGCTAGATTTCAAGGACAAGCCCATTCGACTACTTAAATTGTTTTGTTTTGGAATATGTAGTTTCATTATCGTTCTTGGTAAAGCATTACACGGGATACTATGTAGTAAACATTAGAAATGGGTTCCCTTAGAATGTGCATTATCATTATATGTATTGACCGCAACTCCTAAATTTAACTTTTAAATATTGCAACCTCCATGTTCCCCTTGATGAGAAGATGACAAGGAAACTATTTGAAACAAAATATCCAAATTCACATTTTAACTTTTGCACAACCATTTTTAACTTATAGACAGAGATTTGTTTCCTATTTTGTAATGTTTTAGTCCAAACGACATTCAAAACAATTTACTGAAATAGGGAAGTAGGGAATGTTAAAGTGTTTTATTATTTCCCAACAATTTGTATTCACAATAGCACTGAAGCATTTATTGGCATTTGCTTCACCACCCCACACAATATCGTGGAAAATCACATTTGTCTTTACTCAAACCGACATTAGTTGACTCGATCGCCACCTCATTGACCATCAAACTCCACATGCTCACCAACACAATTCAAAATGTTGATTTGTCAAATCTTCTCGCCATGGTATGGATGGCATACATGTATACATGAGATGGGGCAGTGTTATCCTATAGGTTCGATAGTTATCGCCATATTTGAGAGGGGACTAATAAGTGTGATGTTACATGAAGGGAAATACCAAAAGCTTGAACATATTTAAATGAAAATTACATATACAATTAACTCATTAGTGTACACCTTGTACCCAACAATGGTGTAAAGTACATGGTGACACATCATATTTACCACTTTTAGATACCTAATGCAAATGTTTACATCTTAACTTTTGTTGCATTTCAAATTTGTTATTTTGAATCAATTCACAATGCAACTTTCCATCCAATTAAACACAAGAAGCTAAATATATATTAAACAAACATTGGCTTAATTATGGGATGATTTTCAAGTGTTGACGTGACACCAATGGGTGCCAAGTTTGGGTGCATTGGTAATGGTTCATCTCCTTTAATCAAACAATTGAAAGTGAATACATGCCCTTTAGAAAGTGGCACTTGCATTGATCGAGCTAAAAGGCATTCTTTAATGATTAAAAGTTAGTGAAGGCCCAATTTTCTGTTCATCCCTCTCATTAACAACTAGAACATGATTGTAACTAAATCATTTGTCTAATTGAGACATCATTTCTATTCATAAACTATATGTGATGTTCCATCAATAGATGGAAGGAGATTATTATCTTTTTTGGAGGGTTTATTAAATTACTAAGATCCATTGATTCCAATTTCACCATTTGTTTCCTCTCAAGGACCAAGTCAACCACATATATAGAAAATAATCCTAGTATCTAATAACTTTTAATTTCTTTATAGATTAAAAGTTCTAGAATAAGGTTGACATGTCTTTGCTTCTCTTGAAACGGTTTGACATCCTCTCTCAAATGGTTGTGCTGAATTATTTTGATGTCGTATGTGTTTTATTCCTACACCCATGCAAAAAATCTATGAAATTCTTCGTCAATTTGATGAACTATGATTTTTCTCGTGGGTGCAATATGTGCACAAATTTGCCTTCTTAGGATCTTCATTGATTTAGAGGTTTATGGTTTGAATTGTTGAGGAGATGACCTAGCATTTTTACAATCCATTTATGTTTTTTTGATCTTCTTTAAATCAAACTTCTCAAGGATTGCTAGCCCTTTGTGAGCTTTATTCATTTCGAAGTTTAAGATGTCATGATCATCTATGTGGGATACATGGTCTAAATGTTCAACTTCAATTTTAATATGATCCTCAAAGGTGTTACAATCGAAAGAAATTTAGAATATGGTCATTATCATCAAACTTTGTCAATGAGAAGTACTATTTGAGATTGAAGGCACGGAAACAAATTTAATTGTAAACCTACTAAACAATGAATTTTACAAAGGTGAAAAGGATGTTGTTGAAATGGCAATAACATCGTCGAGTATTGTCTTCTTGAGGAATGGACTTGTTATTGATTGAAGTAGACAATTCCAATAGATACCATACTAATCTATGAAGATGTATAGATGCCCACTTGGATTGGCTTCTCACATGTTTGACAACGAGATCAATATATCCAAATACATATTAATGTTTGAACTTATAATCAATTGCCAATTGCAAACCCGATATAATAGCTTTAGATTATGCAATGTTATTGGCACAAGAGAATTGGAGGTCTACACATTACATATTTTCTTAGCTTTTAAATTTGCTTACACAACTCTAATAGTTGCAGCTTTTTTAGATATAGCCCCGTCAAGATATTAATTCCAATAATCATTAGTTCTAACATACTCATTTTTATTTGCTACGTGATTACGTCGTTGTCCAACTAACAAGGTGGCAATGTTTTTAAAACTTGTTTGTATACAAGGAGACACCAAATAGCATGCACCTAAATCGATCTCTAAGAATAGCATTGGCTCATTTGTTACATCATTCATAATTACCAGATGTTTCATAGAGCATTCCATATTAGTTTTAGTATGATTTGCTACTCCCTTCCATTGCGGCCACATGTGTGACCAGTTGATGGCTATATGTTTACACCCTTTTTAAGATTAACTTAAGATTAGATTGTTATGGAATACACAAACAAACTAAAAAGGAATGTAAGGTTAGAATACTAGGAACTATTTTGATTAATTAATTTATAGCATTAATCATGCAATATCATAATAATGTATTGGTACTTGCAACTAGTGTTTACAATATGTTACAAGCTTGAAAACATGAGTGATGATGTACTCGGCTACACATAATGGTATAGGTGAGATCTCGGTGCATGGACTTGGCAACCGGGAGAAATGAACTTATAGATGCTTCATTCTAAGAATTGTGATGGGAAATCGCACTAGTCCGAAACCGTACACCTCTACCAAGAACATTTATAGGATCGGTGACCTTTTGTATGGTCTTGGGCTTGCTAGAAGATGAGTCATGTAACTTGTTGTGCCCTTCGGTGGTTTAAAAATATGTTTCACTATCAAACCCCGAGTGTCATACAATCTCTTAATTCTTTGAAATCAATTGAATGAAACTCAAACCCTAACCATGGGTGGAAGACCCTACAAGTAGGTTAGTGCTTGGCTGAAGTGTGATCCGTGCACCACATGCGTCGGCACTACTCAAGAGGCCTCAAACCACACGTAGTTCTCCACCTAACATGTGATATCTAGATGAATGTAGCTAGTTGACAAATTGAATCACTTTGAACATGCTTGAGATGGTTGTGCTCTTGCTAAGACATTGGGTAAAGCTCTTTGAGTGCTTGGAAATGAGGGAAGATGAACTCCTTGACCCAATTGAGTGCTTTAAAATTGTAGTAGTGCATGCCCTAATGGATGTGCATCAGCTTTGGGAAGATTTAGGTAGTCTTCGGTGCCTTTTCTATGTATTTGTTGTGAGTGTGCCAAGTGACTTTGTTATATGTTTGCCATGTGATAAATGCGGTAATAAACTTGCTTATATAAGGCTCCAAAGGTAATTTGTCGTGTATTAAAAACACAAAAATTGAAAGCATCCAGCAGACGTTACATACAAAATTTTGGATGCTTTCATATTCAAAGAGCAAATTATATTTCTGGAATATATTGGAGATGTTGTGATTGAAAAAGAAGATTTGTCAACGTTTTGAGCCATCCACTGTGGCTCTTCATTAGGACAATGAAATCAAGGTAGAATAAGGTGTTCATGCAAATTAAATAACATTATCTACTCAAGTGTACACTAATCAGCCGACCCAATTATAAGCCATTGTATCCTCTATTGTTAAATACATTTCTTTATAACCGGCAGCCAGCTGCGACTAATTTTTTTAGCCCATCATCTCTATTGAGGTTATTGGAGTTTTTCTCAATTTCTATGGCCTCACGAATTTTTTTGTTTCGAGTAATTGTCAATTCTTACAAGAATTTTTGGATCCTTAATCTTGATGGGGTGTTAAGTTTTAAATGCATGCTCTACAAGCGCCGAGTTTTTAATCTTGTTATTAATGTCAGCACAATGCTCTTTGATTCTGGTTTTAAAGGCTCAACCAGTTTCACCTATGTATGATTTACCATGTGCAAGGAATCTCATAAACTCCTTTTCTAAGGTCCATATCCACAGGGTCTTCAACTGATCTAAGGAGATTTCTTAAGTTATTGGGCGGAGAGAATGTTGTGGTAAGGTTTTTCTTTTTTAATATCTTAGCAATACTGTAAGTTGTGCCTTGTATGGAAGAAATACTTTCTGCTCATTGTCAACTATGTTTTCCGTGGAGTCTTGGGGTGTATCAATTTTCTTACTTAAAGGCACATAGTTGACAACGAGCATAAAGTATTTCTTCCATACATACAAGGGCACAATTTACAGGATTGCTATGATATTAAAAAAAAAAAAAAAAAAAAACCTCACTACAGCATTCTCTCCGCTGCCCAATAACTTAAGGAATCTCCGTAGATCAGTTAAAGACCCTGTGGATATGGACCTCAGAAAAGGATTTTATGAGATTCCTTGCACACGTGGTAAATCATACATAGATGAAATTGGTCAAGCCTTTAAAATCAGAATCAAAGAGCATTGCGCTGACATTAATAACGACAAGATTAAAAACTCAATGCTTGCAGAGCGTGCATTTAAAACTAAACATCCCATCAAGATTGAGGATTCAAAAATTCTTGTAAAAATCAACAATTACTCAAATCGAAAAAATTGTGAGGACATAGAAATTGAGAAAAACTACAATAACCTCAATAGAGATGATGGGCTGAAAATTTGTCGGAGCTGGCTGCCAGTTAACAATAGAGGATACAATGGCTTATAATTGGGTCGGCTGACTAGTGTACACTGAGCAGATAATGTTATTTAATTGCATGAACACCTTATTCTACCTTGACTTCACTGTCCTGATGAAGAGCCGCAGGTGGATGGGCTTGAAACGTTGACAGATTTTCCTCTTCAATTGCAGCATCTCCAATATATTCTAGAAATTCCAACCACAAACTCTCAGCTAACTCTAGCAAATTGTATTGTTAACACAAGGTTTAGTTTTAATTTTCTCAAATCCCGATACCATAGATCAACAGAGATTAAAGAATACAAGGGAATGCTGGTTTGGTAATTTATTTTCCCTGGAAACTTATGATGAGTCAATTAAACTTGCAGGATATAACTCTCCCTGGTGATATTATTCCTAACTTGAGACAAAAATAACTTCCAGAATTGGTGTTCATCATTTCTATTATTGCCATCATTGACTCCAAGTAGAATACCACTTTAGACAGACTGAAGAGTTAGCTTCATGCTCCTAGGCACAATAATGAGTACTTGGGCATCCTTTTTGTTGGTGATTTATCAACCCAATTCTTATTTGTGCCTAAAATTCTGAAACAAAAAGAAATCAAGCATTGTATTAGACAAACAAGAAACCGATAAATTTATTTCATGCAGCGAAAATTTAATCACATGGCGTGTATGTCCTGTAGCCATATACTTTTTAACTGTTACATAACAAACACTCAATTTACAAACACAAAAAGACCAATAAAAGAGACAGAAATAAAGATATAAATAGAACAGCACACATGTTTACTTTGGTGCTAAATAAAAACATAGTCCAAAAATGATATTATTTACATATTTTCATTTCAGATAGTGTTCAAACGTGATCTGATATACTGCACTTCAGTTCACAACTAGTTATATTCCCAAATACAGATTGTCTCCTTGAAAATGGTAAAATGGAAATGGAAAGTCAAAAATCAATTATGGATGTGTATCAACAATGTTACCTTGAAGCAAAACCATATAAAGAAATCAGTCGTAACTCACAATGGGTAAACATGATTCTTTTTCCAGATACTAATTTGATTTTCTTTTCAATGAACAAGAGAACAAATTTTTACAACACGTGGAAAACATTGCTAGATGCAGAATGAACAAATTATTATTTTCAAGCTGCAATATCCTTGTCTAAAAATATCTCAATACCAAATGCCTTGAGCCTCCAACACATGATTCTCTTCGGTCACTCACTAGTAATTCAACCTAGAACATGAATATTTTACCTTCGTTTTCAACTATTCAAATGACTAGGCGATTGATCAAACATCACATGCCACATGAATGCTCGTGAAAGCACCATCTCTAATTCTTGATGTGTCCAGTTTTGAGTAGGTAAATGTTGCAAAAGGAGAACCATCTCTTGAAAATCAAGCTGCTGCAATTGTTCGACCACTGTAAGCAAAAAAACAACAATCTTAACATCTTTCCTTGTAAATCCAGTTTTCTCCAACTACCGTACACTTTAAGACCAGACACATTTAGGTGTTTCACAAGATGATTGGATTGTGAAATGATAAAAATACCCACTTTTGTTGGCAGTAGAATAACTTGTATGCTTGAAGTCCTTAAGGGGAATGCATAAGTCCAAGTTCCTCATTTATAGTATGAAGTATTGCTGAAAATTTTCATAACATAATTTTTATATCTAATATTAAGCTTTTTACCCATGTCAGTGCCATAGTGTAGAACTGTTTTTCTCTGGAAATCCTGAGAATTAACAAAGCTAAAAGTAGAAACACATGGTGCAATTCTATGCCAAACTTGGCAAGATGTGGAAATTGTGGAATTTAACCAAATACATTTTGGAAGATTCATTGAGCAGAAAGTGATTTTATCTTATTCTTAAAATATCCAGGAAAGTCAATATTACATAGCCAACAATAACTCGGTAACAACCACATTCGTGTAGTTATCATATTCTTAAATCTACAACCAAGAATGAAAAATCTGTGATTTTTTCCTGCCATATGCTAAACTATGATATATCATAGCCAAAGTTACTGTTTATAGGTTATATGGTAATATGATACTGGTTATAGGTCCTTTATCTTTGGCTCCACAACTCATGTAGCTTGCATCTAAGTCACAAGCTTCGAGTTCGAGTTCATGTTCAACGAGGATAGCGTTCATTCCAAGTTCACGAACGGATAAGGATTGAAAAAGAAACATTTTTAAGTTCAAACAAAAGAATATATTTATCATTGTTATTTTCTGAAAAAATGCACAAATATGTTATACGGACAGAGAGTGGAGAGAGCTTTACATCCGCTGCTTTCAGTAAGAACATGTATGTGTGTGTGTGTATCCAAAAGCATCTCAAAAACTTCTCATGTAAAAATAATAGTTAAAGTTCGAGTTCATGTCAACGAGGATAAAGTTCTTCATCCTCTAGATCCTCACTTCAAAAAAGTACCAAATTATATCCTTCTTGGTACAAGGATAAGTTTTGAATCCTTCTTATTAGAGATAATAATGAATAGAACAAAGGACTACTTTCATCATCTAAAGCCTAAAATTCATTACTTTGTGTGAAATCCTCCCCTTGAGAATTGTGGAGCCACCCTTTAAAAGTTACACTTCTGCCCAGGACTGCTTTCATCATCTACAGCCTAAAAATCATCATTTCGTGTTCAATCCACTCCTTGAGATGTGGTGTTGTGAAAACACTATATTGAAAAGGGAACAGATTCACCAGAGAGCAGCAATAATCCAATGAATTAGCACACAGAATTCAGAATAACAGCTGCAATGTTGTCCACTAGCAAATATTCATCCAAAATAGCAATCGTAATACAATCCACAAAGTGAAAAATTGTTGAGTATTGAACATATGTAATTTCCCTTTGGGCTCAAATTTGAGGAATTTGGATTTTCCCCAAAACCCTAATGGAACATTGCCAGAAATGATGACAACCACATGTAGAGAATCTGATTTTTATGACAACAATTTGATTTTATGCAAGAACTAGGGCAGCGACCTGTTTTAGGTCCACCAAACCCTAAGCGACCTAGGTTAAATTCAAATTTTTGCCTTTTTCACACACAAATTTTCAAAAATACATCAACAACATGAAACCCTTGATGAAGTCATGCAAAATAAATGCTTCAACCATAAATTACAGACTGCTGGAATTAATTAATGCTCAAAAACAGTTGAAACTTCAAAATTCCATATCTTCATAAATACTTGGAAAAAATGCAAATGATAGCTCAAAATGATCACAAAAATAGCAGCTATCCAATAAAATTAGAATCACAGAAACCCACAGAAACCCACTAAAAAGTGATCCCAAAATCTCCAAATGGGTAGATCAAGCTGGAAATGAATGTGGCAGCCCCAAAAAGCGTGCCCTAGCTGGAATTTGTGCCCTAGCACTGATGGAAACCCTTGTCGTTCTGAAATTCTGAATTTTGAAGCCCAAATGTGACTCCTAGATGAAGCCACCAATGCAACAAATGAGGGTTTTCGTCCCCAAGTGTTGTGACTATTGAGGGTTTTCGTCCCCAATAGGATCCAATGAGGGTTTTCATCCTCAAAGGCTGAAAATGAGAGCTCAATGCTCCAATTTCCAAAAGAGAAGTATATATTTCACAAGATGATAATCACAATGAGCCCAAACATTTGCTTTTATAGCCTTTTCTTTTCTTTCCTTGTGGAGTGCTCCATGTAGGCCTCTTTATTTCTTTTTTAACATTTATTTTTTCCTCGTAAAGAGGGATGACCTCTCCTTTCAATCATTCTTTTTCTATTTTGTAATTGGCACTCGCACTTTTAGCCACCAACATGCTATTTTAGTGCCATAATTGGCAATTTGCCTTTTAATAAAAATATTGTTGGAAGCACAAAGACTAAGACGGGGAGGGGTTGAATCCGTCTTATTAAACTTTTCTTTCATCAAACTTAGCTTACATACACATTCAATCATACATTAATCATGTGAGCTTATTAGATGTGCATTAACCATTCACAAGTGCATAATATATGAGAGAAGACAAGTACACAAGATGTAATGTGGGAAACCCTTAAAGGGAAGAACACCCACTGAAACATCTGCTTATATTACACAAAACAAAGGACTTGCAAGAAGCACCCACCCCTAAAACCTTTGCTAATATTACTCATAACAAAGGACTTGCATGAATATGACTCATCACACAATATTTTAAGTGAATGATCACAAAAGATATGTTGTTCCCACAACTGATTGTGATCCAAGTTCAGCTCCAAACACACCAAACCCTCTTCAAACTTCTCTCTATCTCAACTCGCTCAATTCTTCTTCTTCATGGGCTGAATAGGTCAATTGCCCTTGCACATTTGATCCTCAACTCTCCTCAAACATCCATACCCTTTCTCAGCTCTGTCTTGATTCATTTAAGCCTCCTTCACACTCACACCTAGCTCACACGTTTTCCCTCTCACCACAACAAGCTCAAATGAGCACACACAATGCCCTTTATACTTGACATACACCGTAAGTGACCACAAGTCGGCTAAGACCATTAAGGTTAGTCATGCCAAACATAAAACACACCTACACACTCATATAAATCAACATGAAAGACCCATATGGGTCAGCAATGCACCAAGACAACCAACAAGCACAACTAGGCCTAAAAGGCTAGTTTCTCCTTCACCAAGCACTCAATGACCTCCAAGGGTTTCATCCAGCTTTATCATGCCTCCAAAGGCTCCACACATGTCAAGCATATCCTCTCAACATCCTCCATGAGCTTAGGGAACTCTACACCATTCAATTTCTTCAAATCACCACCAAGTAGGACAATTTCCTACTCAAACCAGGCACCTCTAGGAACCAGTCTACACCAATGAAGACCAAAGCCACATCAAAAATACTCAACTATGCCATGTAACCACTGATGGAAAGCCAATGACCTAAGGAACATCACCAGGCATGCTAGACCTCATGAATCAACTCTCAATGCCAATAGAACAATTTTTCCTCTTTAGCAACTCTGAATCGCCTGAAACCAATTTTACAAACTTGACCTTCTTGCACCCTTGTTGACACTTTCAAGACTTCTAAATGCATGGACTAGGAACAATTTTCATCCCTCTTCACTCTCAAATGGATAGCCATCATCAAGTTAAGCCAAGATATTGGTCTTTCAAACCAATCTTCAAACCAAAGCAATGTTGTCTTGAACCAGTCAAACTAGGTCAACTTGTGACCTTCTTCATGCTACCAAAACTAACTTTCAGAGCTCAACCAAAACATGAAACACATCATATGGGATGTGTACAACACCTCCAAGGCCATCAACCATCATCATCAAGTCCACACGTGCTCAAGCACCACCTAACTCCAAGACTATTAAAACCGCTGTCTTTTAGCCCAAAACCAATCAACCTCTTTTGACCTGTGTAAGTCATCAAATGGCCTCACCAAGCTCTGAAATCACTCAAAACACCAATTTAAACATAGGGTATAATGGAAAACTTGAGAGCAAACTAAACTTTCTTGGAAACAAGCACTTTTGAGTGGGCTCCACTAATTGTCATGACCTCAAACCACCACCATCTGAAAGTGGGAGAGTCCTCTCCATCCTTAAATCATCACATTTGATGATCCAATCCATTTTGGGCTCAAACAATGAAGATTTATCCTATCGCTCATGAACTAGGGTTTCAAACTCATAAAAAGCAACTTACCTTCTTAACAATCGTTCATAAATGTTTAGACCTCATTTGATCTCATTCCAACTCTAAGATCTTCTTAACTCCATGCCTCAACATCCCGAAAGACTCAGGGTCCCATGCAAGCATCACACGTGCCAACCAAGAAGATTTCTCTCACTTCGAGCTAGAAAATGCACTCTCTTGAGCTCGGTAGGACCAAAAACATCATAACTTTTAAAATCTTCTTCATATAAACCTGAAATTTTGCCCATAACACCAGAAAACCTCTATTTACTTCCCCGATGCTCACCTTCTCATAAATAGCTCTGCATCTTCTCAACCACTAGGACTGGACAACTAGATCTTAGGGTTTTGCATAGTCTAGGCCATAACCAAGTAGAAGAACACAATACTTGTGCATAAAAGCTCTTCAAAAGGCCCCGACAACCTCGAGACATGTGTCTCACTTACCCGCATACCCTCATGGGCTCATATAGCTCTACAACTGATGATCATGCCTCATTAGGCCTCCAAGCACCTAGACTAGGTCTAGATGATCACCTGCAAACCATGCTCAAACCTTGTACCTACACTCTGAGACTCACATGAGTGTCTCAACACACTCTCCTCATGCTCTCCATGCCTTGACCATGCTCCTCAAGTTGCCTCATGCCTTCATTCCATCATACCAAGCCAACCCTATTGACCGGGCCTCCTAATTAAACCATTTAGACCAAGCAACTTGCACTACATCGCCACTCATGCACACTTGTGCACACCAACCTGATGTACCACATCATCACATACTTGCTCAAGCATCTAAGACATCATCATGACACCCTATCATATCACCATCATGCTTCTACAAGTCACTAGCTACTCAAGAAACCATGCCTTACCAAGTGATCTCAATCATGACATCATGAACTCATGCCACACCTTGTCTTGCCATGTCATCATCATTACACACTTCCTCTAGCACTCCTAGACATCATACACCTTTATCATTAATGTGCATTCACTCTTTACATCAATGACAACACTAACTCACTCATGCCAACAAATATGACAAAGCTGAAAATAGCAAATTACAATTATAACAGCAATTTGCCTTATTTTCTCCCTTAAAGCCCATGGGAAGTAGAAATGGGCCCCAAGGTCTTCAAGTCGAACTAGCTTGGAAAAGAGGACATTACAAAAAAGTTGTGTAAGTGTTGGTGCGAGGCCAAAATTATCATGTAGCATTAGTATGAAAACAATACCAGTTCGAGGGGGCAACCTCTAGAATGCAGAGCTCTAAAAAAGGATTAGTAATTCCAGTATAATGCCTTACAAAGACCTACCTAAATTATTTATACCTATCATTCGGTTGGGATATCTCTAATGTCCTAATGAGGTCGGTTACATAGAAGACAACAATTCTTGAAACTACCAATGACTAATCAAACATTACACGCGTCACAAATCGATTACTACATAACCCTACATTACATATGATGAGAAGATAATAACTAACATGTCCTTCCGCTTCAAAAAAGTGTCTTCATCAAAGCTTGACAGCTACTAATGTTTCTACAAAAAGTTGACATCTTCCTCTAGTAGCTTCTTCCATTTGATGAGATACTCAAAGATGGCCCAATATTTTGTTACTTACTCTTTGATCAATAATCATTCATGGTTCCATGATAATTCTTCCCTTGTCATCTAACTCCAGAAGATCTGTTTGGATTGGAATCTTATTCCCATGATTTTATTTTCAGGCATGATACATGAAAGATGGGGAGAATGCTGAAGGAGGCAGCTCCAATTTGTAAGAAACACCGTCAATCTTGTGTAGAATCTTATAGGGACCATGCTTCAATATCTAATCGACATCAGAGTTTTTAATCTACATTGGAATTTCTTATCGGTTTGGTCTTGATTGGTGACTAAACTCAATGATACAATCAGTCAGCAGTCATATCACGTATATAATAGATGGTAAATCCTCTATCTATATGGCATTCAAGAGAGGGAGAAACTTGTGCCGATTACATTTATCTATCCCAAGAGGATCTATATAGAGTGGGGGGTGAGTTATAGAACTTAGGAGCCAAATCGTTTCATTTCAATTGTCGTAAACACATTTTCTTGTAACTTTGTAAGGCTGGAGTCCCAATCTGCCTCTGCAAACCATCTCTCACTACGATGTTGATCTTTCTATTGTTTCATCCTGTTTTGAGCCATTGTCAAGCTTTCCTTGAGAATCTGATTAACATTATGCCGGTCTTGAAGATGATCATAGACCAATTTCACTTTAGATTACCCCTGCAAATTTAAAGTGAAAGATGGTGATGGATGCCCATAGAAGCTTCAAAAGGATTCAACTCAGTAGGATGTATAAAAGTCACCATTCCACCAAAGCAAACCACTTGTACCATTGAGATTGCTTGTCACAAGTGAAATATCCAAGATATCCTTCTAAATACTTGTTTACAATCTTAGTTTTCCCATCAAATTATGGATGATATGAAGAGCTATGTGCCAAATCGGCAACTGAGGCAATAAATGAATCCATCCAAAAGTTGCTAGTGAATATAGTATCCCCATCACTCGCCATATCTTTGGAGCCCCATGAAGCTTTAGTGCCTTATACATAGAAGCTTATGTTATTGTGCTTGCATTGAATGGAGAAAAATCAGCAAAAGTGAGAATATTTAGTGAATCTATTTACTGTCACTATTATGACATTCATACATTCCAATTCAGATAGATCTATGATGAAATCCATAAAAGAACCTTCTAATTGTTGTTTTGGTATTGAAAGTGGTTGCAAATGAAGCTTTAGTGCCTTATCCATAAAAGCTTATGCTACTGCACTTGCATTGAATGGATGAAAGAATCAACAAAAGTGAGCATATTTAGTTAGTCTATTTACTGCCACTATTATGACATTCATACAGTCCAACGTAGATAAATCTATGATGGAATCCATAGAAATTTCTTCCAACTGTTGTTTTCAGATTGGAAGTGGTTGCAACACTCTTGGAGCCTTGACTATCTCTCCTTCATTCCTCTACATATAGAACACTCGGCACAATTTTTTGTAAATCTCCCTTCAGTCCTTCCTAAAATAAATTCTTCTTGATACAATCATATGGTTTGAATACCCCAGAATGTCCTTCGCTCGCGATGCATGCTTTTTAAAAAGAATCTAAGTATTCGACCGAGACTTTGCGCATAAGAAGAATCTATCTTTAGACCATAATGTATCCTCTCCATGCCAACCTATCTTAATCATTTGGATCTTGTTGTAATTGAGAAATAGTTTGGTGAATCGAAGGGTTTTGTCGTCATTTTATCTTTGCTACTTCAATCTAATCTAGTTGAAGTATAGAGATTGAATATAGGTCCACTTCATCATCATCTCACCTTGAAAGTGCATCAGCAACAAGTCCCTCGCCTTGTAAAAGATCTCGAAATCATGGCCAAATAACTTTGAAACCCACTCATGTTGTTCTTCCAAAGACAAACTTTGAACCAAAAAGTATTCAAGACGAATGATGCCGAGTGATATCAATCTCAAAGATCTCATCTTATATTTTTAATATACCACGATTATTAATAATTTCATTACCTATGTTTATCTTTTTTCTTGTAGCTTAAAATCTATCTTTACATTTTATATACATTGTAATTAACAAAACTTAAACATTCTTATTATTAAAATCTAATATAATTAATATGTTCATTTAATTTAAAAGACTTAGGGTTTTTTATTTCATGGTAATGAGAAACTAAAAAAAATAGAGTTGTTCTTACCTCTTATTATCCATGTGCTATTGAATAGAATAAAGGAAAACATTTCCCGACATAATGTTCAAATATTTATTTGATTAATTTATGATAAATTCTAAAAATGGGGTTTTTGTTCTTAGTTCTTATTTCTTTATAGCTTCTTATTGTTTCTGCATTTCTTCTTCTCAATCTTTTTGCTTCTTTCATTTTCTTTTTTGTATGTATTTATTTGATTCTCATGACATAATATTCAAATATTTATTTGATTAATTTATGATAAATTCTAAAAGGGGGTTTTGTTCTTAGTTCTTATTTCTTTAGCACTTCTTATTGTTTCCGCATTTCTTCTTCACAATCTTTTTGCTTCTTTCATTTTCTTTTTTGTCTCGTATTTATTTGATTGCATTTGTTATTTATATTTATATGTTTAATTTTTTCATACATTTAGTCAATTTGATTTCATATTAATTTTTTTAATTTTATTGTTGTCAGCCATTAAAAGTGAACACACTCACTCCATTACAGCCTCCCAACTCCCCTTGGATGCCATTGTAGGAACGCCTCTCGGCATAATAAAATGTTGAACCATAAGGTATTGTCACCATTATTTAATTGCATGGATGATGGCCAACATCTATTTTTCATAAGTTGGTCTATGCAAATTTTTAGATTTAAATTTCTTTCTTACAAAGGCTAGTGAACATCAGCCTTGCTTCAATACCACTCCAGCTTCCTTTCCCCAAAGAATCATTTTCCACCACATATGGTTTGGTAAAGTCTAGGTTGGCTAGAATTGGAGAAAAGGTTAGTGCCACGTTAAGTTGCTCAAATGTTTAAAGTGTTTCTTTTGACCATGCAAAAGAGTTCTTTTTCGATAAGGTTGTGAGAAGGGCTGCAACGCATGCATAATTTTTATCACACTTCCCGTAATACCCCGTTAATCCCAAGAATTCCTTTAATCCCTTAATGTTTTTGGAGATTGGCCACACCTTTACCGCTTCAATCTTATTTGGATCTACTCTAAATCCCTCAATTGAGATGGTATGTCCCGATGCTCTACTTCTTCCAAAGGTACATTTGGACTTTGTGGCATAGAGCCGATTATCTTTTAAAATTTGTAAAAAAATCCACATGTTCCAAATGAACTGTCACAAAATTTTGTTGTATATAAGAATGTCACAAAACAACAACAATTTTATTTTAAGGAACAGATGGAAAATTTAATTCATATCACTTTGAAATGTAGATGGACCATTACCAAGGCCAAATGGCATCACTTGGAATTCATAATGGCCTTCACAAGTTCTCGAATGCAATTCTAGGAAAATCGCAATCCCTTAGTCTAACTTAATGATATCCAAAACATAAATTTAAGTCAAGAAAGAAAACAGCTCCAATCAATTCATCTAATGACTCTATTAAGCACAAGATAATACTGAGAGGGGGTGAATCAATATTATGATATTTTTAAAATTTAACACTTAATCTCATAACCATAATCACAATTAATCAATTTCACAAGTGAATATATCAAAGCAATCAATAAATGCAAAGCAAACCAACACAATGCAAATAGACACAGATTTACGTGGAAACCCTTTTGGGAGAAAACCACGGAGAAAATCTTCTTTATTATATTTCTCAAATGTTTGTAGGCACCAACCTACAGGAGACACCAATCCCCAAATTACAATTTTGTAGGCACCAACCTACAGGAGCACCAACCCCTTCGAATTCGTGAGCACCCACTCACAGGAGCACCAACCCCTTATCAAAAATTCCTCTTACCACCGTGGACTTGTTGCTTATTCAACGAGTGATGGTTTTCTTATTTGGATCTGCACTTCACACTTTTATTTTCGGGATCTGCTATACTTTATTACAAAACTGCTGCTCAGAATACTCAGTCTAATTATCCCAGCACCTTCACATATATAAGTCGCTGCAATTTTTCATCTTTACACCTTTGAATCTGCTCTTCTTCTTATTACTCTTCTCTCTTCACTCAAAATATTCAATGTGTGTGCTTGTCTAAAACAAATGATTCTATCTCCTTATATATCCTTCTCACATCCTTTCGAAAAGACACATCATTCCAACCAACACAACCTTTCCATTATTTAATTAACACAACATAATTAAGTGCATTAGTCGGCTAAAACCAAAAGTAATTAATGCAGCCCATAACAATTATTAAATGCACATTAAACAATGCAATTAACCCCTTGATAGGAGCGCTGCCCCTCCTTAGACAAATCGCTGCCAGCCATCATTAAATCTTCTTTTTCACCATAAAACATGGCATATGAACACCTTAAAATGCTGATATCTCTCTCCTATGTACAGCTGTGTATATCTCGCTTATACCATGATAATCCTTATGCAAAAACGCTTATTTTCATGTATTTAAACTTTCGTTTTCTACCCTTCTATACTGCTGGTTATTTCTGTTACTTTCTACCATTTCCATCAACATCCGTCAGTAGTTCCGTCAGCTTCCGTTACACGATTCCATTAACCAAATACATCAATGATTAAGCCTTTGACATCAATGACAATATTTCCACCAGACTCATCAATGAAAGGAATTGAAAACTTATATTTGATAGTGACCTTGTTGAGCTCCCGGTAATCCGGGCACATCCTCCACAATTCATTCTTCTTCTTGACCAAGACCATTGGTGAAGAGCATGCACTCTTGCTTCTCATTCTTCTTCTTATAATGGTAGCAGTCGGGTCTGACACTAGGTGGATGACTACCCGTAATTAATTCAATAATGTGATCACTATTCTTGGCCAGTGGTAATCTTTATGCCTCTAAAAACACTTTTTGGTGACATTGGATAATCTATTGTACTTCTGTATGCACTAGCTGATTATATTCTTGGACTCTAATGAACATATGCAGACCACTATGCTATGAACTCCTTGCTTTAGCTGCTTTTCCATCATATACAAGCTAATGATTCAACTGGAAGAGACTTTGATTCTTATGAGCTTGAGATTTTGGCCATTTGTAAACCCTATTGACATCTCACAAAAGTACATGGAGATAGTTCTCAACTGCCACAACCATTGTACTCACAAAATCACATCAGCTCCTCCTGATGTAAGTCATCTGGTATCCTCCCGTATAGAGCTTAAAATTGTGGCATTTTCCTCACATATGATATCCTTGCCATGTGTTATCATGGCCCGGAAGTTGGACTTTACATACAAGAGACAATTTAGATTAGATGTCGACTTTCAATCATTATGTTTGTGGGTTGCCTGAATCGATCAATGCCATCACTATATGCTTCTTAGCAATTTTCAATTTTTATTGTTTGAGGGGTGTTATTCCATGTAGTATGTAGGCTGAAGTGCATCTACTTGTTCTTCAGGCTTCTCCTTTCTTCAAACTCCAAATCTTCACTAACTTCATTTTCTACGAGCATCAAATGCTTTTGGGCATTAATGTCTAGGTCCAACCTTTTGATCACAATGTCAATGGTAGCAACCATAGCATAATCCTTCTCTTCTATGCTTCTTGTTAAGCCGTGAATTCGGTTATAGGCTAGAATTCAAGGTAGTGACAGATATAATTGGCTTAGAAGACAATCTATTGTCAGCATCCACTACAGATCTATTCAATGATCAATCATAATTTTGATTAACATAGAAAAACATTGGGCGGAAATTGGTTCACTAGTTCGACCTCATTTGAGTAGAGAATTTTGCCCAGATCACTGCTCTAATACCACTTGTTATGAAAATGATATGTTGAAAAAGCACAGATTCACCCAAGAGCAGCAATAATTCAATGAAGTAGCACACAGGATTCAAAATAACAGCTGCAATATCATCCAATAACGAACAATCATCCAGAATAACAACAATCCAATCCAAAATGCAAACAGAATTGTAGAGTAGATGATAGAAGATGCCAGACACGACATGGTTCCAATACATGATAGAAGATGCTTAAGAGAACAAAGAGAATATTTAAAGTAACACTATGCACAAGAGAAATTCAAGATAATTTATCACTTTACTCAAATTTTGCAATGCATACAATCTCCCTCAGACCCCGTCATCTTCACTAACCAAGAAGCCTTTTGGAGACCAAACACAATATCTGATATAAAATATAAGTTGACTTAATCGAGTAGAGTCCAATGCCACAAATTTCTTCTCCCATTCAAAAAAGATCACTTTTATCCTTTTAAGAGTTTCCTCATTTGTGAAAAAATGGTGGGATAATTATTATAGCATCCATGACAATACCCTTACTCGTGTAGGAACCTAGGGTGAATTTGTTGATGCGAAAGAAACCTACCACCCTAATGGAAACTATGACCATCAACATATTACGCCAACGTCACAACGTATCTATCAAAGATTATACCAATTTTTTCCCTACCTTGACTTCTAAATTAAATGTCAAAGAGATTGACAAAAATCTAATCTTGAAGTACAAGTCCAGCCTACGACCATTATATTAAGTCCAGCATAGCATTCATTCCCATCTCTTCATTAGGAGAAGTGATTCGGGGCCCAAGGGGTGACCCAGTGGACAGCACCCTAAATGCTGATTTGGATGTGTTATATGTGTATGCAGAAGCTATTAAGAGATATGCAAAGAATAGAATTAGAGAGAGGGAGAGAGAATAGATTTGGAACAGTAAATGTATTATTTGTCTTGTACATGGCATACTCTTAAGAAAGATGTATGGCTGCCTTTCTAATCTGATTTCTTATCTAAAGCTACAAATGTGTATACATATATATTACAATGCCGTGAAGGGAGGAGGAACCGTTTTGGTAGTTGAATTGTTTTTGGGACTCCATGTGTAACTCTTCACCTTTCAACCATTATGTGCCTAGACTAAAAGGTGTGTGGTATGCAAAGACACTTTGGCATAACAAGAGCCCTTGGGAGTGCCATATGGCATGGTGCAAAGTTTTTGAACATCAATGGGGTTCCAAATAGTAGGTTGTCAACACCTCACGGTATCACGCGGTGTGAGTTGGCCTTCGCGGTTTGGCATAGAGGTGTGTTAGGCCCTACGAAAGCCAATGGTGTAATCTGCAGAAGTTTTGGCACCACAATCAATCTGCATTGTTGCATCACACTAATGTAGGAGTGTACGGCATCTATTGGAGATGAATGGATGTAACGCACCCATGTTAGAGTCCGTGCAACATCTGTTGGAGATGGATGGATGGTGTTGGAGGTACTAGGAACCTTTGGGTGAGGTTATGGAGTATCGTAATCCATTGAGGTGGAACCGCATGAACCACGAGTTGTGAAGATGGGCTTGGTGGTACCGCGGGAATCGTTGTTTGTAGATTCTCCTCGATCATTTGCCCCTCCTTGTAAAGCAATAGTCCCGATTGCGTTAAGTCTAGGAAGCAAGCGCAAAACCTTCACTTCAAGCCAATAACTCATGAACCATTTGGCTTGTTGTGGGAGATGACCTACTCTGACAACTTTGTACACTAGCATAGAATAGTTTTACGTATACATGGTTTCTAGAATCTGATTTGTCTTTGCTGGTGGAGGTCATGTATCGAAGGTGGTGAAGTTCTAAATGCTGAATATGCATAACAATATGGTGCAATCTTCTTGGGAGTTAACGCGACACGCGTTGAGCATGGAATCACTTCCCGAATCTGGCATCTCTTGCTGCCCACCGATACAACTACACTACCAAGATTGACGTTGACTGGTTGTATACACATTGGTGACTATGCATGTATGGATGCCCAAGGAGTACATCACAAACATCAATTGGCGCTACATCACAAACTAACTCTTCTTTCAATGTATAGAGTATGAGAAGCGGTATTGAAGAGTGACGTGTATACCTTTTTTTTGTCACAAAAATTGAGCCATCCCAATTTGTAAGGTTGTGGATGAGGCATGGTTGGAAGATTTAGTTGCTTGACGGTTGCTTCAAAGATGAGGTTCTTCATGCTACCGCCATCGATTAGAAAATCTAGTGGTTGCCCTTGCACCCACATCTATGAATGAAATAAACATTCTTCCTCAGCATCTTGCACTATTGGGTTTGCTTGTGTGGTGCTTACCAAAACACTAGGATCTATGTCGATGATTCCATATGAGGGCTCAACTTCATCATCCTCTATTTTTGCCCACATAAGCAAAGTCTTTTGAGCATGGCACTCTGCGTTGGAGTGGTTGCTACTTTTATACTTGTCACACCATTCACCTGTCGAGACTACTGTGTTTTTTGTCTCAAGAAGGTAGTTTCTTTGGTGTAGACAATGTGTTTGTTTGCTCTTCATCTTAGACTCCTCAATGATTTCCGCATAGCAATAGGCTTCTCCCATCATCTTGACCTTATCCAACTTCAATTTGGATTGAATGAATGGTCTTAGCCGCTACGATACTTGAGAACCCTATGCTTCTCCGACTCAAATGAGTCTAGCTTTTCATAAAGGTTGTGGAAGGCATCAATTTAGGCTTGGATTGACTGGTCATGTCCTTGCCACAATTGTTGCCACTGAATATAGCCACCTTCATCAACATCTTCAAGATAATATTCATCCTTGAAGGCTTCCAAGAATGTATCCCAAGTTGGTTCAGACTTTCCTTCTTTCTAGTCTTCCTCCCACAAAGTATGGGCTTGCCACCACTTCTTGATGGGTGAAGAGACTTTCAAAAGTGCAATCTTGATTTTCTCTTCATCAAAAATTCATTCATAGAGAAAAAGAATCTAACTAATCTAACCAATTATCTACTATATTTACATTATTTTTCTTGAATCTAACCTAGGGAGGGCTCAACCACCGTAATGTTTACCCGATAATGAGGTCAATGGAACCCCAATTTGACGACTTTTGCAAACTAGCTGAATAGGAATCTCCTTTGTTCTATGAGTGCTTTCAAGATTTCATCCTTCATCATTATGTGTAGCTCATCTTGCATTTGATTATCCTTTTACATCTAAACTTTGTCAAGCGGCACAGAGATAGTTTGATGGGTCTCAATGTTTGACGTCGAGGCTCAAATACTCCGACCTTGTTCAATGGGTCATACAAGATGATGAACCACTCTAATACCATTGACATGGGGCGTAGGTGGTGACCGGGTGGACAACACCCTAAATGTGGATTTAGATGTGTTATATGCATATGTGGAAGCTATTTAGAAGTATACAAAAATCGTGAGAGAGAGAGAGATAATATCACTAGAACAAGAAATATTTTTTTTTTTTTTTTTTTGGTGTCATGTAGATGGCATACTCGTGACAAAGATATATGGTTGTTTATCTTCAACTTCGATTTTTTATCTAAAGCTACAAATCTGTATACATATATAATATATTACAACGCCACGAAGGAGGGAAAGATTGTTATGGAAGTTAATTTGTTTTGGAAGTTGAACTGGTATGGTACTCCATGTGTGACTCCTCGTCTTCCGACCATTATGTAGCTAGACTGAAAGGTGCGCAATATGCAAAAAAATACTGGCATAATGGCAGCCTTGGCGTCGCGAGGGTCACATATGGCAAGTTGTAGGCACCTGATGGTACCGCACGATGGGAGTTGGCCTTTACGGTTTAGCATGGAGGTGTGTCAAACCCTATTGAAGTGAATGGTGTATCTGCACATACTAGAGTGGTGCCACAACCAATCTGCACAAATAAACATCACACCATTGCAAGAGTGTGTACAACATCTATTAGAGATAAATGGATGCAACACACCACTACTGGAGTGTGTGATATTTGTTGGAGATGGATGGATGATCTTTAAGGTATCACAACCTATGGGTGAGGTTATGGAGTACCACAATCCATTGAGTTGGAACCACATGAACTACAATTTGTGAAAACAAGCTTGGCAGTACAATGGGAACCGCTATTGATAGATCCTCCTAGATCAAGAAGCCAACAAGTATGTATTCAAACTAGAAGCAAAAACAAAGCATAATTCTATAGGTGATGATTCTAAGTCCTCTAATAGCAGCACCTCAAAAAAGTGTAAAAATTAAGATCTCCATGTTTGAAGCAATGTCAAATCCCAAGCAATAAGAAAAAGCACTTTTTGTGTCACTTCCAAATGAACACGCCGCCTGAAGAGCAAAAGAAGCAATCTAAGAATGGGTAAGCGGTGTGGCATACACAATTATAGTAGTCACTTCAGCAAGGAATGTCGGACCTGAAAACACAAATTGTGCAACTACAAGCATCAAATTCTACCATAGCAGCACTAGACAAAGGAAAGCATATCAGGATCTATGAGCCTAGTATTGCGGTAGCTACCACAAAGCTACCATCATCCTCAAATTCAGATCCAAAAGAAGCAACTAATATTGTTCCATTCTCAGATGTTTGTCAGTGGATAACCGTAAACGCATTACTGACAATGGCAGTCACAAGAATCTAATTCCCCTGACGCAATTCAGAGATTGAACATGCCACCAATGCTTCACATTGGATTCAAAGAAGCACTTCACTCATTAGTGTCACTTGTTATAAAAATCAAGCCTTCTCAAAATGAAGTCCTCCATGAAGTCATTTCATTAAAAGTATGTGATGTTATACATGGTCAGCCATATCTTTAACAATGTCATGCTATCTATGAAGAAAACCCTAGAAGTGTTGCCGTAAGATGTGATTGATCTTGATGGTTAGACCTGAATAGAAAATTACATTATTGCAGTACCAGTTACCGCCACAACTCCAGCACAAAAACAATTTAACCAAGTATTGTCCCCAACTAAGTTGTCACATATCAGCACCAAGAATGGAATAAGTCAGTCAGTTGAAGTAAGAAGTTTTTGCTCTTGACGGTTAGACCTGAATGAAAAATTCATTATTGCAGTACCAGTTACTCCTGCAATTCCAGCAGAAAAACAGCAGCTTAACCAGGTGACAAAGAAATACAAGCAAATTTTCTAGTCCCCAACTAGATTGTCAAAGCAATATTTGGTATTGCATACTATTGATCTCACTTTAGGACTACCTCTTTCTAATGCATAACCATATCATAGTTCTTTCTTAGAGAACAAAGATATCAAATGGGAAATCTAGAAACTAGTGAATAAAGGGCATATCACGACCATCTCTTCCCATTGCAGAAGCCCAATAGTGTTCATGCCAAAGAAAGATGGAACACGGAGGTTTTGCATTGACTATAGAGCCTTGAACAAGATCACATAGAAGAACCACTATCCACTTCCAAAGATGGAAGACCTATTGGACTAGCTCCATGATGCAAAGTTCTTTATAAAGATGGACCTCAAGTCAGGGTCTCGTCAGATTCCTGTTGAACACTCAACATCGGGAAAATTGCATTCAAAGCAAAGGAAGTTTTGTTTGAATGGCTGGCTATGCCCATTGGCTTGACCAATGCTCCCGCAACATTCATGCACATGATAAATGATATTTTAAGGCCCTTGGCATTCTCGTTTTCATAAAAACATGGTAAGAACACCTGAATCACACTCAGGAAGCACATAACATTTTGTGGTGACACTATGCAAATTATGCAGTACATGTGGATCCAATGGCCTACAGTAGAGACACTTATAAAGCTTTCCAATTTCTCAGGGTTGGAAATTATCTAAAAAAACTTGTACTTGGCCCTTGATTCAAGTCACCAATGGTATTGCAAAGGTAAACTGTGGCTACTCAACCGCACAACAGAAAGTATTAGAAAAATTGAAGTGCATAATCTATTCTAAGCCAACGCTCGCTCTACTAGATCTTCAACAATCATTTGAGATAAGAGACTGATGCATATGAATATGTACTTGGAGCAATCCTCACTCAATTTGATCACCTAGTCACTTACCACGATTATACAATCACTGTCACAGTAAGGAAATATCCTGCATACAACTAAGAGCTTTATGCTATTGTCCAGGCATGTAAACATTGGAAGCACAACATATAGGGAAAGGATGTCATCTCTCATACAAAGCACAATCATTGCAGTTCTTGCAAACGCACATCAAATCGCAGCAGGAGCGGCATCAAAAATGGTCTTCATATCTTCAGCAAGACTGCATGAACATTAGGTTCAAGAAAGCAAGTGCCAATCCAATAGCAGATTGTTCGAGTCAAACCCCAGTCCAAGCTGTTCACTTTGTGCTTGACGAATGTGGACACGAAAACAACATGTGGTCAAAATTGTACTATATAGATTCACACTGATCAGGAATTGCATGGTGGTGAATCCATTCTGAATTACTACTTGTGGAAAGGACTTTTATATCATTTGTGATATGTATACCATATGAAGTAGGGCATCAAAAATTGATATGCAAGGCTTGCTTCAGCAAGGTTGCAAGCTATTTTGAAGTTGCCCTCACAATTTTGAAAAAGCATTTCTTTTGGGCCAAATCTCAAATAAGATGTTGCAAAATACATCAAATTGTGTACCACATATGCTATAGCCTACATCAGGAATTACCTATCTACCAAATTGTTAAGCGTGGTCTGGGGCGTTATCAAGGGAAATGATATGCTAGAGTTCAAGTTGCATAACACTTACCATATCCACCCTCTCAATTAACCGCAAGGGGGCCATTGCTTCTAAAGGAAAGGCAGGTGATCTAGGAGAACCTGGAACTTTGATCAGCGCAATCTTAGGAAGTCTGGACAAAGTGCAAAGTCCTTGTTTGTCAAATCTGTTTCTGCATAGCTGATAATATCATCCCTACTCAAACACCTTTATGTGATATCTGCAGGAAACGACATAACATGGAATATGAACCGGAAAAAGGAGAGTGGTTGCTCATCTTGTAATTACTCAAAGAGCCCGTCGTATTTCTTACTTATATATGAATGTAATAGTTATTCATCAAATAGTTCACTAGTTAGTTCAGTTTGGTTAATACATCCAACCTCTTACATCACTATACAAAACTAGCATATATTCTTGAATAATATAATCTCGCACAATTCTCGCATTTTGTTCTCATGTTTATATTCTCTTGGAGTCTTGGTCGTAACACTCCAATTGTTTTCTGAATATTGCATAAAACTGTTTGCACTCATAACACATTAGAATCCATTTTAAGCATGTTGTCCCCAGGTCACACCTAGCCCTGGATAAATTGGTGTAGTGTTTCCTTCAACCTAACTTGTATTATTACATTCAAAGTTATAAATTGTTGGGTGCATTATTGTTACTCTCTTTTATACCAAGGCTTGTATGAAATTTTCTAAATGGAGAAGGATCGCTTCAAGCAACCTTTATTTTCTTCAAATTACCCAAAGGAATAGTTTACAAGTATGAATAGAACAATGATAAAGGTTTTTGCAGGGGTTACGGTCTTTCAGTCTATTTTTCTGTATTCCTGCATTTGAAATATAAATTATTTTGTCCCAAGCTAGAAAAGGAATAGGAAGTAATTAAAATTACATTTTTTTCAAAAATTCACCTCCAGGGTTTCTGCATAGTTGATAAAAATAATCTATTAGCCAATGCTTTTAAGTTTTATAGATCATATTGTTAGGAAACTAGAACTTGTAAATACTTTCATTGCAAATCAAAATATGGTCTCTTATAAATAACACATTCACGAAACAACTGTTGTAACTCTTCAATGGATTTCAGAAAGACCTTGTTTTTAACGATTCTTTCATAGCTATTTTCATCTACTCACTCATTTTATTCTCTCCATAATTTGCATTATAAATTGTACATAACAGAGCTAATTCAAACCAATAGACCTCACCGTTAGCAAAAAGCTAGCACATAAATATACAAGGAATTCTGCAAAAGCATCCCCTTCTGCAAGATACGTATCCCACAACCTTGTGACAAGGTGAAATGGAATCTGCCACAAAAATCAATATAAATGCACGAGGAAATAACCATTTTGTAAAATTACATTTGAAGTGCTCCTTTAGTAAAGCTGTCAAAAACACCACATTCCAATTTCGTACCTCATGGATTAGAAGGCAGTTGAACCAGCGGAAAGCAAACTGCAGGAACTCTAGCCCTTGCTCCTCCATATGTCGTGAAACCGGTTCTAATTTTTAACATATAATCATATCACAGTCAATGAGCAAACACAATCACAAATAGGATAAATATATACTCCTGCTACAATTTCAATGATCAAACACAGTCACAAATAAAATAAATATGTTCTTTTGGCACTAGTGGGTGAAAAACACTCCACTTCTATGATGAAAATCACAAAAAAAAAAAGAGGTGGCATTATGACAAATTTTAATATTAAACAACTTTAGATTCTTCAGTTTCTGTTACCTTCATGTTGAGTTCTTAGTAACATTGAAAATGTTAATCAGATAGTTTTTTCCATCAAAAGATAATGTCAAACCTCTCTAATCCTCTCTCTTTAAAGTGTTGGGTTTGTAATATTAAGCGGAAACTGACTTAATAGAAACCCGCCAAAGACTAACGGTCATGGCATATAACTTATATTTAAAATATAAGCATGGCAGAATCCACATACTACATCGGCAATGTTTAAATTTAAATTATAAGAGTGACCCAAACGAGCCACCCGTCTTGATATAAATCAAGGTGATCTCTTTTAGATCAATGATGAGAAAAAGATAACACATGAATACATGCGAGCTGTATATGTAAGCAGATTGATGATACATGATGCGAATGATGTGAGTGTAATCTCTACACATGAGCGAATGTATGTGACAATTTATAATTCCTCCTTGAAGGTGTAACTGTTATGGATTCAAGGAAATAGTGGGAGTGTTGGGTGAAATACATATTCTCAATAAAGATAAGTGATTTTTCAATGGTTTTTACCGAAAGGTTTTCCCACTTAAATCTTATGTCTTGTGTTCATTTACTTTCATGTTCATGCACTAAATCTAATATCTAATTCATTATGTGATATAATTCATTATAACTTGTTGTTCAATCATAAACTATAATCCTTGGCTAATTTATTTTGGTGGATATATAAATGTGTTGTTATTTATCCCTGCATTTTCTAACATGATATCGAGTTAGATGTTTGTGGTTATTGCAAAGTATCAAAGATAAATTCTTGTTGCATATAGGACACATGGAATCTCCAACTAATGTATGGAATCAATTGCAAATTATGCATGAAGGTAGTCACCTTTCTAAGATAATAAAACTAATCATGGAACTGTTTACAACTCTAATGAAAGGAGATGAAAAGATAGTCAATTATCTAGCTAAGATTAAGAACATTAAGGCTCAGTTAGATGGCTGTAATTGTGAATTATTTCAAGATAAGTTGTATTTTATTATTCAGATTAACATACATGAAAAATTCAGAAATTACATTTCTATTTTGAATTCTAAGTATCAAAATGAATCTGATTTACCTGATTTAGATACCTTGTCTTCTCTACTCATTCAAGAAGAAAGAGTAATGGAGAACTTTGACTCAAAAGAGAATGCCTCTTAGGCATTGTTCTCCCAAAATCAGAAATCATTTAAAAATAAGAATAACAGCAATACTAATCAACAATCAAACTTTAAATCTAAGTTCAAACCTAAGAATAATCAAAAGTTTAAGGTCAAGTTTGATGGCACATGTACCAAATGTGGTAAATTTGGTCATAAAGCAACTGATTGTTATTCTAAAGTTAATAAGGTTCATAATAATGCTAAAAATAAGAACTTCAACAATAAAAAGAAGAAGAATAGAAATCAGAATCAATCTAAAAATCAAGCTAATAATGTTGAGCAAATTATTGCTCTTTATACTACTCTTTCAGCCTCTAATGACAATGAATGGATTCTAGATAGTGGTGCATCTAGGCATATGACATATATTCATGAATTTCTCTCTGATGTTGTAGAATGTCATGAGAATATATATCTAGGTGATAATTCTATCATTAGGTCTGAATGTTGTGGTAATGTTAAGTTAGCAAATGGAACCATTAATAATGTTTTATTTGTTCCTAACTTTTAAAAAAACCTTTTATCTTTTTCTCAACTAACTAGAGAAAATCTGTAAAGTTGTGTTATTAAAAGATAAATGGTATGTAAAGAATGAGTTTGGTAAGATTATTGTTGTTGGTTTTCAAAAGAATGGCTTGTATATATTTGAAGGATTTGTTGTTGAATCTTGTCTTTCTTTTTCTTGTAATGTTGTTCAATTATGGCATGAAAGGCTTGGGCATGTGAAATTTAAAATTTTGTTTGAAATATCTCGCCTTAACCTTGTTATAGGACTCCCTAAGTTGAAATCAAACCATGGATCTTGTGAAAGTTGTTTGTGTGGTAAGCAACATGTTGAACCATTTCACAAACATCATGAGTCTAATTCCTCTAACTTGCTTGAGTTAATCCATAGTGATGTAAGAGGTCCTTTGGAAGTTCCTTCTCTTAGTGGAGCCTTGTATGATGTTAGTTTCATTGATGAATTTTCTAGAATGACTTGGTCTTATTACATTAAGAAAAAATATGAAGTTTTGTCTAAGTTTCAAGAGTTTAAAGCCTTAGTTGAAAACATGGCTAATCTAAAAATAAAGAGAATCAAAACTGATAATGGAGGTGAATATGTCAATAAGAAGTTTGATGTGTTTTGTGTGTCTTGTGAAATTCAAAGAGAGTTAACTCCCTATTCCCTCAAAAAATGGCATAGCTGAAAGGAAGAATAGAACAATCATAGAAATGGCTAGGACCATGCTTCATGTGTCCAAAGTGCCTAAGTTCCTTTGGGTTGAAGCCATGAACACTGTTGTTCATATCCTAAATAGAGTTCCTACTAAAGCTTTGCATCAAACTACACCTCATGAAGTCTGGACCAAACAAAAACCTGATATCTCTCATTTAAAGATATTTGGTAGTCTTGTTTCCCTTCTCATTCCTAAAATTAAAAGACAAAAACTTGATCCTACCTCCTACTCTTGCATTTTTGTTGGGTATGGTAGTCGCACAAAAGGATTAAGAGTGTATGATCTAGTCAAACATGTGATTATAGAGAATAGGAATGTTCATGTTCTAGAGAAACCATTTTGTGAATCTTCCTCTCTTCCCTCCATGTTTCTTGAGTTTGAAACTCTTCAATTTGATAATCCTTCTTTAGACAATATGGAAATTGATTTCCAAGAGGTTGATCATCCTTCTTTTGATATGATGGATGTAGATATTGAGGGGGAGTCTTCTCAATCTGTGTCTCAGTCTAGAATTCCTAAATGGGCTCAAAATATGATTTCTAATTCTCAGCCTAATAATCAGAAAGATGACCCGCAGTCAACATTCTTATCATGCCTTGTCAACTTTGTATGAGGTTGAACCTCAATCTTTTGAAGAAGTCTAGATGAAAGGTGGATTAATGTTATGAAAGTTGAATACAATTCTCTAATAAAAATAAAACTTGGGAATTAGTCCCTCTTCCTCATAAAAGAAGCATTGTAGGATCTAGATGGTTGTATAAAATTAAGTATAACTCTACTGGTAAGATTGACAAATTCAAGGCAAGATTAGTTGCTAGAGGGTTTACTCAGAAACCTAGTTTAGATTATGTTGAAACATTTGCTCATGTTGCAAAATGAGCACTGCTAGAATTCTTCTAGCTCTAGTTGCTCAACATGGATGGGAGATTGTTAGGAAAACTATAGTTTATTGCTCACATTATATGAGCTAATTGTATTTATTGTGTTGTAAATCACACTTACTAGGTTGTTGTATTACCTAGGTAAGTGGTTAATTTGTTACACCCGTAAATGTGTTAAACGGGTTATTTGTTATATTGTCTTCCTATTTAGTAGGAAGATAGTTTGTTGTTGTTATGGCTATATAATAGCCTTCATATTGTTTTATAATATACAGAGAATACAAATTATTGTGTGCAAATTGCTCGCACTACCCTTGAGAAATTCACCAAATGGATGTGAAAAAATGTTTTTAAATGGTGATTTGAAAGAAGAAATTTACATGCATCAACCTAAAGGGTTTGAAGAGTCTAGTAAGGAATTATGTGTGCAAGCTTAAAAAGATTGTATGGTCTTAAACAAGCTCGTAGAACTTGGTATGCTAAGGTAAATAGTTTCTTTCAAGACCTTTGTTTCAAAAATTGTTTTGTTGACAATGATTTGTTTGTAAAATTTGAAAACAATCATATTATTATTATTGTCTTATATGTTGATCTCTTGATTACTAGTAGTGATAAGAATCTAATTCTTAGAATCAAAGAGAAGTTAAAACAACGTTTTGAAATGACTGATTTAGGACTATTAAATCATTTCTTAGGCATGGTTATTTGTCAAAATCATAAATCTATTGTTGCATCTCAAGCACAATATGCTTCTAACCTTCTTAAAAGATTTAACATGATTGATTATAAGTTTGTCTCTATTCCTATGGAAGTTGGAGTTAAATTAGATCTAAAACCTGTTTGTGATAAATTTAATCCTACTTTATATAGACAACTTGTTGGTAGTTTGATTTATTTGACTATCACTAGGCCTGATATATCCTATGCAGTTGGAATTGTTTCTAGATTCATGCAGGATCCTTATGAGGACCATTGGAAAATGGCAAAAAAGATTCTAAGGTATATCAAAGGTACAATCAATTATGGTTTGTATTATTCTTCTTGTGATGATGCAAATTTATTTGGTTATTGTGATTTTGACCATGTTGCTAATATTGTGGATAGAAAATCTACTTCGAATATGTTTTCAAGTTGGATACAGGTGCACTTACTTGGAGTGGCAAGAAGCAACTAGCAATATCCATCTCTTCTACTGAAGTAGAGTATAGAAGCATTATGGAAGCAGCAAAGGAAGTTGTGGCTGAAAAGACCATTGGATGAACTTTATATGGGCGTCAAAGAGAGTACTCTTCTTTAATGCAACAATCAAAGTTACATTGCTCTTGCAAACAATCCAGTTCAGCATCAAAGAACCAATCATATTGAAATTCATATGTAATTCATTCAGAGAAAGTTCTAAATGGTGACATAGACCTCAAGTTTTGTTCTACTAAAGATCAGGTTGCAAACATTTTTACAAAGCCATTGTGTGCTATAAAGTTCTGCAAATTTTGTGTTATGTTGGGCATTTCAAAATTTGGTTCAAATGATCATGTGAATGACCTTGATCTTCACCTTTGAATCAGATGAGCTATGGCCTTTTAGAATTGCCCTTGAGGGGGAAATAAGGAGGAATGAGCATGTTTTGCATTATTTTGCAATACCACCTCTTAATGGCCCGATTGTGTCAATTGTAAACTCCTATACTATTTCCATTTTGTTTAAGTAAATTATCACTTTATGTGAGTTTACTCGTAATATCCAGCAAAGCATTAGAAATAAAAGATTTGTGTTTTATAAAAGACTTCATAATCTTATATAAGAATTCATATGTAATCACTTTATCTAGAGAATTCTTGTTGTTCTTGTGTACTACGATTTTTATAAATTCCGTGGAACACTTGTTTTGTGTGTCGTCTGCCAAGTCTGCAAAACACACTTGTACCGCATTTTTCACGTAAACCCTGCATTGGTTTCAACTTGTTTAAGTCCACGGGAAGTCTGCAAAAACTACAAACACTAAAGTAGTGTACCGCAGAGTTACCAAATCTTTTCTAAACCCACGTAACACTGCATTGGTTTGCAAACTTGTTTAAGTCTTCATGTGGGATTTAGTGTAAGTGTATAAAAGGCAATTTTTGCATGCATTAAGGGGAGTGTAATATTAAAAACCTACACAACACTAAAGTAGTGTACCATGGATAGTGTAGTGTACCGCAGAGTTACAAAATCCGCAGAACAAATGTTTTATTGCATGCTAGCCTAAATCACTTAGATGATTTATGGATTGTAATTCCTTTTGTACAAAAAGGTGACTTGGCATGTGTTATTTGGAACAAACTTTATATATTTGCATGTTAGCCTAAATCTTCATGTGATGATTTATGGATTGTAAGTCCTTTTGTATAAAAAGGCAATTTTGCATGTTTCCTACTTAACATTAAGGGGAGTGTTGGGTTTGTAATATTAAGTAGGAAACTGACTTAATAGAAACCCACCAAAGACTAATAGTCATGGCATATAACTTATATTTAAAATATAAGCATGGAGAATCCACATACTGCGTCGACAAAGTGTTTAAATTTAAATTATAAGAGTGACCCAAACAGCCACCTACCTTGATATAAATCAAGGTGATCTCTTTGAGATCGATGATGAGAAAAAGAACAACACATGAATACATGCAAGTTGTATATGCGAGCAAATTGATGATACATGATGCGAATGATGTGAGTGTAATCTCTACGGGTGAGTGAATGTATGTGACAGTTTATAATTCCTCCTTGAAGGTGTAATTATTGTGGATTCAAGGAAATAGTGGGAGTGTTAGGTGAAATACATATTCTCAATAAAGATAAGTGATTTTTCAATGGGTTTTTACCGAAAGGTTTTCCCACATGAATCTTGTGTTTTGTGTTCATTAACTTTCATGGTCATGCACAAAATCTAATATCTAATTCATTCAGTGATATAATTCATTATAACTACTTGTTCAATCATAAACTATAATCCTTGGCTTGTTTATTTTGGTGGATATATAAATTTGTGTTATTATTTATCCCCGTGTTTCCTAACATGAAGGATGGCCACTATTATACTCTCTTCGTAAAACATTACCGCTGCAACCCTCGTGGTGTCAAGATGACTAGGATTTCCTCTACATTATCTCCGGGAATTGTTACTCTTTTAGCCATGGCCATGTAATCCTCGTAAATATCTTGAGGTTTTTGAGGTTGAAATTTGTTGCACCGTATTTTTAAGTAGTTAGAAAATTCTAAGTCGCTAACTTCTATAGTTACCATGGAAGGTTGTACTTTTGGGTCTCGCCAACGTCCTTTCATCATTTGTGGAAAGTAATGTAAATGCATTCTTTATTTGTATTTTTTTGGAGTTTCCTTAAGCACGCCTCATCGCTTGTTATAACTTTATGTACCTTTGAGTGTGGTTGTGTAATTTCCCCTCAGTAACTTTAATTATAGGCACTTATATTTATTATTAATTTAAAAAGTGACTTTACAAGATAAAGTTAAAATAAAAAATAAAATATTACTTTATTGAAATAAAGTGAAGTATTACTTTATTTTAGGATAATTAAAATGCCCAAGTGGGTCGTACCATTTGGGGACTTTGTATTGAGATCTGAGCCATGAAAAAGCATAAAAGGAGATCACTTCAGGTTATTTGGATATCTTTTGGCCATTATCAAAATTTTCATGAAAGGTTTGGGTTGTTGCTCCAACTTTTGCATTAGAGGATGGAAACCCTTGTGTATTTAGCAATTGAGGACGAAAACCCTCCATTGCAACCAAATTTGAGGACAAAAACCCTCCAATCTGCCAAGGTATCTCCATTCAGGGGTTACAATTGAGCTTCACATCAGTTTGACAAAGCCATTTCAGCTAGGGCATCTTCCAAGGCAGCAGATCGTAATTTTAGTGGATTTTAGAGTTGTTTGAGGGTTGATGTCACCTTGGGGAGATGTTGCAACTTGTCATTCATCGGTGTTTGTCTTCGACGGTTTGTTAAAGGTTGGTTTTTACTTCAAGCAATCCATCGATCAGCTGGATCTTCTTTTCGGTAACATTTCTCTTTGTATATCAATTGTCATTTCTCTAATTTGCAGCCAACAAATAAATTCATAAAAATTGTATTTGGCTTGAATTTGGATTATATTTGATTCCAACATTTTTATAAAATATATTTGAGAGTTTTCAGTGATTTCCAAGTCTTTGGTGCTTTAATTTTGAAGAGTTTCTATAATAATTATAAAAAATCAGATTGTTGTCATTTTTGCATAAGGGTTTGTGGGAAAACCCATATTTCTTTAATTTATGCCCTAAGGAGACATACCGCTGGTATCATAGATGTGTCCTTACCAGCCTCGTGAATCATGAGGCCGCACGAATCCATGTTAAAGATGTTACAAGCTATGCAAGAATATCAAAAGGATCTAAAGTCATGAACAGAAATAAAGATGGAAAGGTCAAAATTTAAGTCTCAAGAATCTACCAAAGAGCCAAAACCGTAAGAGTTTCTCCGAGGAAGAAAAAGATCCAGAAAATGTGGTTGAAAAGAAACTAACCACATTGCAGACAAGTGTAAAGGATTTAATGACTGGAAAAGGTGTGATGAATGGCTAAGAAGAGCTAAGGAAGCTAAGTTGATAGCCACTCAAGAAAAAGAACACCTACAGAAAATTAAGGAAACGGGGTAGTGTTTCAAGGCATCTTTCATATAGAGGAAGTTGTTGACACAACACAAAGGCACTTCAAGGATGTCAAGGAGTTTGATGAAAGAAGCTCAAATTCATTTTCACAAGAATACAAACCAGGTATAAGAGGAAGAAATGATGCTCACATTTTGCAACTATGTTGCACAAGAAACATGACAAAGACTGCTGTCCACATAATGTCCAGCTTTGGGTTTGCTATCATCATCATTCCCAGCTATTACATGGCATCATTTGCAGCCATACAAGTGTTTCCAGTCATGGGAAGGAGGACTTTTCAGTTTGTAACTGTTAATGGAGTATTTTCAGTCCTTGTATGGTGGTTCTCAGCCTCTACATTGCTCACATTTTTGTTTTTGCAAGGAAGTTTCAGTTTTGCAGCTGTTATACCATTGTCATGTTGCTGATCTTGAAAATATCAAGCCTGGAACTACTGTTATCAGTCATGAATAGCTGCAAGTTTGCACAATTTAAGGGAATATCCTTGACAGAAAAGGTTGGAGAAAGGTTTCAGCTAAAGAGAATCATCATTGCAGCCACCCTAGTACTGAATGGGGAGAGATTCCAGGGGAATTGTGGCGGTTCTAACTTATTTCCAGCCCTTACACAAGGTGATTTGAACTTTGGAAACCAAGTCAAAGCTTTCAAGTGGGTTACAAATATGAAGTTTGGAATGCAATCATCCAAACTATGTTTTCCTATGACCTTGTGAATAGCAGTAAGTTGGTAGAGGGTTGTCCTCCTTACAAGATTAGTTGTTTGCTAGAAAGGGCAACATCAGTTTTCTCTTCTTATATTGATGTTGATTCAATTATATCTCTTAACATTGGAACAGTAACTGCCATTTGTAATAAGTTGAATCTATGTGGAAGAGGAGTGCTTAACAGCATTAAGGAGGATAAAGGATTACCGGCTTCTACTTGTATCAAAGAAGCACAAGTGTAAGCATGATGGTGGTCCTACTTGCTACTTTCAGCAACTTCCGGTTAAGTTTGAAATTTCCGAATGGAAGAGTTTGCTGAAGTCTTCCCACAGTTTGAAAATTTGGGCAATTGGTCACACCAATTCCCAAGGATGATTTGGGATCCAAGCTTTTCAGCTTCCAATTGTATCAGAGTGGTGCAGCAAAATCATGGTGAAGAGTTTCTAAGATTGATTTGGGACCCTAGTATTTGCAAGAGGGTTTAGTCTAAAAGAGAGTAAGAGTTGAACTATGCATTGCTTGAGGGCAAGCAATTTTGGGAGGGGAGGATTGTAATGTCCCCTTCTCAAGATTAATCCTAGAGAAGACCCTTAGCCTATCCAATATTTTCCCGTGGGCTAATGGGGTGGAAAAAGGGGAAATAAATTAATAATTTAACTTAAGTGCAAAAGTAACTTTAATTATAAGCACTTATGTTTTATTATTAATTTAAAAAGTGACTTTATAAGATAAAGTTAAAATAAAAAAATAAATGCATTACTTTATTGAAATAAAGTAAAATATTATTTTATTTTAAATAAATTAAAGTACCAAAGTGGGATGTCCCATTTGGGGACTTTGTATTGACATATGAACCATGAAAAATGATAAAAGGAGGTTGCTTCGGGTCATTTGGATATCTTTTGTCTATTATCATAATTTTCATTAAGGGTTTGAGTTGCTCCTCCAACTTTGCATTAGAGGATGGAAACCCTCTAGTGTATTCAGCAATTGAGGATGAAAAAACCCCATTGCAACCAGATTTGAGGACGAAAACCCTCCAATCTTCCAGGTTAGCTCCATTCAGGGGTTACAAGGGTATCTCCAAGGCAGCTGGATCGTAATTTCAGTGGATTTCTAGGTTGTTTGAGGGCTGACGTCACCTTGGGGAGGTGTTGCAACTTGCCATTCATCAGTGTTTGTCTTCGGGGTTTGCTAAAGGTTGTTTTCTACTTCAAGCAATCCATCAATCAGTTGGATCTTCTTTTCCAGCAACATTTCTCTTGTACAGTCAGCTGTCATTTCTCTAATTTGCAGCCAACAAATAAATTCATAAAAATTGTATTTGGCTTGAATTTGGATTGTATTTGATTCCAACATTTTTATAAAATATATTTGAGGGTTTTCAATGATTTCCAAGTCTTTGGTGCTTTAATTTTGAAGAGTTTCTGTGATAATTATAAAAAAATCAGATTGCTGTCATTTTTGCATAAGGGTTTGTGGGAAAACTCACATTTCTTTAATTTATGCCCTAAGGGGACGTTTCACGTTGACCTACTTTTGACATTTGTGGACAAAAATATAAAATATTTCTTTTGTTCTTTCTTAGTTAAATCTATTGCTTCCTGGTTTTAGTTGTATCTATATTTTTATTTTTGAAGTTTCTTTAAGCACTTTTGATTAGCTGTCATAACTTCCTGAAATTTTCAAATTCCATTGGCCTAGTTTGGTCACTTTAGACATCATATAACTTTCGTAAGGCCATTTAGATGTGGAGGACTCATTCTGCAAACTCTCAGCCTTGGGGATATCTTTTGACCTGTTGAAGATAGAAAAATATCCTTTGTTTTGACGAGGAAGCAATTGATACAAGCGTTGCTGACTGTAGCTTCCTGCTTAGAAAAAGCATTTGTATAATCAAGTAAATGCTTATTTCTTTTTGTGTTAACCGAAAGGAGAAAGGATAGATGGAAAATTGCCATCATCTGGCCACAGATCTCCATTTATTATTCAAAATACACCATCCAGTCCAATTAAGATTCAGTGATACTTTAAGCACGCTTCTCCAATATGTAACCAGTTGTTTCAAGCTACAAGGCTCGGTATTTCTCACAAGATGGGCAATTGCTTACCTATGTAGTGACAATTACCTCTTTCATCAAATGATCATTACCTTATCCTTCCTAAGGTTAAAGCATTCAAACACAATGCCCGACCATATCTTCACGCACTATTTGTAAGTTCTCATAATTAAGGGTCCCAAGACAATTTATATCCATTTTCATTACATACACTTTAAATTCTCTCGTAACTTGGCATTGTAACTATAATATGTTAGTAAATCCACATTCTCTGCTCAACCGTTATGTTGCCATCTTTTCCATCCGCTACTTCACCTTCCACACCGACAATGCCATGGTTTGTAAATTTTACTTCTACACTTGTTGCAATCTCTATGAAAGGTTCAATTCTATTAGAAAAGCAGCCCGTGCACTTCAAAGATCTAAAGCATACTGATCAAAAATTAATGTCATTGATAATAATTGAAATAATCTATTGTCATAAAATCTAACATTAGATGTAAGCCAGTGACAAGTTTGGGGATAAGCAACTATAAGGAAGTGTTTGGTTAATAATAAATTAAGCCAGCACAACTGCATATTGGATTTACAGAAATAAGCAGTCCCTGCTGGACTGTTGATTTACACAAATAAGCAGTCCAGCTTCAATCCTATGTTTCCAATTGGGGCTTTGAAAAGTTGTCCAGTTCAGAATGAAGCATGCTCACCTGCAAATAGAGGACTAGACTTCTGGGCTTCTAACACTATTTGAACCTTGCTCTTCTTCAAAAACAAAAGTTAAGAGTCTTTTGACACTCGTGTAATGCAATAAATTATGTCTTTTGACCTATTACTCATGTTGCTCCTTAGATGTTAATTTAAAACGTGCATTCCTGTGACATTGGGCAATTGTCCAATGTATGAGCTTTGATTGACACAAAAGCCAAGAAACATCGCTTAAAACAACACATGGATCTCGTCGTGTAGGCATAAGATATATCAGGCTTCCCACCAATTGTTTGTAGAGTGATTCATTGATCGGTGATGAATCATCATTGGCGAGAACTTCAACCCGATCTCCATAGTTTTGAATCCATTATCTTGGAGATGATGATCAATTTGAATATACCAGGTTCATGGAGCCTACCTAAGTCTGTAAAGGGACTTAATCGATCTGTGAATCAGATGATCGTGACCAAGTACCTGAAAACTTTCAAGCTAAACCAAGTAAACCTCATTGTCCAAATCTCCAAAGAGAAGCAACCAAAACATGACCATCTTCCAAGATTTACGCTTGGAGAAAAGAACTCATAGTCTATTCCCTCCTACTATGAAAAGCCTTCCACAACAAGACAAGCCTTGTACTTGTCCAAAGTACCATCGGCTTTGATGTTGACATTGTACAACCATTTGCACCCAATGGGTTGTTCACCTAGTGGTAATTCCACCAATTCCCGTGAATGATTCTCCATCAAGGGGTCATATTCTCGCTTGCATGGAAATCTCCCAATTAGGTATGCCCTACTTCAAAATATCATTCTAGTGCAAGTACTGTAAAAGGTTTAGATGTGAGAGCAAAATGAACATGTGATATTGGATTAAGTATTAACAACCTTGTTTTCTCGTCCTCCGAGCCAATGCCTTTCTTTGACTCACTTTTCCCGCCATCTTGCCATGCCAATCCGAATAGTGTAATCACCCTCCACAATTATTTGAGTGGTTTTTCCTACCATCTCACCATGCACCTCTTGTGCATATTAGGTAGTGGAGTCTTCCTCCACAACTAATTGTTCATTTGATTGAGGCAATTCATCCTCTCGCACATGAGGCATATCATCCTCTCGCACATCTTGTATAATGGATATTCCCTCCACAAGTAGTACATGTAAGTTGATTGGAGCAGGATCAACAAGCCTATGAGGAATTTCATCTTCTAGTACATCCTCTATGGTGGAGTCCCCCTCTACATGTGCCTTTAAGTTGGCTATAACAGGTCAACAAGCCTATACATGCCACCTTGCCCAATGCCTAGGCAACTACCTGTCTCTATGTCACACCCAACACAACACATTGGTTCCTAGAGAAATGTACAAAGAATGTTGGGATTTTAAGTTAATGACGAATAGATAAGAGACTTTCATTCATGCTAGGAACATACCTAACATTCCTTACTATTAGTTTTTTTAGCATTTTTCAACACTGTGTGTATATCTCCTATCCCCTTTACTGCAAGTGACTCCCCATCAGCTAATAAAATTGAATAAGAAATATTTGTTTTAGTGGTAGATTGTACATACTAATCTGTATAACACACAAAAAAATGTTGAGATGCACTAGAATCAATGAACCAGTAATTAGTAGCATCGCTCGTTTGAGCATGATGGACTAAGGGCATACTCTTCCTTAAAATCCCATACTTCAACTACCGCCACATTTTCCCGACCTCTCGCCTTTTTGTGGTGGGAAGAATGATCATATTGTTGCCTTTAGCAATCCTTTTTGCATTCCCGACCTTATGACAATGACATTTCACCCGGTATCTAGAGGATGATTCACCAAGAATTGCCCAGTTCCCCTTCAACTAAGCATCGAATGCACTATTTTTTTCCATAACTAGACTCGCTTTTTGTTTGTGTCTTCTTGTGCTCCTTCTACAGCAAATAGGAACTACCCCGATTAAATGCCAAGGTCTAGCTTTTCGCCATCAAATGTAACACCTCCAAAAAAAGAGGAGACAAACTATTCAAAACAAGTGCAGCTAGGTCGTTATCATTCACATTTTTCTCTATGGCAGCGAGCTGCTCTCAAAGATCTTTCATTCGAACAAGATGTTTTGACAGGACCCACTCTCATATATCTTTTCTTAAAACAAAAAATTCTTCAAGTACAGGACCCAACTTTTGTCGGAAGTTTGATACTTGTTTCAAGACTAATCCAAAGCACAATTGCCATAGTGGCATTCCGGACCTCGTGGGTTAAATCATCTAATCAATAATTTTAAAAATAATTGCGCCTCCTTATGACACTTGTCATTATCGGCAAAATTCATAGCAGATATCGATTCCTGTCAAGAATAATTATATCACAATCATGAAATTTCACAATAGTTAAACTTTTATGACTTCAAACATTGTAGTTTTGAACAATTAATTTATATACTTCAAAGAGAACTAAATTCTAAATAACGGCCATTATTCACTCGAATATTTAACTTTTGACCTATAACTCAAAGCAAAAAAATTACTACCGACAATAACTCAAAAATACATTTGATGTGAATGAGCCCACTATATCGAGAATAACTCTATTCACCCATAATAAAATTAGGGCTTATGACATCATCTATTTAGAGAATAAAATAGTAAGTAAATATTGATGGGGTCTAGAAATTTACGAAAAATGCCTACAAATGTTGTGTTGATCTGGAATGCACTCTAGTCTACATACACCTTCATCACTTTTTGTGCTCTAAGGCCACAAAAATGTAAATGACAACAATCGCCCTAGAAATCTCATCTCACGAAATTGGAAAAGTTTCAAGAACTGAAAAATCTCTAAAAACCTCAAACCATGCAAAATTACAATTTTACATGTCCGCATCCTTCGTTAGATTCTTCCGCTGGTATTTTTGTCTTCGAATCTCAACTTTTGTACACCATCTTCACTAAAATCATGATATATTCATGACTAGCTTCGTGATTGTGGAAAATCCTCTACAACTTATGTTGATTATTCTTCTCTCGCTTTTTTCCTTTCACTTGTTCTTCCTCACAATTTTCATTGGAAACCACCAATATCGCACCCTCAAAGTTGTCCTAACTTCTAGTATGTCTTCAAAAACATGTGCCATAACTTATGTATGCTCCTTTTCACGGTTTGGTTTGGAGCCTTTGCTCTCTTCTATGTTACTTCTGATTTGCGTCCTTCCTCATGCGTTTGGTCTTCACAAAGATGTCTTTGAAAACCTTTAAACTATCAAACTCATGGCCATGCCCCCTAGCAATCGTCACAAATCGCAAACTCACATTTTACCTTATCATTGTCTTCTCATGTTCTTTTCTTCATAAATTTTTGCAACTGGAAATCAAGAATCTCTTCGCTTGATGTCCTCGAATCACAAAATCTCAAATCATGAAATCTCACGACTTCTTCTCTGCAAATCTACACTTGTTTTCCCGCTCCCTAGACTACACATCTCTCCCTCTTCACGGTTTGTACTCTACTCTTGGGGCTTCCTCGGATAGGTATAAAGCTCTCTGTCTCTTCCACACTTTGTACCATTTTTCAGGGCTTCCTGAACTCTGCAACTTGTTGTTCAACCCTTCTCCTTGGGCTTTCTTGAACATTGGCTCTAATACCAATGTTAGTAAGAATGAGAGAGACAGTGAAGAGAATGGAAGGCATACATCACACCGCACACGGCACACAACTCACTCACACCCTGTGCCTACCTTTTATTAATCATAAGGTAGTTACATTCAGGTGAGGTAGTTATATGTTGTATAACCGAAGTACTATTGATGTTTGGATTTTGTCTAATTCGTGTGCACTTGTAAATCCAACATACGAATGCTGCAGCAGCATGCCTAACTTCCCTAATGCTGCAGCATGCCTAAATGCAAGAAATAAATGGCATCTATCTATCCTAACAGCAGGAAGCAAATTTAGCAGAGAAAAGAAGAAAGTAAAAATGGCAATGATGCACCGAGAAGGAAGTTAACAAAGCATATAACCTTTTACCTCATGAACATTCAACCGATTGACATGCATCCAATAATATCAACTAACATATTCACCAAGACAAACACAAGAAAGTGAGCTCCATCTTGTGGAGCAGCCTGATGGGATCAGAGGGCTGAACTACCGCCACAAATAATGTTATCAGAATTGCATTCTCAAGTCGCTCAGCTTATATTTGCTTAACTGAAATGTCAAGATTAAGTCCATATAGCCAATATAATCGAGCTTTAAGGAGCCAAAGTTACAACAACAAAAACCACTTACAATGAGAGCCTCATCCTCCTTTTATTCTTGCTATCCAATGCAAGGACAGAGTCAAAGAATTTGAATTCAACTACTATGGTACAAAAATAAATACAGATTTGACTACATACAGGTCCCTTGCAGCTTAAAAAAATCTTTTAGGCAATTGTTTGTCCCCTTCTATACAGATAACTTCTTTAACAAATATGGTTGCACCGAAATGTCACCTTTGTTTTGTACAACAACTCTACAAGTGGTTTGAATTAATCCTATGCCTCGTTCTTCACATAATGGTCATTTTATGTATAGCTTTAAGTTTGCAGCTTGTGATTTGATGGTAGGCAGCAATGCGAGCTCCTTGAATCAGACGGAAATCATTGCCTTTGGTGCTTCCTTTATTTTTTATCTCAATCGGATTCGACTAATTGATGTGTGTTCTATCCAAGTCCACCATAGATCTCTCCTTCTAACTTAGTTTCTTTTGTTGTATCTATTAACATCGATTTCTGCAGTGAACTGATGGAGGGGGTGCACCAAGTGGGCTATAATAACATTAAAGCTTGGTGTTAATCCTAAAATATTAGCATTTTGGCTACTTCTTAGGGGTGCTTAGCTTGTTCAGATTAGAATTCAGTTGCCTCTATCCATTGGGTGAGGAGTCATAAGTTGCTGACGAGCTCCTGCTTCTACCTGTCCTTTTATTGAAGAGCATACTTACCTAGACAAGTATTCAACATGTTGTTGAGCAAATGAGGAAATTGAAGCAAAGAATTCTTCTTATCAACCATACATCTTCCTTTCAATAGTGGTTGCATACTCTCACTTCTGAAGGCTTGTTTTATTCAGCAGCATGATCACTGAGAAAAAATTATTGAAGAATCTCTTAGAGTCTCAATTGGCCAATCGTCTCTTCTTGTTTCTTGTACTTAATTTTATTATTAAAATAGACATATCTCAAAGAAATATGCAGAGTGATGCAAAAAGCATCTTATTATGCAGAAAAGGGGAATCATACTCTAATAAAACAGCCTGTCAACAACTAAGCTAAACAAAGCCATTAACGAAGGAAGAAATAGCGCCCCTTTATCATTAAGATTGTTGATTCAACAGGCTTGTTGGCAATAATAAAACATGGCAAGATCTACAAACCCAAGAATGGAAGGTCCATGACCAACAGAGTCGCCATGTGATAGAATGTTTCTCTGAAAGCTAAAAAGACTGAGATCCTCACCAAAATCTCAGTTGTAGTCATGCATTGGGAAGGATTTGGATAACATGATACCTTAGAAACAGATCCTTGTCCCACCGGCTGGTCTAAAACTGTTGATGCTTGGATTTTTCTGATTTGTATGTGCTCGCAAATCCATCACATGGGATCTCTACTTAATGTGGGACTTCTTTCAGCAGAGAGCCTTTGGGAACAGTTGGCTTTGTTCCTACCTAGAGCCTAACCAACCTAATGTTGTAGTATGCCTAAATGTAGAAAATAAATCTAATCTACCTATCCTAAGTGCATGAAGTAAATTTAACAGAGGAAAGGGAGAAAAGAAGAAAATTAAAATGGCGGTGATGCACTAAGAAGGAAGTGGCTGAAGCATATAACCTTTCACCTCATGAACACTGAACCATTGACATGCATGCAATAATATCAACTAACATATTCAGCAAGACAAACACAAGAAGGTGAGCTCCATCCTGTGGAATAGCAGGACAAGACCAGATGGCTAAACTACCACCACAAATAATCTTGTGAGAAATGCACAATCAAGTCACTCAACTTATATTAGCTTAACTGAAATGCCAAGATTAAGTATATATAGACAATGTAGCAAAGCTCTAAGGAGCCAAAGTTACAATGAAAACAACTGCTTGCAATGAGAACCTCGACCTCCTTTTATTCTTGTTATCCAATGCAAGGGCGGCCTCAAAGAATTTGAATTCAACTACCATGGTACAAAAATATATACAAATTTGACTACGTACAAGTCCCTTGCAACTTGAAAAAAAAATTAGCCGGTTGTTTGCCCCTTTTATACTGGTAGCTTCTTTAACAAGTATGGCTGCACCAAAATATCAGCTTTGTTTTGTACAACAGCTCTACAAGTGGTTTGAATTTCTCTCATGACTCGTTCTCCACATAATGGTCAATCTGCCTATAGCTTTAGCTTTATAGCTAGTGATTTGACAATAGGCATAGACGCAAACTCCTTTAATTGGACAATAGTCGATGCCTTTGTTGTTTTCTTTAGCTTTCATCTCAATTGGAAGCGACTAGCTAACACGTGTTAAGTCCAAGTCTACTATTGATCTCTCCTTCCAACTTAGCTTCTTTCAATGATTGTTGTCGATTTTAGTGGTAAACTGGTGGATGGGGATGTGCCAAGTGGGTTGATAACATTAAAGCTGGTGATGGGGATGTGCCAAGTGGGTTGTAATAACATTAAAGCTTGGTGTTAATGCTAAAACATTAGCAAGTACATTAACTAATATTTAATTAGTCAATGTTTGCAAAATGCCTTAAAATTACTAATCTAGACACTTCTCTTAAATTTGCCCCAAAATTTTACAAACACAATGGGACCAAATGTTGGACCACGATTGTCATTAGACCAAAACCCGTAGGCGTTAATCTCTGTTACAATCGCCAGAGTTAGGATCCACGAGAGGCGGTTAGTCCATGTCACGAAACTCACGGGGAGCGTTGGACGCACATGCCAACAATCCTACCCCCAGCGTTACTTGGGTGAGTTTCGAACTCGAGACTTGTCACTCTGATACCATTTGTTGAACCACGATTGCCGTTAGACCAAAACCTTCGTGCGTTAATCTCATTACAATCGCCGAGATAGGATCCACGGGAGGCAGTTAGTCTATGTCATGAAACTCGCGGGGAGAGCTAGACACGCATGCCAACACCAAAGGCTTTAGTCATTGAATCGGCAAATGGCTCCGCAGATGTTAATTTGAAATTTGTAATCCTCTGACACTTTGTTCATGTCCAATGTATGAGTTTTGGTTGAGACAAGCACTGAAAAAGATTGCTAAACAAAGACATCTATCCAAATGTAGGCATAAGATATTTCAAGCGGCCCACCAATTGTCTATATAATGATTCTTCGACCGGTGATAAATTCAGCCCAACCTCCATAATTTTGAATCCACAATCTTGGAGATGTTGATCATTTTGAATATACTAGGCTCATAGAGCCTACTTCAACACATACAGGGACTTAATATATATGCAAACCAAATGATAACAACCAAGTACGAAAAACTTCAGACTACACCAAGTAAACCTCCTCATCCAAATGTCTAGAAAGAAGCAATTGAAATGTGACCATCTTCACAATATTCACGATAGAAGCAAAGATCTCATCATAGTCTATTACTAAAATTCACAGTAGGTCCAAGGATTGTAACCTAGCTTTGTGTTGTCATGAGTTTTTGCAAGGGAAAAATTCATACTTGAAAGCATGACAACCATACCCTACCGTGAAATTTTTTTGCTTAAAGGTCATCCCGAGCCCTCCTCCAGATCATCCTAACCCTCGTATCAGTCATATCCCGTCCTTCCAAGTGGTCCAATGTGTTGTGTCATCATGTCCATAGGTTATTTAGGGATATCAAGTCTATTTAAGCACTTCCAAGACAAGATTCTTCAAGACAAGATCTTTGAGAAGCTTACGAAAGGCTCTTTTCTAGTCTTCCTAAGTAGGTGCACACCCCCCGGAGTGGAATGAAAGGCATCAAATTCATCAAGGAGGTGTATAGAGAGATAAGAACATTGTGCAACTGATTTTGGAAGATTCTGGGAAGTTTCATAGGTTTTGGGACAGTTTCAACAAAAGCAGGTCCTAGAGGGTGAAGCAGCTTGCAAGTGCCAAAACAGCCCCTGAGCTTCGGGAAGTGATTTCGGGAGCTCCGTGAAGAGTTGGAAGTCAAACGAAATATCATCGGAAAGGTAATTCAGAGCTCTAGAGGATGGTGGTCTCACATTTTTCACAAGACTCAAGCAATTCTGCTCACAGCCTGATTTCAGCATGCATAACCTATGAGCCCGAAGAAAAAGCCTATTTTTAGAAGGTTGCAGGAAAAATCAAGGTATGAGACCCCCCCATTGTTTTCAAAAGGCCATTTCCAGTCAATTTCATATAAAGAAGTGCATGAAAAGACCTTTGTACGCCCAAGTTACGCCTTCATCAAGTTGCTCCCCAAGGTAAGATCAAGGAGTTAGTCAATTTCAGGGGTGGACACGTGTCAAGCCTAGGTGGTGGCACACTTTTTGCACCAACCGTCCCAAACGTTTGGGATGGTTGGGACACAAAACTCCCCCACCTCCCAAATAAGCCCCGAACCATGATATGACCTTCTTGGAGCCCAAATAGCCTAGTTAAGCCCCCATGCACCATTTTCTAGCCTCCAGCTTCATCCAACCGCAAAGTGCCAAGTGGACCAATTAGAGAGGGGTGCACTTTTGTGCACCAACCGTCCCAAACGTTTGGGACAGTTGGACACAAAAATGCGCCCACCTCCCATCCTAGCCCCTGGTCACCCACATGACCCCGAAGTTGCTTATGAGGCTTTTTCTAGCCCCCTCGCCCATCTTCTTTAGCCAATCAGTGGATGACAATTGGACTAATGGGAGAGGAGCGCACTTTTTTACACCAACCATCCCAAATGTTTGGGACGGTTGAGACAAAAAAGTGCGCCCATGCACAAGTTGAAGAAGAAACCAACTCATCCATACTTTTGTTGCTTCCTACATATACGTGCATTAAACCTTGCTGCCAAAAATCTTCTTTCTCCTCCATTTATCGCTTCCATCACCTTTGTTTTTCATTGCAGTCCATTTCACTTGCTCCACCGCTGCCATAACACCACAAACATTGTTTTTCCAGCCGGCACCGTGTTTAGTTTTTGCGTAATGACTCCATGACCGAAAACATGAAATGCTCATATCTCACAATCCAGAGCACGGATTGAGGTGAGATTTGTGCGGACCTCCTCATTTTTAGAGGACATCAAGGAGCAATTCACAAAAGATCAAATGATGCCCTAGATTATTAACAGCAACAAAAACTCCATTTTATGCCCGACTCTTATTCCTCGATTTCCCATCGATCCGTAATCGGAGCAAGCTATAATTTTGAAAACATCTTCTAGATAAAAACCTATCCCGATGGAGTTGGTTTCATTACAATCGGAGGTGGAAAAAGACCTTGTCAAAAAGCTTGGTGACTCCATTAATGGTTGTCATGATAGCTCCGTGCCCTAACCTCTCACCATGCGAAAAAATCATTTTTTTATTTCTAAGCTTTCCGTGAGCGAAACACAATGAAATTTGGAGCACAAGATCGCGATGAAGAGACGAATCCAAAAATATTGTTCTCGCCACAAACCAAGGCCTTTTTTCCACTTACTAAAAATAGCATATTCTATGCTCTTCCACATGCTAAAAATAGTAAGTCCCCGAATTACAAGTTTGATCACTCAAGACAATCAAGAAAGATGCAGAATGGAAAGCAAAGGAAAAACTGACAATTTTCCCAAAATAGCAGGTCCCCAAAAAGCAACCTGCTAAAAATAGCAATTCCTCAACAACGAAAGAGGATGGAAAGTGCCTGGAGGTTCAGGAGGTGAAATTGGAGCAAAACGGCTGATATGTCCCAAAATAGCATGTCATGGTCTCACATCTACTAAAAATAAAAAGTTTCGTTTTGGGAGCAAAAAGTTGCAGATGACCCTATTTTCACCCATCTTTTCGCTTTTTGGACTCTCCACGGGATGGTAAGATGACCTCATGGCTCAAACAGAGGAATGAGAACTTCACAAGGGTCCTAGAAGCATCATCCTGAGTTCAATTGTGTTCAGAAGCAAGGTTGAGCATCGCAAGGCGCAGCAAGTGGATCCATCACCATCACTCAATGAGTTGGGTGATTTGAAGTAAGTTGGTCGAGGTGAGCTCAATGAGCTAAGGAAGTTCATCAATCAAGTGTCAAGGAGGATCATCATGAGCATTGCCTGTGTTCATCCCGCACTCACATTGGGAGGTCTCAAAACAAAGTGTTTCTAAACACTCATTTCATGGTCCAGGTGTCCGTGCATCATCATCGTCAACAAGGTCTTCATCAACGATGGAGGTATCTTCATTCTTGGGAGCATCTCTTCTTTCCTCTCCTTCCTCATTCTTTCTCCTCTTCTCTACCCCCTTTCTAATTCTTTGTTGTGAGAAATCATGATGTTCGTCCTATTCATTAATGTGACTATAGTCCAAAAATGTAATAAGTTTCCCTTAATTGATAAAAGGGGACTTAATGTTCTTTCCTAGGAATGTCAAAAGTCAGGTTGTGAGGACAAATGAAAGGTCATGTGGGGGTAGGCGAAGAGTTATTCTTAATCTATATAATGTAATGACACCCTCATTCTTAAGGGTTGTCAATTTTGTATGCTCAAGTTGTGGTCAATTTTTGTATTGAAGGAGATTACTACTTGGAGATATATGAAAGAGATAGCATTCTTCTATTTTCTCAACATAATTTTCCTCTCTTCCTTTACATTTTACAACTTGTGGAGATGTCAATCAAGGAAGGAGTTTCTTCCTTCTCATATGTATGAATGTGTGCAACTTTGTGTGCATGGTTTCCTCTCGTCGTTGGTGTCACAAGCATAGTTGTTTCTTTCTCTAATTGTGTATGTGAAATTTCGATTAACTTTGGCAAGAATCTAATTTCCTACTTGCAGAGTTAATATCCCCCCTAATTTCTCACTCCCTTTTCCCCGCTATCTAGCAAATTCCTCCCTTGCAAGCAATTGTAAGCATTTGCCGCAGGTACAGTGGAGTGTGCCTATTGGATCCTTCAACCTCATAGGCCAACAACAGATTTCCTTTTAGTTCACTCATAATAAGTGGAGCTGCACCACACAAGTAGAGGGACCTAGAGTCCCAGAGCGTTGGCAAGATAACCACCAATTTGTCTACCCGACAAATTTTCTCGCCAACACTTTGATACCAATGTTAGCAAAAATAAGAGAGATATTGGAAGACATATGGCAAATAGCACACTGACATCTTTTGTGTGTCCATCTTTATCAAGTATAAAGAAGTTACATATTCGGGTGAGGTAGTTACATGTTGTATAACTAAAGTACCTTAACTAATATTTAATTAGTTAATGTTTACATAATAACTTAATAAATTTAATAATTAGGAACACGATCTTCAATGGAAGGTAGCAAAAAGACCCTCTCCTTTACCTAGCATAAAAGGCTCAAAGAGAAGTACATTTTCAAAATTCACAATGGAATAAATATTCAAATATGGAGACATTTCTAATCAAGGCATTCTTTCCTACTCACTCTAGAATTTCAAATAGTCCATAATTAGTGGTTTAAACTTCTTGGCTTTACCTTCAAGGCTCTCCTTTCTCAAGTGCGAGCATACCTTGTCCCCAACAAAGAACTATGTTAAACTCTATATTGATCATGTCTTGTTTTGTACTTTGCTTGAAACTCCATCAACCTCTCTTGCACTTGAGGTGTATTTTCATATCTTCTCTATGAATTTTTCAGCTTCATGAACTTTAGAGTCCACCTTTCCATACTCCCCTGTGTAGTTGTCATCTAAGTCCCAACGTTCAAGTTCAAGTTTGAGTTCAACGAGCATAAAGGTCGGTTCGAGTTAATCAATGGATAAAGTTCAAAAACAAATTGCCACTAAATTCGAACAATAGATTTTTGTAAATAGCATTTAAAATAATGCGAAAACATATGCACATAAAAGTATGACAAATCACAATCTTAAAGATACTTTTTCAAAGACTTAAGTCAAAATCTAAAACATGCAGTACAAGTTCTTAAACTTTGTACAAACTACACCCTATAGCCCTATGGTTTTTATATTTTATAATATAATAATTTTAAAATTATTTTAAATTCTTTATATTATTAAAAGTATTTTAAATATTTGTATATATAATAATATTCTAGAGATTAAAAAAATTATAATATTATAGAGTTTTTAATTTTATAACATTATAAAAATAAATTAAAGAAATATATATTTTAAAGCATTATAAAAATTAGTTTGATTTTTATTTTTTTATTTTATGTGAGATACTTTTAAATATTTCCAAGTTTTAAAAATTACTATTTACATATAAATATTAAACTAAAAACTTTAATATATTTTAAAAGTAAATGATATAAAATAAAATTTAGAAAATTAAATATAATACAATGCCAAATATAAATTAAAAAGATAGAAATTAAATATTAAACTAAAAACTTCAATATATTTTAAAAGTAAATGATATAAAATAAAATTTAAAATATTAAACATAATACAATACCAAATATAAATTAAAAAGATAGAAATTTAAAAAACATAAATAAACATTAAAAAAACATAATATTAAACCTAATCAAAACATTAAACCTTAACAAAAACATAAAACTAAGCTGCCACAACCTCCTCTAACTCGACAACATCCTCCTCAGCTCCACAACCTCCTCTCTTCTCACACAAGCTCGCGGTGACCAGGACCTCGCGCTCTCACATCCGCAGCTTGCAGGTCACATTCAACATGTCTGCGCAGCAGTCACGTCCATGAACACCTCCACAGCAGTCAAATCTCAGTTGCTCTGTCACATGCAGCTATGTCCAGAAGATTCAGTGCTCTAGTTGTAGAAAAACTTCTACAGAGAGTCCTCCGCTCACTATCGACTTGCATTTAATGCCGCCAAAACTCTCCATATATTCACTTTTTTTGGGCCACGACAAAAGTTCGGCGATTTTCAAATTTTGTGTCGAAAATTCACCAAACCTTGTGACTTAGGTTGTAACACATCATCAAACCAACTTGGAGGTAGGTAACCAAAACATGTCTCACAACAAGATCTACTAGTAGAGGAATGAATTGCCTTCAAATAAGAATGTTGAATATATGCCAAAATCCCATCCCATGTTCTAGGATGCTTCCTAGCATACCCTCTCAAGAGCTGCACCACTATCATGTGGACCACTTCAGTCTTCCCATCACTTTGTGGATGAAATCTTGTGGATCTTTTTGATCTAGTGTCCATCTTCTCCCACAAAGTCATCCAAAAAAATTCCTAAAATCTGGAATTCTTATCTGAAATAATAGAACCAAGCAAACCAAAATGAATCCAAAAATTGGTGAAAAATAATTCAGCCACAGCATTGCCCTTGAGAATTTTTTTGCATCAAATGAGGATACATATTTTGCCAAACCAGCCTACAACAATAAATAAGTAATCATAACCTTTCTTTGACAAAGGCAAACCTCCTTCAAAATCCATTGACATATTTTCCCATGGCACAGAAGGAATGAGTAGTGACATATATAAACCCAACTTTCTAATATTAGATCTGCTTGTGCTACATAACACACGTGCCCTTATGAACTTTCCATCATCAACTTGCATGTTTGGCCAGTAAACGTACCTTTGCAAATGTGTTATTATTTCTGTCACACCGAAGTGACCTGCAATGTTTAAAGTATGAGCCTCTCTCATTAGCTGAATCCTTCCTTTCTTAGACAGACAAAGTTTACCCAACTTGTAGAACAATCCATCTTGGAGATAGGTGGCTTCCTTGTGCTCAAAACCTGTGTTTTTGTCTTCTTTGCTTTCTGAAACACTTCCCAAAAATCTGAATCGTGCTCATATTTTGCAGCATATGCTTTTTGCACAAAAGATTCAATCTGAGTTATAGTTTCCAAAGATAATACCTAGGTTGGTCTAGATAACATATCAACAAACTTGTTAGACACATCTCTCTTGTACTTAATAACCAAATGAAATTGTTGCAAGAAACACATCCATTTATAATGATGTCCTTGCTGCAACTCTGATTGGGTTAACAAATGTTGGAGGGTTTGATGGTTCGTACAAATAATTCAAAATCAACATATGAAACAATTATGAAAGATAACATACCAGCTTACGTCTTTTCAATACGAACTCAAAACAGTAGTTGCAAATTATACAGGGCTTGAGCTTGTCCATTGCCAATCCTTTGCTTAAGCTCAATAAATGCATTTTGTTGTTTCTTATACCCCAAGTAAAATACGTACCACCTACTGTTATGGAATGCAATGGTGTCGCTATGGCAGAGAAACATTTGATGAACTTCCTCAAGCATTGAATTGCACCTAAACTAGCATGCCTATCTTAGATAAATGTATGTAAAAGATAACGAGAGATATCATTCTCATTCTCGAGGCAACTATATTGGATTTGTGACATAAGTGGAATAGGCATCTCGAGAATGATATTTCTTGGCATCTTTTACATAGATTTATCTACAATAGGTATGCTAGTAGCATCCGTGGTTGTTGCCTTTTCCTTAAACATAGAATGTGAAGCATTTCATAAAATTTAAATATGTAATATACATAACATTAAATGAAACATTTTAAAATCATCCATATTTGTAATATCCATAAAGATGAAATGAAAAATAAAAATATTTTGATATTCATCAAAATGTGTCATACACCCAACAGAAAATGTCAAATCTGAATCATTTCATATTCGTAGAAAGAAATTTGTAATAATCGCATCACATTATTTATCTTCCAACTTCACTCTCTCTTCCTCATCTTTTTTTTGGAAAAAGGGTAAAATGGGGGTTTTGAAAGGACTCGCATCCTTTTACAAAAGGCCCTAAAGGCAAGATACAACAATGAAGCAAGACAAAAAGAAAGCATGTAGGCAACAACGGACCAAAAGCCTCAAAGGCCCAAACCAAACGAAGCAAAATGAAAGAAAACAAAAGAAAAGATGAAGCAACCGCAATTGCAAAAACAAACATGACTATCCTCAAGAGACCACCAAGGGCGGTTTACCATGGGAACATAGTCTCATTTTAGGAAAGGAATTTCCTTTCTTTTTCTATTAACTATTGCCCGACCATCACATCTGTTAGGATCTCGAGTTTTCATCTAGATGGATAGGAGGCCAAAACACCTTTTATTCAACAATTGACTCCTTTAAGAAACTGATTTTAGTGCAGCCAAAATCCGCTTCCGAGGCGAGCGTAGATTCCAATGGGTGGGAACAGGAGTCTCAACCGAAAGCTAGTTCTCCCTTCAAGCAAAAACATGCTCTTCTCGAATAACCTCCCGAACATCTTCCTCTGAATCATCCGATGTGGAATCTGAATCTTTCCCAACAACCAACAAGCTGGGTTGGGAATCCTTCCACCAAGAAACTTTTTCTTTCACTTTCAACTTTACTTTCTGGCACTCAGAAGCAAGGTGACCCAATGCAAAACATTTCCTGCATCTGAAGGGCAAGCCTTCATAGTCAAGAGGTTGAGTCCATATCCTATCCAAAACTTTGAGTTCAATGGAAGGGTAGATCAAGAGAGGTATCCAGATCCACCAAAATGTGAGCATAGGTCGTATGTGTGTAAAGTTCAATTTTAGAATCGATGGACAAGCATTTGCCCAAAGCATTACCAATAGAAATCAAACTCTCCTCCCCCAAAATGCGGCGGAAAATGAGGTAGACAAACCCAAACAAGCTTAAAGTTGAAAGTAGTTGTGACAAGATTGAATGACCGGACCCACGTTTCATCAACAAGTGGTGATTCTATAGTTCCCAAAGCTTGGAAAAGATAACATCTTTGTCATCAGTAGTATCTAAAACCACAATAAAAAACCCTCGCACAGGGGTAAATGTCAACATTACCATTCAAGAGAGGTCGCTAGTTCGAAGAGATCCAAGAATGTAGAAGCGGTAACTCAGGCCAGAGGCCATTGAAGTGGCAAATCAACCCATGACTTGAGAAGAAATCTTTCGCTTGAATCACAGACTCCCTGAAAGAAACCAAAGGGGAAAGCTTAGTAGCAAGAAGCGGTTTAGAGGGTGCAAAGGATATAGCCGCAACATCAGAAAAGAACGCAAAACAAAGGACTTAACAGAGTTCTCTAGCCCTCCAAAGCAGCACTGAGATGCGCACCACGTCCACACCATGATCAGCGGCGCCCAAACCATTCGCAACAATGTTGTTGCCGCCGTCGCCGAGAAAGCTAGGGTTAGGGAAAGGCGAAAGAGACGGGGAAGACCGGGAGAGGGGGAGCCATTGCTCAAGCAATCTTTTGAAACCATTTTATCACACTCTCTTCCTCATCTTTCCATTTGGAAAGTCTTGTTCCATTTTTCATCTTTTGATATTGGTCATATGTAAATGGCGGCAATATTCTTAGTCCTTTTAAGGAATTTACATGAGCAATAGCCACGAGATGTTAACCCCGCTCTTTTTGTTTGTCCTATATCAATTGTAGCTCTCGAAAGAATGAAACCTTGTGATTTGTGTACTATTAATGCCATAGTGAAACCAATGCAACCATAAGGGTAGTTGGTGTGTGTGTCCCCTTTGTATTGGTGTAATAGAAATTGTATGTGGAATTTCATCTCGCAAATGGTGTTCCAAAGTAACTGTTAAAAGTCAGCCATAACATTTATCGATGATTTTGGTGGTGCACTCCCAAGTTTGTATATTATACTTTTAATATACCCTAGGGCTCCATTTATAAGACCCGCTTCTATCAAAAGATCGAGGTTAACATGACGCTTGCATCTATAACAATTAATATTTCCACATCAAGTTCATCATTTTGACCTCTTGATTGAGCATTGGCATTACCTAGTTTGGTCAGTAATGCTTGTTTCAATGAATGAAACAAATGTTTACAAGCCGCATCAACATTTGATGATATGTTTCAAAACTCCTCTCCTTTTGTTGCATACATGGCTATGTAGTTGATTACAACATGTTTGGAAAGAACGAGTTGCCAATCTACGTTTGCTCTCCATAATTGTAGTATGTAGCAACTATGTATTTACTCTATCATTATTTTTGCAAGCTCAAACTTTTTATATCATGTCTTTAAGTATTGATATAATTTTGATCCCTCAAGATTCAATGGCCACAGTGCAATATACTTATAACCAATAATAAGTCACTTTTAGTTTTCGTAGACATTTTGTTTTATATCTATACATTTATTTCGGTGTTTGAACATCTTACCGATGAGCATTCATCCTTTTTCTTTCGTAGGAAGGCACCCACTCTACACAATGTATGTCGTCTACACACTTGGGTAGCTCTTTGTAGTCTCATTCCATATCCACCTATGCAAGTTATCTTGTATTTGAAGACATGGGTGTTGCATTAAATTTTGTAATGCATATAATCCATAATATATCAAAATTATTAGTTACATTGAAAAAAATACAAATATTGTATGAAACATAGATTTGGCAATGATTGATAACATATTTGTATTTTTTTTGTTGGTATGGACCTTCCCGAGGATTCCTAGCAAGAAAAATAGAATGGAAGTATTTCTTAGCATTTTTCATTCATGATCATTTGTCCAATCAAGGTTGTCCATATTTGATGCTCTGTCTTACCATATGAATCCATACACATATGGTGAACCTCTATGTTACCATTCATATCTAGACCAATATTTTTTTACTTTCATTCCTTTTTGTAGTGTCATCTTTTGGAATATTATATGTCACAGTGCATGTAGTGTGCTAGTATATGAGGATAATCAATAATATTTTGTCTTCTCCAATTTTGGGCTTCGCATGGATCTCTGTTGGTGTTGTTATTGGCATAAGCAAGTGTAGATTAAACCAATACATATAAGATGGACTCAAAGTGAAGAAAATGGTAGGCAATCCAATTTGATGCAACATGTCAGTTAATTCAGCACAGCATTTCGCCCAATAGGACCTTGTACACTCATTTGTCCAATCAAGGTTCTTTATATTTGGTGCTCTGTCTAACCATATGAATCCATGCACATATGGTGAACCTCTATGATGTCATTCATATCTAGACCAATATTCTTTTACTTTCATTCTTTTATGTAGTATCGTCTTTCGAAAAAATGTATGTTGAGGGTGTATGTAGTGTGCACTATATGAGTATAATCAATAACATTTTATCTTTGTCAATTTTGGACTTTCGTGGATTTGTTGGTCGTGTTCCCGGCATAAGCACATGTAGATCAGGCCAATGTATATCAGCTGCACTCAGAGTGAAGAAAATGGTAGGCAATCCAATATGATGCAGCATGTCAACTAATTCACCACGACATTTTGCACAATAGGACCTCAGAACCCCCAAAGGTGGTTCCAAACTGCATCAAACAATCAGCTAGATGTGAGTGGGGCACATTGTCCATATGCTCACACAACTCATTGATGGTGAATGGCTTCAAGGCTCTTCTTTAGGAACACTATATACGAATTTTGTGCTTTGTGTCCCTGGTCATGTCTATCATGTAATAATTGAACCATGGGTATTAGTCGAAACGACGATCCCTATATCAAAAAAATATTTAACAAATTCATGCAAATGTACTCATCTCAATTGTGGTTCTAGCCAATCACATCTTTCATCAAGAAACAATGTTGGGAATGCCATATCAAGTAAGCCTAGTGTGACATACTCATTGATAGGAAGCCTAATGTGACATACTCCTTGATAGGAGATGCTCAAGTCCCTATCCAATCAGTCATTGCTCTAGGATTTGCATTAGGGTTATTTACCCATGGAAGGATTAATTTCATCTCTCTTGTGGTATTGGGCCGTTTGGAAGCCATTGATGTCGTGTGATTAATGATATTTCCTTCATCCATCTCCATGACTGGACCTACAAATACAATTCCATTCGTATCACAATCAAACTCCAGATGATCGAGTTCAATTGGTTAAAGATATTTTCATCACGGTCATGTGCAAGTTTGCTAAGGGCATTTTCATCAATTTGAACATCTGAATAGAACTTGTTATGTTTTATTTTATATTTGAGGGCCTTACATATGTGCTCTATTGATAGTTAAATTGTAATGTGTTATGCATTGATCCCTCCTCTCAACTATAATCATCCACAAATCTTTTATTCGATGTGCCAAAACATAAGCAATTTCTTTTACTTCATGTGGACAATTTATGTAAGTCTTTTATATTTATATTGATCTCCAATCGCATGTGACACTTGTAAGATTGGGTTGACACAAGCTATTAGCACTTCATCACCCCGTGTTAAGTTTACGAGTTTTGGTGGTTGTGGCCCAAGATCCAAATTGGTCAATGCTTAAAATCAATGATGGTCTTTCTTTAGTCAATCTTTGTTGCATACAAAGCCTTCTGTGCATTCAAAAACATTTATTCCAATGTAACTTTCTTGACAAATATAGCACATGCTTGGTGAAGCAGATTATTTAGACCATGACAAAAACTCATTTGAAAAGTAGTCAATTCTCTCCCAATCATTCCATTGGGATCGTTTATATTTTATTCTCTTTCAATTTCTGGATCTTGCATTCGTCTTCTTCTTCTAAGTTGCAATGTTATCGCCTCTTGTATATTATTATTTTGTGCATAGTTTGCAACATTGACATCCATCACATCTTCAGCTGCATTCTCTAGGGTTTCAAGCACAAAATATATAGATATTGAATTTGCTTCTTCAGAATTAACATTAACATCAGCAATCGATCGATGATAATGCCTTTGAGATGCTTCACAATGAAATTCTTGTATGTGTTGTCTTTCTACCTCAATCAATTGATCTAAACGCATTTGTCTATGTAATCTTGTTTCTAATACATATTGCTCGTTTTGAGATGTTTGTTTGTAAATTGTTTTCATCTTATCTACATGTTATCTCTTTTTTACTTCCAATTCTTCTAATGTCAATTCGGCCTTGCATACTATAAATTTGTCTATTATTATTATTTTAACATTTTATTTGTTCCTCTTGTGCATTTGTCATTTGTTGTTGGTTTAATATGCAATATTGTCTTTGATATTCTCTTTGTTGTTGACTTTGATAATCTCTTCAATGTTCTTCATTTTTAAAATTCAATCTTGGTCAAGTCATACCGCAAAGTATTTAAAAACAATGTATAAATATTTTAATAATGATTATTACATATAAAAAAACATAAGTGAATGATATGTTAGGTACATCTATTTAAGACTTAATCTTTAAATTTACAAATATTTGATAACTCTATCCTTGGCAACCCTTTCTAAACATGCACCTATTCTTCACATGTTTGCTAGTCTATCCTTGGCAACCCTTTCTAAACATGCATTTATCCTTCACATGTTCGCTAGTCTATCCTTGGCAACCCTTTCTAAACATGCATTTATCCTTTGCATGTTCGCTAGTCTATCCTTGGCAACCCTTTCTAAACATGCATCTATCCTTCGCATGTTCGCTAGTCTATCCTTGGCGACCCTTTCTAAACATGCATCTATCCTTCACATGTTCACTTAAAATTATTAAAACAAAATACTAAAAATTAAAACACATCCTTAACAATATATATACTCAAAACATACAAAATTTATTAAAATACAATGCCATTAGGGGCTCACATGCACGCGCGCACCCACACACACACACCCGCACCCATGCATGCACACGCACACACACACACACTTAGATTAATAGGTTTTCAGCTTGTTTGGCATAGAACATGTCAATAGCCCACTTTGTGGGATTTGAACTTGGACCAATTAACTTGTAAATGTAAGTCCACACCGAAACACCAAACCATATGACTAACATCAAAACACCAAACCATATGACTGGTATCAAAACACGAAACTGTATGAGATAAAAATTCCATGACATATTTAAACTTCGGAATACAACATGAAATATATTTACATCATGGTTAACTATATACTTCTTTTTCCTAGTAATTCATTGTAATATTTTACTAGCTAAATTTGAAAAAATAAACGGAAACACTTCATACAATGCTAAAAATGTGTAATTGAAGTATAGATGTTGTAATAGGGATGCAAGGCACATATACATCAAATGAGGAGAATTTAGAGATATATGTTGATGGTTGTAGTATTAAGATTGATATTAGAAAAGTATAGTTTTATAGACACAATATCTCTATAGGTTTAATACAAGTGGGTGGGGATGTAACAAGCTATACTATCATTATACATGGTGTGCATTATCGATATTTGGCCTGCATGTTAAAAATCAAATTATCTCATTTAATTATCCAAGAAAAGATAGAAAGTAGAATGCCCTATTCACTTCTAATTACATAAAAATTGCCTCAAGTGGTCCAGCCAAAAAGAATGCATGTATCAACCTATCTACCTAATGGAAAAGTCTTGGAAAAATCCATCAACTAAAGGAGAAATTTCAGCCAATGCTCTCAAATTCTTTTATGGGTTAATTATTTCTTAGTCTGCACTTCATGATTCTCGTTATCAAATAATTGTTCTTTATTTATGGTATGTTTTATGTGATGGGCCTAAAACGGAGCATGGACAACATTGGATGATTTTCAGCGCCTCTCAAGACTATTAGTTGTACGTGGGCATATTTTTTGCATTGAAGGTTTGCAGGGATACTAATGGAATATGATCAGAAAGATAAAATGTGAACTGTAGTTGAACATCTTCCTGCAACTGTGAGAGCAGGTGAAAAGCAACTCAGAGGCCCACAAACTTTCCATGGAACCATGTTATGTATTTACTGCTGAGTATTTAGCATAAGAATATGAAAATAGATATCGCCAAGTATGTGGCCATTCTACTTTCTATATGGCCAGTGTAACGACCGGAAAGAACAAATTCAATAAGCAAAGTTCAATACAAAACAAAAATTCAATAAAAAATCTATCAAGAACTACCCTCAAAAGCTTGGTTGTCTACAAGTGGCCTTACTGATGATCTTTGTCTCCATTGTTCAAAGCTAGAAACTGTCAAACATCTTTTGTGGGATTGCTCTTTCACCAAATCGTGATGGAAGTTAGTTCATTCACGCTTACCAACTATCTTTCAGGGACAATTGCATTGGCATGCAGTCTTGCTAAGTGATTCCAATACTCTTATTTGTCATGCTTTTAAGGGTACTTGGAATTGTGTACGACTTGCAACCTTGCTTATTTTATGGAAGCTTAGATATAATTATGTCTTCCACAATGAGGTATGTACGCTTGATGATTTTTTTCACTGCTGGAAAGGTGAAATTCGATTACAGTGGCTTGCAAAAGGTTTTCTGCTGCACCGGGAGGCAAAGTTATTAGAACCTAGGAGTTACTATGATTTTATTATTATTTTGATTCCTTTGCGGACTAAGTTGTAATCTATCTTGTACATATTGTTGTACAATTCTTATTCTTTTGTACAATTTTGTTGTAAATATTGTTTTTTGTTAATATATTCAAAATTAAATTTAAAAATAAAAATGAAAAAATTATAGATCTATGCCGAACTTGATATCTTGTTAATTCTTCTATGCTTTGCTCTTTAATTTTTTGGTTGTTTATTTTGTACTTTCTTTGTTTATTGTTTAAGTATATATGAAATATCTTCTATTTTGATTTTCAAACATTGTGTCAGCTAATGTAAAGCTATAACATTTACACCTTAAAATATATCTAGTGTAATGTCAGTCACGGGTTTTCATTTCATAGGTACAATAACATAGCCTTCCATGTCCTACTGAAACTGTAAGTTACGCCTCTCGGAGCAAGGACTCCTCTTGGTCACATTCGAAAGCTTGGGTCATTTCAAAATGGCTTCTACTTATATCAAGTCAATTCGCAATTCTCCATCTCCAACCACATGCCCCAAATAGACAAGTGGTTATTATGTGAACTCAGGTTTATTCTCATTTAGCAGCAGCTTGTTCTCCTTCAAAACTTGTTTCAAATGCATCAGATGTTCATCATAAGTTTTGCTGAAAACCAGTATATCATCCAAGTAAAGTCCATGAATGGCCTCAAAACCTCATTCATCAACCTCATAAAAGCAGCAGGAGCATTAGACAACTCAAAATGAAGCACATGCGACTCATAAAAACCTTTCCTTGTCTTGATTGTTGTTTTCCGCATTTCCTCCTTTGTTCTCAACTGGTGATATCTGGATTTCAAATTCAACTTGATGAAATACTTAGCATACTGAAATTGATTTGAAAGATCATCAATTTGTGTCAGAGGATACCTATTCTTAAAGGTCATTTTGTTCAAAGCTCTATAAACAACACTTTCTCCATTAACCATCTTTCTTAGGCTTAATACAATAGAAGAACCACATGGAGATTTTTAGGACAGATTACGCACTGACGTAACAAAGACTGCAACTGCTTTCTCATTTGCTTGCATCACTGATTGCCTATAGAGACCAATGTTGGGATGAGAACAATCCAGTGACAATTGCATCACATGCTCAACTGCCCTTTCCGGTGGCATACACGTGGGCTTTTGGCAATATTTTCTTAATTGATGCAACTCTTGCATCTGTCTATACTCTTTTGTTAGCAATCATGCAATGAGAAGTCTTCTATTCTACTACTTCATTTTAATTTATTTTTAATCTCTCAAAAGAAAAGCAAAATTCACACCAGCATTAATCAATTTTTTTAGCTTGAGTGGCATTTATCAAGGAGATTTCTAATTTCCCTTCACATGCTTTCATGATGTGGCTTTCCCATCCTTGACCAAATGACACTTGTTGGCTCTTCTCATGAAGATAGCATCTCTAACATACATCTATGGCCTGCCAAAAACTACACAAACATCAAGAGGCACAACATCAACTTCATCGGTGCAACATTCATTTATTCCAAACTCAGCTCCAACAACCTAACGAATAAAGATTATGATGATTAATGATTATATGTTTCAAGCCCAAGTTTGTCTACCAACTCCTTGGAAATCAAAATTTCTTGAGAACAAGAATCAATAAGAGCGTCAACTTTTTGTCTTCTTAGTTTGAAATTTTATATTAGAAAATTCAAAAACTTCATCTTTTTCTTGAGCCTCATTGTTACTCAAATATACCTCTTTAAGAATGGAGATACAAGTAATCCTTTCATCCACATCACAGATACACCCAACCTCTTTTCCTTGAATTGAAGTCATAGCCTTTTTTTTTTTTCTTGATCTTGAAATGATACAATTTTGGATGCAACTTCCAACAAATCTTTATCTGTATGACCATCAACATCACAGACCCCATAATGACTTTTAGAATCCTTGAAAGCAAATGTAGAGTAGCATTACACTTTCTTTTCAATTTCCCTACTTTCTATTAGCATGGAACTCCTTGTTGCTTTGAAGCATTTGAAGAGGAAGACGAACCCTTCTTCTTGTCAATCTCAAGGAAATGGGCTTGCAAACAAGTCTCAAAACCAAGGAATGAACATAATTGTCAAGCCAATTTAAAACATGACTGGATAGCTTGAATATTGCAAAGGAAATTTGCTTCTCTTTACTAATTCATTGTATACTGAACTATATTTCTAATTGTGATAGCCAATGATCAATCCTCTACTAACATACATTGCAAACAATCCTCCAATGGTACTTGTATGATGGAATGTGGGCAAGGGAAACTAGATTACCCTTGTCACTCGAGAAAGAAGGTGGTTAGGGAACATCCCAAGTCTTTGTACAAATAGTGGTATCTCCTCGAATATTAGGGTAGACAAGGGACCTAAGAATAGAGTGCTCCTCAATCTCCATTTCTTGAAGAGAACAGAGTAGAAATGTCAAACCCTGCCACCTCATGGATATTGGTAATCTAGTAATCTTTTCCGAGCTTTACCTTTGTGGCCTAATTTAATCCCGTGAGGGAACATTGGTGACTCATGGTTATGCTAGTGGTCCCATTAATCTCTCTTGGATAGAAGCTAATAAGTCTTGTCTAAGTTGGCAAGAAATGGTTCGGAGGGCCTTTTTCCTCTACTACGCCATTTATGAAACAAAAAGAAAACCAAAAAAGCATCCATCTAAAACAATTAAAAAACACTACGGACCATAAGCTCTAATAATCTAACGAAACCCCTTCACCCCACCGCCTACCCTCCTAACCTATCCTACCACTAACATAGTCAAATGGTATACCTCCAACCAGCTAATTGATCATTTTCAACACTCATATGCCTCAACAATGTAGTGCCATTTCTCCCCAAGGATGGGTACTGTACGCACCCAAATTTGCATGTGCTACATTGTCAGAAACGGTTAAAAAGTCCCCAATGATGATTCATGTCTTTTCCAAAGGTGTTCGAGCCCCTTTACCTCTTTGCAGTTCATATTTGTAGCTTAGATTACCTTACTTAGCCATTTCCTACTTTTCCGTGGCTTTCTGCATTGTTTTTCCTTTAGTTTTGGCCTTTAGTTACAAAACCGCCGCCCTGCCTGGGCGGCGGTTGCATAACCGCCGCTCTGCACAGGGCGGCGATTTCGTGTGAATTGTCTAAAACTTTCCCAACGTGAATTGGGCGCGTGTTAACTCACTCCAATTCACCTCTAGCGCACGTTTCTGGGTTAAACCTCTCCTTGTTGTGATGTGGCACCCCATTCCTACTAAATGGCTTAGACCATTTCCCAGCTTGTGTTCTATAAAACCATCGCTTCTTGAAGCAAATGGCCAGAGAAATTTTTTGTATCTCACTTAGTTGAGTTGCCACAACTTGCTAAAAACTACACAGCCAAGCTCTATTCTCTTGCGTTGTCTTTTTTCTGCCAACATTGCAACTAAACTACCATCAAGTTGTCATTGCTCCAGCGCTTTCTTCTTGTTGCTTCCTCTGCATTCCCAGTTCCCTGGACTCACATGGACACAAAAGATTGGTAAAGATAACTGAGGGGACAAAGTGATACCACAACTGGCATTGCCTCTGCACTGTAATTCCAGGTTGGGGGTTGTTATTGAGTTTCTTCATTTCTTCATTTATCTTTGAACGTACGCACATTTATCAACTAGAGTAGAAGAAATCATTTTATTTATTGCAAATAGTTAGATCATTTCCAAGAAGCTTTCACATCTTCTATAGAAGTTTCGGTGATAGATCCTTCCCTTCCTATCCTTGTGGATTTGTGAGGGAAGAATATATGGAGGAAGCTTGCTATATCACCATAGATAATAACAAATCTGTTGCAAATTGTGGTTTCTATTGAATCTTCTCACATTCTATCCGGGAAGTTACAGGGAAGAAAAGCTTCTCAAGAAGCTTCAAATCTTCCCGTGTCTCTGAGATAGGAAGAGGATTTGATAATCCACAATTATTAATTGGAAAAAGCTTCATTTAAATTAGAATAGATTTAGTATATATTGTTGCACAGATAAATAGCTACATCCGACTATTTATTTGTATAGGATTTGTTAATTAGGATTAGAAGCAATTTATTTCTTCATTATTCCGAGAAAGTTCCGAAAAACACAAAAAGATTAGTTTAAAGTAGATTAGATTGTTGTTTATTGCTTTATTTCTTCTATATTGGAAAATACAAAAACATAGTGTAGCTTTTATTTACTTAGATTAGCTTGTTATTTACTTTCGTAGATTAAAATTGCACAAATGCATACATGACCATTCCCAGGACCACAACAAGAACAAACATACGGTTGTGATCCACAGGTCCCCCAACCGAATGGGCCTGAACTTCTCACAGACATAGATATTGGACTTCGTATGCTTGTCCTCAAAACACCATCACGGTACTCTGATCGCATTGCACAACTAAACACTTTAAACATCAAGGCCGACAAGGCTTACGAATATTGACCACCCCCGCAATGTGGATCTACGATTCACATATGACCATACAAGGACCACGACCAGAGAGAGTTTACGGTTGTGATCCGAGGTCCCCAACCGAACGGGCTCGAAGACCAATTATACTTAGACACCGGATTGCGTCGAGACGGTTGAACATTCTAAACGAAGAAGTTCATCGAGCCCTCGCGTTCGGACTAAACTAGCTAACCGCGCATAGATCTAGCGAGAACCACGTCTCTCTCGTTTATTCCATGACCTTGTTTGGACATCATTACAAGGCGCCCGCTGGTTTTCCACGTATCCCACAACCATTAGAGAGGATTTCTGTGGAGCTCGACATTGATTGGAGTCTTCGTGTGGCTATTCTTTCGACCCATCCATTAGACCCATTTAGGTTAGAAGGGCCTTTCTTGCCCTTGACGAGTAGATCCCGATATTGCGTGTTGAGGACATTATTTTGCCTTGATAGCTTGTTCATCCCATTTCCACATATTTCGTCCACATATCACATATTCGCTATATTTTACTACCCATAGCCATCCACTCATTCTACATCGGTTTTCCGGCACGACCTCGGGAGGTCGAGTGCGACTAAAGGTCATGTGTTGATTTTCGGCCGTGCGGTGTCTCTAATCAAATCAGCCTTGGTATTAGCAAGGAAATCCATTGTGATATAATGACCCTTTCAAAATATATTGATGCTTTCATATGCATCTAATGATTCCACCTTGGTGATGTTTTTCATCGTCATCTCTTAATCTTGCCACTTCGTGCATCTTTAAGTTTCAATTGCCACATTCATGTACCTTAGGGAATAAATATACCTTTTTCCTTACATTTAATGCAAGACTAATAATAAATAAAGCATGTAACATGCATGGACAAATCAGATAAAGTTGGCATCCATTATAAAAGCTTACTACTAGAATGAAAACTCAACCCAAGGAAGTGTGCAGGAATTCACTCATATGCCACCCCACACAAACATGTTTCACAATTAGATGATCAGGAGAAAATGGAAGAACAAATTCAATTTCGCACATTGTTTCTATGCATTTTTTTAGCACATTTGCACATACATGTGAGTATGCATGTGCCGTTTACAAATACACTTATGCCTGCAAATACAAGAAAAAGAGGGGGTCCATGGGTACCATCAATTAAATCGCACCAACTCCTTCAGCTTGAAAACAAGTCGTTGAATTCCCGGTTGAGCAAATGTATAATGGTCTTGAATACCATCAAGGAGTTTGGATAGGCACCAGTAACAATCTGCCTCAACATTTAACATATTTTCTGGAGATAGGTCTGACATCACCCAGTTTTCCATACTGCCTTCTAAGTACTCTGATAAAAAAACCACCAAAAATGGTGTAGCTAGATCATTGATTCCTTGAACATATCCACTTGCGGGATGACGAATGGCCCTGAAATTTTGAACCAAATAGTTAGAAATCTTATCCAACTAGAAGCGAAACCCAGTGCTACCATTCAAAAATGACATCCAAATCACCACATGCATAGAGAACTCATACATGCACACTTATATCGGTTTGCTTTGTTTTATATCTTCTTTGCAAACTAGGCACCAGAATTGACTGTGTATTCCCAATGGAAGAAAGCTAAAGAAATTTGCAGGACAGACATACTTAATTTTTCCACAGATTATTAAGACACAAAACTTAATCAAAGAAAGTTCCAAGAGCATAATGGCAATCAAAGGTAACTTTAAGAATAGATTATTTCAGCCGCTACCAGAACTAGTAATTAGGCATCCCATCAGATTCCTATATATGGGCAAAAAGGTGGCAAGAAAGGACATTCAAATGTACCATATCTTTGAAATGGGAGGACAATAGGAAGATGCTCCCTCAAACCAACCCTACAAGGCCTTTTGCTGCATTACCCAAAACCCAAATAGTTATCTGATTTGCACTACCATTTCGGTGCTTGAAACTTTTATTACCACATTCTGTGCTAGTATTCTGGAATCATTTATTCCTTTTTGATGTGGTGATGCATGCTAAGATGTAAAATAAAAATGTTCAGCATAAATTGAAATCATACAGAAGTACATACACACATATAAAATCTACCTTTTGGGTGGCAGTCTGAATATATTATTTGACAATATTCTACATGGTTTTGCCTCAAAACTTACGTATCATTATAGAATCTTAATAGTTTGTTCTGTATTTCATATTCTATCCAGAAACATCCTTTATGAACAATAAGGATTCCATAGGCTGTGTTCTTAGCCATAATGCAGTCATCATAACTAGCTATAATAACACAAAAAGAAAGCTAACCAGGTATAGAGAACACGCTCCAGGGATGTTTGTACAGCTGTTTGCTGAAAGAAAGCAACTTCCGGCACAGTCCTTGGGCAATCCACTGCAATCTGTACTTGAGAACAGGGGTAAAAACTCAGCTGATAAGTGAGAAATGGCTATTTATATTATAATTCAGAGACAATACAGGACCTTATTGACACAAAAATCCGATTCTTAAGATAACCTGTCTTAGCATGTGTATCTCATCATCAGTTCGATCGAATCAGGTATATCATGGTATTGAGAAACACAATCAACATACTCTTGTCGCTTCCTCATAAGCACCCCTTCCCTTCTATCTGAATTTGGAGAGGCATATCCCTGTAAGACAACTCCATAAATCAAGCTGTGGGTTATGATTGGACCTAATAAGGTTAGAGATGAAAATAAACTCAATTTGAGAAATTGAAACGAAGTTCCACTCTTCCCAATGTTCCAAACCTTCAAAATAAGCAGAAGGCTCAAAAGAGAACTCATATACCACGCAAATGCAATTCAAAACATCTATTGTACTTCATACTAACAATCCTCTTATCTTTTCTCAAAACAGAAACCCTTCTCAAATGCAGCAATCTTACTTCATATATATCAAAAGTTTAAAGAACTGAAGGCCTCCTAAATTAATAGCAAATGTCTAGCAATGCAAGCTGCTCTTGGGAAAACACTATACAACTACCGTTTCAACAGATATATGAGCATGTCATCTTCTCATCATGCAGTACACCTTCAGGAAATTATTTCCATCAAGATGGATATCTGGCAGCACCCTAATGCAAGAGATGTCATACTTTCCAGAAGAAAATTTTGGAAGCAATCCATACAGTGCCAATAAGTGAACTTACATAAGGAATAAATCAGGTCCATTTTCTAGACTAATTGGATGCGCATCATCAAACCCTCATTATGCTTTTCAAAAGTCAAGAATTTCCTACAATGAAAATACTCATGTAGTGAAAGTTAAGTATATTCAAAAAAATTAATGTTAAGAGGCAGGCTCTAAGTTCTTAGGAGACCATAGCGTTTCCATCATGCATTGAATTCTAAGTTCTAACCAATATCATACAATTAAAAACCATAAAGGCCTCTGACCTCACTTAGGTTACTAATTATGTCATTGAAATCAACATTAAAATCCTTGGTTAGAAAACATATCATAAGGTCTATGCTCATAAATATGCAAAATGTATGAATTACCCAAATGCTGCATATAATGAGGAAATCAGCCAAGGACAAGCGATCTTGTAACCTGCAGAAGATGAGTTGCCTTTTCTCTCTTTCAGGACAGCTTCTTCACGTAATGAGCCAAAGATATTAAATGCAGGAACAGAAGAAGGGAGTGAGACTGGAGAGATTGAAGACTGAGGTAGCTAACGAACGTTGAAGACCGGCAGCCCATTTTTGCTATGTAATTGTGTTTTTAATAGTAGTCAAAATTTTGGAGCAGTTTCATTCAGCAAGTTGATGCCTATGTACACATTTTTACAGTATCAATAAATTACTGTGTGAAAATAGGTTTCCATTTTGAGTTTGTGCACTTAGAGCCAGCTGTGTGGTTGATAATTGTTCATTTAACCACAACCACAACATCATTTTTTGGCATCAGAGATGAATGGCTCAGAAAGGAGCCGCAGTTGGTAAAAGTAGAACAAGAACAGGATGACAATCACAAACTGTTAGTGGAACTGGAGATATTGCAGAAATGTTGAGAGCCAGGCGAGCTAGATTGGATGCCAAATGCTATAGAAATGGCCCAACAAAGTAGCAGCTGCGGAGATCAGTGAATGTGAGGCAACCTCGGTAACAGCCAGAAGGATGGGAAATAGAGTCCAAACCTGACAAAAACTTTATCAATGTCGTAGATAAAATAAGGAGTAAGATAAAGATTGATACCCCCACCTTTCAAGGATTTTTGAATCTTGAAGAGCTGATTAACCGGATTACAGAGTTAGAAAACAATTTCCGCTATTAGCATGAAGGGGTCCCCAAGAGAGTCAAATTTGCATCCACATAGTTGATAGGTCATGCATCCATGTGGTAGGATCATGTGTACATAGAAAGATGTAGAAGAGGAAAGGAAAAGTTAAAGGCCTTGGATAGAATGATTTGGAAAATTAGGAGAAAGTTTGTCCTCTGATTATCAGAAAATCTGAAAAACATATTTTACTTAATTGCAGAATTTGAATCAGAAAGATATTGTTACACGGGAAGCGTCCCTAGATTTTGGTGATGTCCCAGACGTTTGGGACTTAGGATTTGGAGGTAGTGTCCACAAAACAAAAAATTAGAACTATTTTTTAAGAAAAATTCTGACACTTCTACTTTAAAAATTTGTTATTTTTGCCAAAGACATGGAGTCCTAGTCTCAAAAGTACCCTAAAAACATTAAATAAAATTTAAAACCTTAAATTTCATTGAATAAAGTTAAAATACTTTAATATTATTTTAAAAGGTCCCCCTCCTTCCCAAAAGCCCATCCTCCCATCCCCAAGACTTAGGTAACTATGAAAAGGGATGGGTTTACAGGATTGTACAGGAGTTCCAAGTTGATCTTCAAATCTGAGCACATAGAAGATGATGAAGAGAAAAAAATCCAGGTATTTAAATGGCTTGAGGCTTCCCATTCAAGATTACTTGAGTTCAGCCTGAAAATTGCAAAGTGGAAGAGCAAGAGGCAGAGATCATTGAAGGCAAACTGTTAGCACAGCTTAACTATCTACAACTCTGTTGCCAGGAACGCCCCCACCCCCCGCATCCACCCCTAAACGTTTCCAGTACGGAAACGGTGCGAAATGCCTTGGAAACATCTCGAAACACTGGGAAGTTTCCAGAACGTCAGGACATTTCAAGAAATGTTTCTGGCGTTTTCAGGAAGTTTCCGGTGTTTGTAGAAAGTTTCTGGGATGTTTCACGGATTATATATTATAAGAAAGTTTATTCCAGTTTGTTGTTGTGTCACTCCACTTAATCTTTTCAAATATAGCCTATATTTCTGCTCAGAGAATTTTCCAAACCCAGGTTTAAGTTACAGTGTGCTCAGCTAGAAAGTCTTATAACATTAAAACTATACTAACAAGGAGGCACATTAAACAAGCCTAAAGATAGTTTGGGTCAGAATAGTAATCCAAAGAAAGTAGGAAGAATCTAGCAGAAACCAAGAAATGCCAGGCTAGAAAGCAGGTTTTGACTCAGTGTATTACTGCTCCTTAGAATAGAATTTTTGATTGGAATCCTCAATCAAATGAATACAATGAAGCGGGTTACAACAATAATTTTTGAAACATGGATGCATGACAGATGATTATGAAGAAAATCTAGATGATATATTCTAGAATCTAGATTATAATCATGTATATATGAAACATTGAAATTGTAACCATGTTGAATGATGAATCTTTAGAACTTCAATGAATACAAAATATTTTGAGTGCTTTATCTCTTATGGTCCATGGACTAAAATTTTGAAAATGAGTACTATGCATATATATAAATATATATATTTATATTTTTTAATTTTTTTATAATATATTGTACGGATGTTTCCGTAACGTTTCATACCCAAGGTTTTTTGAAAATCGGCATTTCCGCATTTCGAACCCGTACCCATACCCATTTCCGTTTCTGGCAACATAGATCTAGAATGCAAGAGGGAGAAGAAACGAATTCCTAGCAACCTCAAAGAGGAGGAAATTATCCTTGAAGAGAAAAGCAATATGGTGGAAGAGGTTTTAATGGAGTTTGCTTCAAATGTCGTCCACTTTGACATGGGGTACTTAAATGTCTAGAAGTAAAATAGGAATCAAGAAGTGAGCCAAGGGTTCATGTGGCTCAAGCTGAAGAAGCAATAGAGATGAGATGGCTATTGTGGCAAGCATTTGATGCCGCATAGAATTTTACATGAGCTAGATACATAAAGAGGAACATCTCGGCCAAAAACAAGCATTTTCAAAACCATGTGTAAACCTAGAGGTAAGTGTTGTAAATCGATAATTGATAGTGGTAGTACTCATTATTTAATATCTATAAAGATATGGCACAAAAATTGCGTCAAAAAGTTTACCTCATCTAAACCCATACAAGAGTTTCTTGGTTACGAGAAAAGTCAAGAAAAGTCAAGTTAATGAACAAAGAAAGGTTAATTTCAATCATGGAATTTATGATGATGAGTATTTAGCATAGTCACCTATGAATGTGGGGGTATGGGTACTACGACAATCACGGGGATGTCATTTAATAATAGGGTATCAAAGAAAATAAATACGAGTATGGCTATATTATATGAATATAGTCACACCAAAATGTGGGTATGGGGATGGGGACGGGGTCCATGTCCCTATCCGGAGTTTCCTAGTGACAACAAAGTATTTAGTGGCATGATTACACATGGATGTACACCATGTGTTATTGGGAAGACCTTACCGTACGTACAACAATCATCCATGATGGAAAGAAGAATATTTTTAAATTCACCAAGGATGGAAAGAAATTCGAATTGTTTCCTATGAAAGAAGAAGAAGAATGAGAAGGTGAAAGTAGCACATTATTCTAAGTTTCAACCAAAGAATTTAGAGGTGATAAAATCATGCTTTCATTTAAAAATTAAAAAAGGAATTTCCAACAAAATTTCAAAAAAAAGGAAATATTTCTCATCGTATGGATTAGATATCTAAAGATAGTTTCCCGAACATAGTTTCCTAAACAAAGCCCCGCGTAGAATGAATAAACCGAGAGTGCACAACCGAATAGACGAGTTTGAGACTTGCTAGATTGGGATTTGATTAGAGAACATTTGGGTCCTTGTGTAGCACAAGTATTACTTGCAAGAAAGAAAGATAGAGAGTGAAGGATGTGCACTGAGACTCGAGAGTAATAAACAAAATCACAATCAATTACATTTTTCCATTGCCAATTATAGATGACTTGATGGATTGCTAGATTGGAGAAAAGTACTTTTCTAAATTGATTTGAAAAGCAGAAATCATCAAATTCAAATCAAATAAAGTGATGAATGGAAGACATCTTTCAAGACAAAAGAAGGGCCGTATGAATGGTTGGCCATGTGTTAGAGAAATAATTTGTCACAAGGGAAAATTAGGGGTTTTCACCAACGCTCTAGGACTAGGTCCCTCTACTTAGGAATGGGGCAGCTCCATTTATTGAAAACAGGAAATATGTACACTACTCTAACCATCAGGGGTGGCCTTTCGACCGGGATCACACAGAATACTCCACTAAACCCGTGTGCAAAAAGGAGGTGGAGGAAAGGTGTGTGTATGGAGAAGGGGGAAGTGAGAAGGGGGTTTTACTCAATAAATAGCAAGCTGAGTTTATTGACATAAAACCAAAATATTTCTAAGTTATCAATGAGAAGACACCATGTCAAGGAAAGAGGAACAAAACACAAGTAAATCAAAGTTTATTTGCATAATATTGCACAAGTAACCATGCTCATGGAGTAAAGTTGAGATGGAGAGGAAAACATAAGACAAGGAGATAGAAGAATTGTAGTTTCTTGCTTGTAGTAAGACAATGGGAGCTATCAACCAAGAAAATCTAACCCTTTGGAATGGAGAAGCCATTCCAATTTATAGCTCTCACAATGAGACTCTTCATCTACCCCCCACATGACCTTTCAAAAGTCCTATCACTTGTGACTATTCACATTCCACTAGGAGTGACAAATAAGCCCCTTTCTTATTAATGAATGTGAAAGTCACTTAAGTGAATAGGACGAAATAGTCATAAAGTACATTTACAATGGAGAATTAGAAAGTGGAGAGAGAAAAGAAGAGAGAATGGAGAAAGAATGAAGAGAGAGAAGAGAAACTCCAAGCTCGAATGAAGAAGGATGAAGAAGCTCCGATCATGAAGAAGATCCACTCCTGTGATGAACCGGTGAAATGCTCCAATGCAGTGATGAACTCTTGATCCTTGACCTCTTCTGCATTGTGAGAAGCCTCCTAGAATGATGAACTTATGTAGCCCTGTCAAGTACATTGAGAGAAGAAGTGAGAAGCACTTGATGAATGGACCATTGAGATCAATGAAGAATTCCCTCTTTCACTTGAACCAATCCTTCCAATCCATGAAACATTGCCATGCCTTTCGACCCTCTTGCACTTGATGAGAACTTGACCTGAGAAACACAATGACTAATAAAATGTGAGACCCAAAACCTTCTGACCCTGAGATGGGTGAAGGTAGGAGATTGAATGAAGAATGCTTCCATATTTTTATCAACCCATCCGATGAGATGAGAAACACACTAAGACCAAAATGCACTTTGAGACCAAAATTGGGAACCGAGAGGGCTTCCCTTCCGCTTGAGTCACAATTCAACTGTCAATCCTCCATAAGCATGAATTTGTCCTTACCATTCCTATGAGGCAAGCTCCAGAGAGATGGTCACTACATAGTGACAGGTGGAGATTTGCAAATGTTGAGAAGTACCTCTTGGAATGGGGCTGTCAAAAATAAATTGTTGTTTACTAGAGGTGCTCCTGAAACTTAGTCACAAGTATGGTGCACAAGCTAAAAATAGCCTTTTGATTTGAAACAAGTGACCTTTTGCTTTGAATGAAACACATTTTCATGAGGTTCATTCCACATCATGTTTCTAAATTTAGCATATTCACTCTGAGACACCTTATGCTTACCACATTTGGAAATGCAAGAATTTGCTTGCAAACTGAGAAATTGACCTCTTTGAAGGCTGGAATCAATGAGACATGAAGGGGAGGAACATGTGTGATCATTTTGAGCTCATTCTAAACACTTACTATTTTTAGTAAGTCATACATGGGTGTCTATTTTTAGCAATTTTATCAATTTGTCATTTTTAGTGTTTTGATCTTGGAGGAATGAATTGAGGTACTAAAAACCAATTGTTTCTCATACTTACTATTTTTAGTAGGCTACTTGGTAGAGACTTACTAAAAATAGAAAGTGGTCTTTTGGGTGTCGGATCGGAACGAAAGTGGTCTCAAAAATTTCTATTTTACACTGGGATGCTTTGCTCCAATTTTCAGGGGTTTCTCTCGTTTGGATCTCTGTAGATATGAAAAGGAAACTTGTTGGTCTGCACTTTTTCTCGAATGGGGCAGAATACTGAAGAAAACTCAGTCCTCCATATCTTCAAGAATACTCAACTTCATGATGCAAACAAAGGCTCAAATGGATGCTAGTTTTATGGGGATCATTTGCTCCAACTTTCAGGCAATTTGGCTTGCTAAGTTTCTGTAGATCTGAGAAAACATTATTTATGGCTGAAAACTTCATGTGGCTGCAAAAAAAAGGTTCAGACCATCAATGGAATACATCTTGCATTCATCTTAAAGGCGTCCCTGGAGAGGAAGGAACTGCCAAAGTTTTATGAGCAACGGGCATGGGGTTTGGGAGATATGAGCAAAAAGAGGTTTTTGGCCATGGAGGATGTCTGAACAATTTGAGCAACATAACAGCATACCAACAACAATGGAGGAGTAAAATAACACTAAGGAACTCAAAAATGGCTAAGTATGGAGTTAGGGAGAATTTGAATGGTTTTCCCTCTCACTTGCACCCTAGAAAATAGGGGACAAAGCGACATCACCCCCTCAAAACCCGCCATGGGTGAGGATCTCATGAGGATGGGGCCAAATTTTGTGAGTTGAAAACACCTTCCTAGCACCCCAAGTTGTGTTTTTGAGTGACAAAACGTCTCCTCCATAGGGGGCGCATTTTTGTGTCCCCCATGTCCCCTTGCTATTGGGACAAAGGGACAAGGGGACATCAAACCTCCAAAAGGTCATCGTGGGTCCATTCATCATGAAAAAGTGGTCAAAAATGAGTTACCATGAGTTGAAAACATGTTTCTAACACCTCAAGTGATGACTTAGTGATGTAATATCCCTGTAGGGATATCACTTAAAATCCACAAAACATATGAAGATTTGCAGCAAATGAAAATTTTGATTTTTCTGGAATTAAACCAGCTAGGGCAGCGAAATGAAATTTAATGATAACTTGCAAACTATTTATCCAAAACCCACAAAATTTTATAGAGAGCTTGCTACAATGATAACAAAGACTAGAAAAATATTTTTGGATTTTTCTGAATAATATATGACTGCCAATAATTTTTAGAATGCCCTAAACTGTTGGAAAACTTCAAAAATTCATAACTACGCAAATACAATGGATAAAAATCTGATTTTCTGGAAATAACATCTACTAAATATATAGAAATGATCCCAACCTCCAAATCTGAAAATGGACACCTGGAAACCCTAAAAACACTGCTGCAAATTAGGAACTGAGTAGATAAAACCCTAGAAAATAGTTGTTCCAAATCTGAATTGAAACCCTTGAATGAAAAATGGTTGTCCTCTTACTCTGAATCTGAAATTTTGATTACTCTAGACCTAAATCCAAAAATCTTAATAAATCTCCAAAATAGCAAACTAGGAAGGATCTTTAACCACCGAAGAGAGCTGCTGGATCTGCCACCGAAGCTAGGTGTGGATCTTACTCCACAAGCAAAGAAAGTGCAAACAGCAGTTGCTCCAATATCAAAATAGGTGAGTGTATGAATGAATGAATAACTCTCCCCAAGCACTCCTTTTATAACTTCACCATGCAACAAGAGGCCCAAAAAAGACCCCAATCGACCCCCTTGGGAAAACCACATAAATATAATATGATTTTAAGTTACCTTTCCCCCATGCGCCAAAAGTAACTTAGGTGACCCCCAATGAAGAAATAGAATAATAAAGTGCCATATAGTCACCCAACGACAAAATATAACAATTATTACCACCAAGTCGCTCAACTTAATGTCAATGACAAAATATAACATAAAGCAAGGTGGTAATCATGTATCCATACCCAATAGCCTGCAGCGTCGTTAGCCCCTCGGGTATGACCAAGGCTAAGACTGAAAAATGGTCGTTAGGCCCTCGGTGAAGGAATGGGGACATTATAGTCCTCCCTTCCCAAAATTTGCTTGTCCCCAAGCAAATGCAAACCCATCTACCTCTAGTGCCATGTGCAATAGAGAGAACATGATGTAGTGCTCCCAAAGTCTTGATCCGGTGCCAGTCAAATGATGAAGCCTTTGGGAGAATATGTCAACCTTACTTGCTTCCATCAAGTCAATGCAAGTATGAGTGTAATCAGCTATGAAAAACATGCTCCAATCCGTTATACCTTCCCCTAGTGTATGAGGAATCCGTAGCAAGACAAGCCTCTCTAAGCTCCAAGGCTGCCCACTCAAGAATACCATCATGTAGTATATAGGACAGCAGTCCCTCTTCACCTTCCCTGCTTATCTTCAACCCTGCACATGAAGCAAACATATTAGAAGAAACAAGAGCTCTCATTAGCCCTTCTTCTAGCCCGATGACTAGGTGATATGATTGACCCAAAGTTCTGTGGTGCTATCATGTATTCACCCATTTGATGAGTGTCTCATCAAACTGAAAATTAGTGTGACATTTGATATGACCCAAACTTTTGTGGATATCATGGTATCCCTGTAATTTCCCCTTAAAAACCAGATTGGGAAATGTCTCATCAAACTGAAAATTAGTTCCCTTCATGACATAAATCAGCTAAAAATGACAAGAGTGGATCATAAGAGTAATGAATCTATAATGTGGGCAGATCTGAAGTGACTGAAATTGAAGGATTAAACCCTCAAAGAGTGCCCAATTGCATTCTACCAGAAGAGTTGCCTCAACAACTGCCAAACACCTTACCAAACTCATATTTCCAGCAGATAATAAAGCAATAAAGAGGCTGGAAAAAGGATAATCAGTTGATAAACAAATAAAATCAGAACCTTCTCCAAATTCAATTGTGATTTCTCCTTCCCAATCAGTTGATGAACTGCAAAAATGCAACCTCCTTTGTATACCATGAAGTCTGATTTCTTTGTTTTCCTCAAAAAAAAATTCAGTTTATCCATATGAGGAATGAATGCAAGTTTCCCAAAAGATGGCAGCCAATGTGTCCAATGAATGATTCCAACTTTAAGTAACCCAAATGTACAAACACATTCAAGTACTTCACACCTCTTAATGACAATAAAGAAATGAGTTATCTTCTTTGTGCAAGACATGTCTTTCCATGGACATAACTCACCAATTCCTTCTATGTTGGGAATATACATGGCTGCTCCCTCATCATACTTTATTCTCTTTCCCCATATTTTCATTTTATCGTAAATGCAAGAGAAAGGGAAATCAAAATTAGAACTCATGCATCCATAAACTTCATCATAAGGAACTTCATACCTTTTGTTGTACCCATTGATCCTCTTCATGAGAGAAGACAACACATCTGAAATAGCATAATTGGGGCTGCTCATCACACCTTTGCAACTCAGAATTTCTGATATAGGATCAGCATCTTCATTCTCCTTCGATTTTTCAACCCATGCATCATCTTCTTCCTTAACATCATGCAACCATTGCATCCCAAAAACAGTCTTACCTCTAGCAAACTCACCCACAATAAATATACCACATACCTCATGTCCTTTCAATATCATGGGCTGCTGCATTATTTTCTTTGCCAACATATGCTCATTAGCTGAATCAAGAGCAATGTGAAAGGAGGATGTGTTTATCCCATCTAGCATACCTTGAGACTTGATTATGAAATAGTCTTCCTCAATCATCCAAGCATGTGCACATTGTCCCAAATGATAGAAACATGGCAACAACATAGGAGAACTCAACAAACTAGGAAAATGGTAACCATTCTCATACCTTAGGATGCCAAAGTCATGAATGCCCCTTGAATTCAAATCAGCAGATTGCACCTTGATTCTTTGAGCACTTTGAGGACCAAATGCCCCCACTAACCCTTCCAAAGGTTCCGCCATGTAGCTGGTATAAAAATCAGTCATGGGCTTTATTAATAAAGCCTTTTCTCCTCTCTTTATGGTTGTTGTTACGAACAGTCCAGCAACATGAAAATGAATATAAAATATTCTCTTATCCTCTTTAGCAATCAGAAAATCAACATCAGTACCTTGAGAGGTACTCTCCCTTCTTGCACCAAACTCTCCAAAGAAGACACCATGCTTACCAACACTTGTAATCCCAAAATACAATTTTGAATTCCTTCTTTTCCTTATGAGATCAGTCACAAAATTTTCAAAATCAGAATTGATAACCTTGGACAAATGCAACATATTACTTGGATCCCATACCTTATAGTGCTCATGAACACTTATATCATGCAAGATCTTCCATCTTTGCTTCTCTTGTATCTCCTCATAAAGAAGATCATCACTCTTTGTCTTCATGATGACTTGACTTTGATGTACCAAATCCTTAGCATTCTTATCCACAACAAGCTGAATACCATCATGATAAAACTGCTGTAATGATATAGGATGAAGATGATGAAATAAATCCATGCTACTACTATCCTCCTTATAAAGAATATCATCAAAAGGTTCACCTTCTATTGCTGATTTAGAAACCTCCAAAACAGCACCATCCCTATTGTGATTCATGATTTTAGATGGAGAACAAGTGGAACAAGAATCAACACCTTTCACAAATTTATGCTCATTACTGCTTGGTAAATCCATCTCATATGATAATGACTTATTCTTTGGAGGATTGATAGGTACCTTTTGGACTGAAATATCTTTTTCAATTTTGCAACCAACCAGCCATGTTTGTTCCTCTTTGCCTTCCCCACTAACACAAATATTTTGCTCATTAAAAGTCATACCTTTTTCTCTAGAAGCTTCTTCTTCTTCATTTGGTTGTAGATCTGATTTGTCCTCCTTCGTGGGTGTAGACTCCATGGCTTCATTTCCTTGCTTACCCTTGCCATCCTGCACATCAAATCTTTCTAGAAACTTTTGTGTGAAATCTTCAATGGATTCAACCCCTTGAGTCTTCAACAATTGATGCCACCACTTATGGGCTGCTCCATCCATGTATCTAGGGATGAGCCTGAGGGCATCATCCTGACACATAGGATTCCATAGCAAACATCTCTTAAATTCCTTTAACCAAAATCTAGCAGATATTTTGTTAGTACCATCAAAAAAAGGAACCTAGGTCCACTTCATTTTTTTCTTCATTGCACATTGAGATCTTGATTTCTCTATTTTCTTTCCCAACAGTTGGAGGAAAGCCGGCTCTAATACCATTGAATAACCTTGTAGGGATATCACTTAAAATCCACAAAACATATGAAAATTTGCAGCAAATGAAAATTCTTATTTTTCTAGAATTAAACCAAGCTAGGGTAAGCGAAATGAAATTTAATGAAACTTCTAAACTATTTATCCAAAACCCACGAAATTTTATGGAGAGCTTGCTAGAATGATAACAAAGACTAGAAAAGTACTTTTGGATTTTTCGGATAATATATGATGTCACTAATTTTAGAATTCCCTAAAAATTGCTGGAGAACTTCAAAAATTCATAACTATGCAAATACAATGGATTAAAATTTGATTTTCTGGAAATAATATCTACTAAATATATAGAAATGATCCCAACCTCCAGATCTGAAAATGGACACCTAGAAACCCTAAAAAACATTGCTGCAAATCAAAACTGAGTAGATAAAACCCTAGAAAATAGTTGTTCCAAATCTGAACTGAAACCCTTGATGAAAAATGGTTGTCCTCTTACTTTGAATCTGAATTTCTGATTACTCTCGAAATCTGATCCAAAAATCTGAATAAATCTCCAAAATAGCAAATTAGGGAGGATCTTTCACCACCGAAGAGTGCTATGCTAGCTAGGTGTGGATCTTTCACCACCGAAGCTAGGGTTCTTGTGGAGTCTTACTCCACAAGCAAAGAAAGTGCAAAGAGCAAGCGATTACTCAATATCAAAATAGGTGAGTGTATGAATGAATGAATAACTCTCTCCAAGCATTCCTTTTATAACTTCACCATGCAACAAGAGGCCCAAAAAAGACCCCAATCGACCCCCTTGGGAAAACCACATAAATATAATATGATTTTAAGTTACCTTCCCCCATGCGCCAAAAGTAACTTAGGTGACCCCAACGAAGAAATAGAATAATAAGGTTCTGTGGGATCTTACTCCACAAGCAAAAAAGTACAAACAAGCGGTTGCTCCAATATCAAAATAGGTGAGTGTATGAATGAATGAATAACTCTTCCCAAGCACTCCTTTTATAACTTCACCATGCAACAAGAGGCCCAAAAAAGACCCTAATCGACCCCCTTGGGAAAACCACATAAATATAATATGATTTTGAATTACTTTTTCCCCACGTGCGCCAAAAGTAACTTAGGTGACCCCCAACGAAGAAATAGAATAATAAAGTGCCATATAGTCACCCAACAACAAAATATAACAATTATTACCACCAAGTTGCTCAACTTAATGTCAACGACAAAATATAACATAAAGCAAGGTGGTAATCATGTATCCATACCCAATAGCCTGCAAGCGTCGTTAGCCCCTCGGGTATGACCAAGGCTAAGACTGAAAAATGGCCGTTAGGCCCTCGGTGAAGGAATTGGGACATTACGGTGACGTAAACCACTCCTCCATAGGGGGAGCGCACTTTGGTGTCCCCTTGCACGTTGGGACAAAGAGACATCAGGCCTCTAAAAGACCACCCAAGCTTCTTGGAATGCTGATGTCATCAATCTCAACATGAAAATACACTAAGGAGTGAGTTTAAATACACTAAGGAGTGAGTTTAAATACACTAAGGAGTGAGTTTTCGAGCACAAGAGCAAGACATGGAGTTCGGAGGGCCAACCTTATATGATTTTGACTCCAAAGGACCCACTAAATCCATTCCCACCATTTTCAAGACTTGATTCAGCTTGCAATTTGCCTTTTCAGTCCATTTTCCACTTTAGCCCTTGTGCATGCGCCGATAAGTTAAGTTGCCACCGAAGTCCAAAATGAGTATGAACCAATCTAACACATGGACCATGAGGAGGGTCCAATGTACTCCACTTTGACCTTTGGTTAGGCTCCTAACTCTTCCCGAGGTGTTCAAAACCCTTTGAGCAAGTTCCACCTTGTAAAAAGACTCTTGTGTTGCACTGATGGACAATTTTCTGCATTTTTATACTCCCAAAATTTTTCCTTGATTATTGCACCATGAAGTAGGCTCTGTTAGCTTTCTAATGCCTAGGATATGAGCTCCCAACACTTCATGAGGCTCCTGAAACCCTTCAAACAAGGTGACTAGCTCCTTTGGAACATACATTTCCAGTGCCTTGCCCAAAAAGACTGGTTTTGCTCAACTTGTTCCTGACCTCAATTATCTCCACAGAATCTTCCTAAACTACCTTGGACAACTTCATTGCTCTCCCATACAACTCCCAAATGATTTGAATTTTCCTGTAAGCTTAGGAGGATGTTCTGATGACAAAAAGACCAAAAATAGCCCTTTTGAAGCCTTTGAGAGCATTGTTCTTTCATAAATCTCAGTAGCTTCAAGAACCAAGCTAGGTAAACTTCTCTGCACATGAAACACACTTGAAAATCATGTTAGCACGTTCCTCTCAACCAGAATGAGGGTGACACAGTTGAAATGTTGGCGGAGGAAAGGTTTACATTGACCGGGAAAAGGAATTTTAAGTGCGGGTTTGGTTGCAATGACCAAAATTTTAAATTTTGCATGCTAGACATTTAGCATAACAACACCATGCCATTAAGAACAATCAATTATCCTAGTCCATTCATGAGGTTGATGAACCGATCGCTGAAGCCATTTTTGATAAGTTTGTAATAGTGTTTTTGATGACATTAATTTTAAACAAAACCAAGTAGCACATGATGCATTTGAGGTAAGTTTAAGAGAAGCTAAAGCAACAACAATATTCATAAATCTAAAGGAATCTATTTGGGGTTGGGGTTTTTGGTTTCTCAAGAAAGATTGAAGGTGGATCCCAAAAAGATCAATGTTGCTCTGGAGTGGCTTACTAAGTGTACATTTGAGATAAGAAGTTTTCATGGTTTGGCAAGTTATTATAGAAAGTTTGTTAAGAGCATTCACATGGTTCCTAGCAGCTTAGAAAAGTTTTAAGAAAATCACAGAGAGACCCATATTGGCTTCACCTTATTTCAACAAAGTATTTCAAGTGGATTGTGCAAAAAATACTTAGTCTATGATCAGGAATTTTATACCATAGCTCGGGCAACCAAGAAATGGAAACAGTATTTGTTGCCCAAGGAGTTTGTCATGTGCATTGATCATCAAGAATTGGAATCCATTGACAGCCAAGCTGATTTGAACCAAGAGTAGATGAAATGGGTGTTTCTTTTGAGAAGTTATGTGTTGAAACATACGATTAGAAAATCAAATCACATTGCAGATTCTTTGAGTGGAAGAATAGTTTTGTTGACAAAAATGTTTGAGGAAGTCAATGAACTTCAAAGTATGGAGTTGTATGCTAAGGATGACGATTTTACAAAAGCCTTGAAGGCTCGTCTTAAATTCATGGGTTGATAAAAAAGAACCAAGTATTTGGATAATTTCATCCAAAAAGGATCTTGGTCTAAGAAAGATCTAATTTATTTTCATAAAGGTTTTGTGAGGAAAATTTCGATTCGAGAATTAAATACTGGTAAACCTAGGACATCACTTTGGATGTGACAAAACTAATGGTCCAGTACAAGAAAGGTAAGTCCAGCCTTGAGTACGAACGATGCAAGGGAATTCGTGGAAAGATGTAGGGTCTGTCAACTATCAAAAGGAAGAAGTAAAAATATTGGACTCTACAAACCATTGCCAGTACGAAATGGCCCTTGGGAGGAGTTAACCATGAAATTTCGTTCTGGAATTGTCACAAACCCACGCACAAAATGATTCAATATACATGGTTGTGAATCTATTTTCAAAGATGGATCATATCATTTATTATAGGAAGACTAGTGATGCTACCTACATAGCAGATTATTTCCTTTGAAAAGGTTGTCTGATGGCATGGTTTACCCAAGAATATAACCTCGAATGTGGTCAGCGAAACATGAGTATGACAGCAGTGACATTTTGAAAGAAGTTAAGTACAGCATTCTTTGATGATTAAGTTTCTTAATCACTTATAGTTATAAAGGACATTTTGGAAGGAATTGTGTATGCTGATGTATAGTTCCGCATATCATCCTCAAACAGATTGTCAGGCAGAGGAGGTGAACATAAGCTTGGGAAATTTGCTCAGGTGTTTCATAAGCAGTAATCCAAAACAATGGATACAATTTTGGCATAGCTAGGATGTGTCTGTAACAAATGATTGAATAGGTCAGTAGGAAAGACACAACTCCATACAGGAAGTCAACAAGGGGACTGATGGATTTATTCAATCTACCATACATTGCTAAGAGGAGTGCAAGAGTTGAGACATTTGTAGAGTACATACATGAAGTGCATGTACAAGTGAAGAAGCGGCTACAACAGACTAGCTTGGAAAAATTTCTTGCGTGTTTGGTGGGAAGTAAACCTGGCTAATGGGATACAGTTTTGGCACAAGCAAATTTTACATAAAGAAATTTAATGCAGAGGTTCACATGGATGCCACTATTCTAGATTGTCTATGGGAAGTCACCTACCAAAGACTGATAAGAGTGCAGAAACTGAAAAAGTTTACACGGTAGATGCACAAAGTGCATGAACAAGTATCTATAGAAGCGTAGCCAAAAGTATAAACAGAAGGCAAATGAAGCTAGAAGTGTAAAGTCCTTTGCAGTTAGAGATACAGTGTTGGTGCATCTGAGGAATGACAAGTTCCCCACTGGGACATATAACAAACTAAAGTACAAAATTGGCCCTTGCAAGGTCTTGAGAAAATCCAAATTCTCAATTAATGTGTGTGAGGTTTAGTTGCTAAAGATTTGGACATTTCGTCGATTTTCAATGTCATGAGCTTGTAAACATATCATGGCAATGACAATATAGAGGTGATGCGGAGCAAGTACAAAACTGGAAAAAGCAAGATCCTGAGAAGGAACAAGAAATAGAAGAAATTTGGATAATAGTGTCAGCAGGAAAACATAGTGAGGTGAAAAGGCAGGGGTCTAGAAGAAGTGACGTGAATACTAAATGTTAAACATTGCTGAGGTGGTCAACCATCTTTAATTTTGTTTTCATATTGAGAAATGTAAGCATCACGCTCACAATCAAATTGACCAGGGAGTTTGATACAGGGGCACCCCTATAAAATAGGCTATGCTACATGTGTTAGTGACTAGCATGGCACATGGTGGACAACAGACAACAGACCCTTTCCCTACTGCAAGGAAAATATTTGATCCAGCAGATAAGTACATAGACGGAGAATGGATGAAAAATCTCTTCCCACCACCTTCCAAAGAAAAGCAAGATTGAGAACAGGCAATCATCCCCTCTATGCCATAGCTAAAATTTGAAATCTATAGGAGTAGGGACAATTGTTCATTCATCACCCAACTCCATTGGAAAACTGCCAAGAAGGAACGGTCATCCCTTCTATGGCATGCTGCAATCAGAGCATTTTCGTAAGGGTAGAGGAGGGACAACTGTCTCTTTATTGGGATAAGAAGAGTACAAAAATTATTACCTATGGCCCCTTTCCCTATATTTCTTTACAGATGGAAAGTCATTACTTAATTTTGGAAACCACTATTTGCATATTCTCTAAATTAGGTCTGCAACGTTGTCTTCATTAACATTAAATTTGGGCATGTAACTTTTTGCATTTATGGTCCTCGTCGATGGAGGTTGGTCTATGATTGCTCTGAGGGAATGGATTTGATATTATGCATCAAAACTTGTGTTCTAAATGGGTCACAAGCAGTAATTTCATTAGTAGAAGTAAAAGGAATGGAAGCTTTCTTAGAGTCACTTATCACACTTAGGCTTACATCATTTCTCGAGAATTTAGGGATAAAACAAGGCTTCGCATTTTTGGAAATAATCCTGTGCTATTTGTCTGGGCTAGTTCAACCCACCAAACAATTTACTACAAAGTTTTGGCTTTCAAGCAAAAGATGAAATTTGAAAACAAAGATCTCAAGCTAACCCTCCTAGTGCCACATCTACTGACAAAGTTTTTTGACCTTGCAACAATAAAGGCTTTCTGAACGCCCTTGTTTAGTGCTACAAGTTGCCTTTATTCAAGATTTACAACTTATTTGAAAAACACTATTAAGATTAGACTTGAAATAAATAAGAACTTTGAAAAGAAACCAAGATAATAATAGCATGGAATTGTGACACACACAGGACTGACCCACTCCGTGCACATTAAATTAAAGCCACAAAAACTCAACAATGACATAAGTCCAAAGCTTTAATTACATGTGACGTAGCAAATGAAAGATGAATTCGAATATGTTAATTAAACCACCCTAAATGTTGGAAATAGCACGGGCTCAAATCCAACATTCAAACCAGGCAAGACAGAAATTCATTCATAACCACTCTATAGATGTGCATGAATGAAAAAGACAATACAGAGCACATACTATCCGCAAAATAGTATTGACCCAAGTTGTAAACAACATTGATCTGCAGTTCTCATTATCAAAAAATGATTAGGAATAAGTAAAAACAAAATTTTGATTCTCACGTGCAATACACTGTCCCAAATTTCCCCAAACGCATTCCCCAACTCTATCTTCTTTATCATGGTATTTGACATCCAAGATTTGCTGCAAAAGGAAAACCTTCAGATGGGAAGGAGAAACAATTCATCTACTAAGAAATACATGATTCTTCATCCTTGGTTTTCTTAAGAGTGGTTCAGATGTCACTCAGTAAGTGTTGACATGCACCATGTTTTTCAGTTGTGACGTGTGGTTAGAAGGGCAGTGCCACATGTCCAAAAATACTCTCCAACATGGTCACCCCAAAATGTGTCTTCAACAAAGTCACTCACTTGGGTGACTACAAGGAATTGCCAAAATTTTCTCAACAAGGCCACTCTATGGGGTGACCACAAGAAACCTCCAAAACTTCTCTTCAACAAGGTTACTTGGCCGAGGGACTACAAGGAACTACCAAAAATTCTCTTCAACAATGTCATTCATCCAGGTGACCACAAGGAACCTGCCTCCAAAACCTCTCTTCAAACAAAGTTACTCGGTGGGCTGACCACAAGGAACCTCCAAAATTGCTATTCAATATGCAAGATCACGTTGACTTTCCATGAAAGCTTTTGTGTCACTCTATAACACAGTGGCCCCAACTTTTTAAGTTTTAAGCAGACTTTACATACAAAATTTTGGATGCTTTTGTATTAAAATTGTATTGTTAGCACAAGGTTTAATTTTAATTTTCTCAGCTCCCGATACCATAGATTAATAGAGATTAAAGAAAGCAAGGGAATGCTAGTTTGATAATTTATTTTCCACAGATATATATAATTCCTGCTTCCTAGATTGGAGGATAAAACTCTCCTAGTAATATTATTCCTAACTTGTGGCAAAAGTAACTTTTATAATTGGTGTTCATCATCTCTATTATACCGGTCATTGACTCCAAGTATAATACCATTTTAGACAGATTGAAGAGTTAGATTCATGCTCCTAAGTGCAATAATATTAAGGAGTATTTGGGCATGTTCTTTTTGGTGATTTATCAACCCGATTTTTATTTGCATCTGAAAATTCTGAAACAAGAATAAATTGAGCACCGTATTAGACAAACAAGAAACCGATAAGCTTATTTTGTACAGCAAAAAAATTATTACCTACTGTGTATGACCAGTAGCCATGTATACAGAACAACCCTTCAATTTACAAACATAAAAAGACTGATAGAAGTGACAAAAATAAAGATATAAATAGAACAGCACATCCAGTGTTGATCGATCTGAGGAAAGATAAGTTCCCCGCTGGGGCATATAACAAACTAAAATACAAGATTGGCCCATGCAAGGTCTTGAGAAAATTCTCAATTAATGCATGTAAGGTTTAGCTGTTAGAAGGGTTGGACATTTCACTCATTTTCAATGTGACAAGCCTGTAAACATATCATGGCAATGACAACATAGAAGATGATGAGGAACAAGTACGAAATTGTAAAAACAAGATTCTGAGAAGGAACAAGAAATAGAATAAATTTGGATAAAAGTGTCAGCAGGAAAACATGGTGATGTGCAAAGGCAAGGGTCTAGAAGAAGTAACTTGAATTCCAAAGGTTGAACTTGGCTGATGTGGTCAGCATCTTTAATTTTGTTTTCAGACTGAGAAATGTGGGCATCACAATAACAATCAAATTGACCAGGGAGTTTGATGCAGGATTACCCCTAACAAAATAGACTATGCTACGTGTTGGTGACTACAGCGGCACATATCGGACAAGGGACGTCTGACTTTTCTCCTACTGCATCAAAATATGTGATCCAACAGACAAGTACATGGATGGAGAAGCAGGAAAACAAATCTTCTCTTGCCACCTTCCAAAGAAAAGCAAGGTTAAGAAGAGGCAATCATCCCTTGCATGCCACTGCTCAAATTTGAAATCGATAGGAGTTCGGACACTTGTTTCTTCTTTACCCAACTGCATTGACAAACTGCCAAGAGGAGGAGCAATCATCCCTTCTATGTCATGCTACAATCAAAGCATTTTAGCAAAGGGTAGAGGAGGGCGACTGTCCCTTTATTCAGATAAAAAGACTGCAGAAACTGATACTGGAATAAAAATATGTTATTCATCAGACAAGCACATGGACGGAGAAGGGACGACCAAATCTTCTCCTGCCAGCTTCCAAAGAAACTTGAGGTTGAGAAGGGATGATTGTTCCTTCTCTGCCCTTTGTGAAGTTTAAAATTTATGGGAATAGTGACATTCGTACCCAACTGCATTGGTGAACTGCCAAGAGAAGGGACAATCATCCCTTCTATGGCATGCTGCAATCGGATAAGTTTAGAAAGGGTATAGGGGGCGAAAAATCACTTTACCCTGACAAGAGGACATTCGTACCAAAATGCATTGGTGAACTGCCAAGAGAAGGGACAATCATCCCTTCTATGGCATGCTGCAATCAGAGAAGTTTAGAAAGGGTAGAGGGGGCAACAATCCCTTCTATGCCAAGAGGAGGAGCAATCATCCCTTCTATGTCTTGCTGCAATCAGAGCATTTTAGCAAGGGTAGAGGAGGGGCAACTGTCCCTTTATTCGGATAAGAAGACTGCAGAAACTGATATTGGAATGAACATATGTGATTCGACAAACAAGCACATTGACGGAAAAGGGACGACCAACTCTTCTCCTGCCACCTTCCAAAGAAACTCGAGGTTGAGAAGGGATGATTGTCCGTTCTCTGCCCTTGCTGAAGCTTAAAATTGATGGGAATAGTGACATTCATACCCAACTGCATTGGTGAACTGCCAAGAGAAGGGAAAATCATCCCTTCTATGGCATGCTGCAATCGGATAAGTTTAGAAAGGGTAGAGGGGAGGTAGCAATCCCTTTACCCCGATAAGAGGACTCGGAAACTGATACTTTTGCAGAGTACTTGCATGAAAAAATTAAGAAATAACTTCAGAAGAGTAGCAAAAAGTATAAATAAAACACTTAAGAAACTAAATGTGCGGTGTCATTTGGAGTTGGAGATTCAGTGTTGGTGCATATCAATAAAGACATGTTTCTGACTAGGGCATACAACAAATTGAAGTATAAGAAGATTGGCCCTTGCAAGGACCTCAAGAAATCTCAATTGATGCCTATGAAGTGCACTTGCTAGAAGATTTGGACATTTCATCAATTTTCATGTGGTAGACTTGCATTCATATCATGTCCGTAGTAACATTGAAGATGATGACAAGCAAGTAGCAGATTGGAAAAAATAGATTCCTGGGGAGGGAAGAACAAGAAGAAGTAGAAGAGATTTTGGATGGCACAAGGTACAAAGAGTACTCAATGCATTGGAAAGGAAGGGCCCAAAAGAAGTGACATGGATTTCAGAGCTTGAACTTGGGGACTTGGTTGGCCATTTAACATTTTGTTTTTAGCTTCAAAATTGTGATCATCATGCTCATAATAAAATTCACGAAAGGGAGGCTGATGCAAGAGCATCCATGGCAAAAATGACAATCATGCATGTGTTTGTGACCAAAAGTGGCACATGGGCAGATAAGGGCTAGTCAATGCTTATCCTACTGCAACGAAAATATGGGATTCATCGAACAACTACTATATGTAAGAAAATGGGATGACCAACCCTTCTCCTATAGTCATTTTTTGTGAAGAGGGGGGAAGGGATGATAATCCCTGCTCTTACCACCTTCCCACATCAGGCAAGGCAGAAAAGTGACACATGGGAAGATAAGGGATTGTCAATACTTATGTTAGGATTATTTTACTTGGGTTATTTTATAGTCCTAATGTTAGTCTAGGTGTGTCTAGGTTTTATTCCAATTTAATTTATATCATTAGAAAATATGTAAGGTGTCTCACCTCTTTCTTTTGAAGAAGATCTTGGAGTTGCATGTCATATGTAACTCCTACAACAATTGGCACACATTTTCCCTCGCCTAATGGGGAATAGGGACACTAAGCACACACTAAGAAGGTTTGCAAAGGTAATGATGGAGTTACTTTGTAACTCCAGTTGGCTCCTTCAACTTATTTAAACAGCTCTCTCCTCCCTTCTCTTCTACACTTTGAAGCTTATTCTTCTTTTTTATTCTCGTATTTCTTCTAATCTCTTCATAAACATTGTATTCCAAAGAATAGTGCATGTAAACCTTCTAAACACACATGGGTTTTACTTCCATTCAGTCGGTTCCCCCACTTAATAATTCGCATCTCTCATTTTCATAGTTAGGCTTACTTTGAGGTAATATTGTACCTTTTAATGCATTCATTTATTTCTGCATCAACATTATTTGTAAAGATTTTGTAGTTTATCCTTTCATGGTATCAAAACAAGTCATTATTGACATTGGAATATAAGTGTATGTAACTGTTTAGGTGGGGGAGCAAGAGATGGTTTTCATTTGAACCACCATCTTTAACATTTTTGTGCAAGAGTTTACACCCTTGCATTATTATTTGTTTACTTATGACATTTGGTTATTTGCAAGGAATTTTGCTTACAAATTGAATATAATTTTCAAGTTTAAAAAAACAAAGAAAAACTCAAATTAGATTCTAAATCCTTATACTTACATTAAACTTTCATATCTTTTTATGAGAGATTTTTTTAATTCTTAACCTTTTTAACACATCGAAAAACGAAAAACAAAAATATATGTTAACCCTTTCTTTTGTGTAAGATATACGGTATTCAAAAACGGCAATCAATATTTAGTTAGCTCGCTTTTCAAAGATGTTATACATCATAAAACTAATAATGCATTCAAGAATTTTATTAGCATTTGGTCAGTAACTCCTATGACATGTGAGTCAGTTGTTTCGCACATTTTCTATTTTTTCCTTATTTAGCCCCGTTATTCCCGAGACACCCGAGACAACTATATCATTTAACCTACCATATTCTCCTTTTCCTTTTAAAAACATTCATTTCTAATTTAAATTTGTTGGGCAATGTCCCTGAACATCGTGTTCACATTGACAGTTTTGTCAATGCTTCTAGTGCTTGGTCAAAACTAAAATATGTTTATGGTGTTGGGAATGAATCTCATAATATTGAAATTCAAAAACAACTTTCAAATTTAAAGTATATTGAGTTTGAAACAATGGATGATTTTTTTACAGAAGTTCATTTTTTCAAGTCACAATTGAATGGTTTAGGTGTTACAATTTCTTATTTGAATTTGATTCATACTATTATGAAAAAGTGCTTATGTAGACCTTTCAATAATTTATTACAACTATTCACTCTCAACTAACTATTCCTGCTTTAGCAACTTAGTTGATGTTTGATTTTTTTGTAATTTGTTACATCAAGAAGAACAAAAGTTACTTCACTTTGGTAGTCCTAAGGCAAACGAACATACATTTGTGTCTAAACACTATTATGCACCTAGCGATACAATATTATGATGTATATGGGTTGATGGCGATGTTGACATGTCGCACACATCCTATTAGTGAGTTATATCGGTATGATATCTTGAGTTAAATAGGTAACTTGTGAAGTTAGTTATATTGAGTAATGAGTCGGCCTACATTGGGATTAGGTGTTACCCACCCATTAAGAGTAATAGAGGTCTATATAAAGGAGATGAATATCATTATGATGGATGTCAAGTATGTGAAGAGTCTTTTATTTAGTAGAAGGATATTGGAGATGTCCCCCTTGAAGTGACATTCCTATATTGGGAGACCTTGTGGAGTTATTCTTTCCAAAAGGTGTATTGTATGATGTTTCCATATCTCAAGAGTAATCATTTTATTTCTAAATATACTTAATATTTGGCATTTTGGCCAAACAATATCTCGTGTTGTGTTGATCTTCATTGTATTCTACATATTGTTTGGATTATTATATTATTATATGTGAAGATCTTACCAAGTGGTATCGAGCTTCCGAGTTAGGCAAAATTTGGGTTGAAACCCTAAATTTGAATAATCTTCTATATCTTGCAAATAGTTGCAAATTTATCTACAATTTTGTTATTAAAGTTGGAGAATTATCCAAGACAACTATGGTCCAAATTTCAGCTTTTGCGATTGGTTTTGAGGAGTTTTGCAGTTTTAGGAGTTTTTGTAGTTTTAGGAATTTTCATACATTTCTCTAAACGCCGATGTTTTCAGAATTTTTTTAATTTGTTTAGATTTTCAAAAACTCAAAAAAAAATTAATATGGGTTTGTAATCTATGTTTGGTCAAAAAGATATTCGAGATCTACGTATCTACATGTTTGTATCCTCGATTTGGGGTAGGAAAGGAGATCCAGTGCATACTAGTGTTCATGAAACCCTAGTTTTTATTAGAATAGTGGATCGAGAATATTGCCCAAGGTTGGTGAGAGATACGCAAGAGAGGGTGTAAATATGTAAACATCAGCCTCAAACATCCAAAATAATTTGTGTAGGTATCGAAGGCGAGAAAATGAGGATGTTGTGGAAGGATGAAGAATATAATGATGGCGTTGATAAGGAGGAAGAGGATACGAGATGATGATGAAGAATAACATAATGATGATGAGGATACGGATGATGCAAAAGGAGAGGTGGTAAAAGATCGTGATGAAGGAGAGATGGAGGATAAGAGTTCAAACATATAGCTCCAAATAAAACAGCTTCAATATTTCATTTTCATGGATGCATTTAAAGGAAGAAGGCAATTGTTTCCATCAACCCTTACGGGAAGGATAACTTCATCAACATGGATATGGCTCAAGATCTACGAGTTCAAGTAAAAAACATCTAGGAAGCAAAGGTAAATAGTAAAAAGATTCAAGTTTTTGAAGATTTGAAGCTCGCCATATTTTGCGATCAATTTTTATGTTTTAGTTATGGATGGTTTGGACATTGTTCTTGGATATACTTGGTTAGAGACTTTGGAAACAATTAGTATTAATGTGCTAAAGAAGTTCATGAAGCTTTGGTATAGGCAAAAGAAGGTCGCAAGAAGGTAACTTCACAAGATATCACACTTAGCGAGGAACAAAGAAAAGTTAAGGCAGAAAATACAATTCATCTACTCAAGAGATAAAGGTACTCATGAAACAAAAGGTGGGAAGAGGCAAAGATAGTAGAAGAAAAAAAGTTGATAAGCTCTAGGATACTAGGGTTAAGGCGTACAAATACACGCATCATCGTGAGAGGTAACAATCATGGAGGCATGTTAGGGAGCGTCATAACAACATTCACTATGGATATATAGGTAATTAGAGAAACAATCAATATGGCTATACATTGAATCGAAGGAGCAACAAATATGGAATAAGAAATCATAAGATTAATCGATGTGGCTATACACGGAAGGCAAGGAGGAAAAGTTATGGTGAGGATGGAATCGGAGTAGCACGGCAGAATTAGGAACCAAGTTCAAAGAGTTATCACCCAACAAGATCAAATATGGGTGGTTGGATGATTGAGCATGGCAACAAGTGTGTAATGATTTGAAGCACACTCATTACTTGGTTTCTTCTCATGTTTCAGGGATGAAACATGTCAAGGAGGGAGGGCATGTTGTGTACCTAAGGATATGATATTATGATGTATATGGGTTGTGAGATGCCAACATGTGTCACACATCCCCCTTAGTGTATTATATTGGTCTAATGTATTGGGTTAAAAAAACTTAGTTTCTTCTCATGTTTGAGGATGAAACATGTCAAGGAGAGATAGTATATTGTGTACCTAAGAATATGATATTATGATGTATATGGGTTGATGGAGATGCCAACATGTGGCACACATGCCTCTTAGTGAATTATATTGGTCTAGTGTATTGGGTTAAATAGGTAACTTGTGGAATTAGTTATATTGGGTAATGAGTCGGCTTACATTGAGATTAGGTGTTACCCACCCATTAAAAGTAATAGAGGTTTTTATAAACAATATGAATATCATTATGACGGATGCAAAGTAAATGTAGAGTCTTCTATTCGGTGTAGAAGGATTTGCAAGTGTCCCCCTCAAAGTGGCAACCCCATCGGGAGATCTTTTGGAGTTATTCCTTCCTTAATGAGTATTGTATGGTGTTCCCCTAACTTAAAAGTACTTATTCTATCTTTGATTATATTGAATATTATAGCTTCTTGGCCCACAAACATCTCTTTCCTTAATGAGTATTGTATGGTGTTCACCTAACTTAAAAGTACTTATTCTATCTTTGATTATATTGAATATTAGAGCCTCTTGGCCCACAAACATCTCTTATGTTGTGTTGATGTTCATTACATTCTACATATTGTCTAAATTGTTATATTATTATATGTGAAGATCTTACCAAACACGAACAAAAGAATAATTATAAGAGAGATCATTCTAAGTCCAACCACAAACATGACAAAAATGAAAACTAGTCAACCCCAAGGGCAAATTAGTTCGTGTTTATTGTCATAAGGATGGTCATAATGAATCTCAATGCTTTGAAAACAAAGGGGCATTAAAAATGGTAAGAAACCTGCAAACTTTAATGCTAGTGTTAGTAACAAGACTCAAAAACCCTAAATATCTAATACTAGGATTGCTTTTACATGTGCTTTGCATCATTTTCTCATGTTGACTGGGTTTTTATTCTAGACTACTCAACATATAACATTTAATGTTGATCTATTTACTTCTTTAGAACTAGATCATTATAATATTTAGTTAAGTCTTGTAAATCATTCATGCAATGTAGAAGCTATTGGTATTGTTAGTATTCCTAATGGTGAATTACATGACATTTTGTTTGTGCTTGATTTAAAATTAAATCTTCTTTTTGTTCCTCAATTATGCAAACAAGATTATAAAGTATAATTTTTTCAAAATACTAGTTAAGTCAGCAAAGCAAAATTTTCAAAATACTAGTTAAGTCAGCAAAGCAAAATTTTAGATAAAAGATGATTTGCTTAGATTTAATAAATTCTCTTCTCATAATTTTAGTCACGCTTTAATCACTTTTGTTGACGGTAGCTTGTGGCATAAAAGAGTAGGTCATATCAATTTCTAAAGCACTGCACATATGACTAAACTAGATATGATGTGTGGCTTGCCTAAAATTCTTTCTACCAATTATTTTTGTACTGGATGTATGGCTGGTGAAATTCATAGAGAATATTTTCTTAACAAAATATTGGCGTGCAACTGAAAACTCCATCTAGTTCATAACTTCATAGTGATCTTTTAAGTGCAATGCAAACTCCTATTATTGGTGGTAAATATGCCCTAAGGTTTGTTGATGATTGCATTCGGAGAGTTTGGATTTATTTTTTGGAATCTAAAGATCGAGTTTTAGATACTTTCATCAAATTTTAATTGCTGAAAAACAATCCGGTTATTCTGTGTATTTTATGTACTAACAAGGGCATTAAGTGTGTCAATTATGAGTTTTTGCATATTGTAAATAAGGTATTAAGCATGAAAAATTGTTTCTTACACATCTGAGCAAAATGGTGCTGTTGAATATAAACATAAGCCCATTATTGAAATGGCTATGGATATGCTATGTGTTAAAAGCATGCATCATAAGTTTTAGGTTGAAGCTATGCATTGTGTTGTTTATATTGTTAATAGGATTCCCACTAAAGTTGTTTTAATCATTATTCTTAAAGAAGTTTGAAGTGGTCGAAAACCTAGTTTACATTTTTTTTATCTTTGATTGTGAATTTTTGTTCATATTCCTCAAAAAAGTAAGAAGTTAGATTCTAAAAAAAGAGACATGTATATATATTGGTTATGATGAGCAATCTAAGGCTTATAGAGTATATGTTCAAGATTAAAAGGACTTTCTAAATATGGTGTTGTTGATTGTGCTACTACTTCCAATTAACAAAATCAAGATTAAAAAGAGTTGCTGAAAATGGTGTGCTTGATTGTGCTATTACTTCCAATTCCATTGATATTGTTACCTTTTGAGTCTAGCAATGAACAAGTAAATTTGCACAATAGTCTTGATACTCCTATTGCTCCTACTTCTAGCCTTGCTCCACCTAAGCCTATGCCTAAGTGGGCAAAAACAACTATAGAAGCATCCAGAGTTGATGTAGATGTTAATGATTCTCGTAGAACTAGGAAACAATTTTGCAATTATGCTTTGATGTCTAAACTTATGAATCACAATGATCCTCAAACTCTTGAACAAGCTAAAGGTCACCCTCATTGGGAAAAAGCTATGCATGATGAATACAATTCCTTAATCTCTAATCAAACTTGGGACTTAGTCCCTCTCCCTAAAGGTCAAAATTTGGTTAGTTGTAAATGGTTGTTTAAAACTAAATTTACTTCTGATAATCAAGTAGATGAATGTCAAGCTAGATTAGCAGCTAGAGCTTTTTCTGAAGTTGAAGGAATCAATTACAAAGAAACTTTTGCTCCTGTAATGAAGATTCCCACAGTTGGTGATTTGCATGAAGAAATTTATGTCTCATCCTCCTAGATTTTATTAAGGAAATGAGCATCTTGTTTGCAAATTAAAGGAATCTTCTTATGGTTTGAACTTTGAAGCAATCACCTAAAAAAAAGGTACTCGAAATCTATCAATTTTTATAGATCAAGGTTTCACTCGTAGTTGTGATAATCCTAATCTTTTTGTCAAGATTACTCTTAATGGCATAGTTATGATAGTCTTAGATATCGATGGTTGGATAATTACTAGTAGTAATAGTTCATTTGTTTCTTCAACTAAATAAGCTTTAAAAAACCTTTGAAATAACAAATTTGTTTCTTCAATTAAATATGCTTTAAAAAAACCTTTGAAATAACAGATATAGGTCTTTTACATGATTATTTAGGCATGTAAGTATTCTAAAAAAGATAGAAGTTCAATCTCTCAAACCAGGTATGCAAATGACTTGTTAGCTAAACACAATATGCTTGATTGCAAAACCATTGCTACTCTTTGTTAACTTGGTGTAAAATTGCTTAATGATATGGAAATTGAATATGTTCATCCTACTTTATATAGGGAATCAGTTGGAAGTTTGAATTATCTAACTTGTACTCGTCCTAACATTGCTTTTGTTGCTGCCTTGGTTTCTCATTTTATGTCATAACCCCAAGCTACTCATTTTAAAGTTGCTAAAAGAAATTTTTGTTATACGAACATACTTTAACCCTTGGCATCAAGTATACCTCAAATAGCAACTTTTCTTTGGCAGGTTACACAGATTATAACTGAGGTGGTGATCCAAATCATCGTAGTTACTAATGAGGCAATTGTATTTCATTAAGATCATGCTCAATTTCATTGAATAATACGATGCAAAGATCTGTGTCATTGCCTTCTACAAAAGCCGAGTATAAAGGATTTCATCATGTTGTCAATGAAGCCCTTGGCTTAGACGACTTCTTGCAGAGTTTGGGCAATCTCAGATCTCTCCTACTCCAATTTTTGGAGACAAACTAGATGCCATTGCCTTAGCAAAGAACCCAGATTTACATGCAAAGTTGAAGCACGTGGAGATCCAACATCACTTCCAACATGAACTGCTTGAAGAAAGGCAATTTTATTTCTTTATGTCCTACTAAAGAGCAAGAGGCTGATATTTTGACTAAGCCATAATGTAAAGACAAAATTGTATTGTTTTGTAATATGTGAGGATTGAAGGAAGTTGGCATCAAGAGGATCTTAAGTTAAGAGACCTCCCTCCCTTGTTTATATTGTTTGTAACCCCTAAATAATGTTTACGGGGAGTGTTAAGACTATCCTTTATTCGGGTTATTTTATAATCCTAATGTTAGTCTACTATGTATGTTTTATTCCAATTTGATTTTTTTATCTCGTATATTTGGGGAATATGTGAGGTGTCTCACCTCTTTTGTCCCTTTTGAAGGGAATCTTTAAGTTTTGTGTCATATGTAACTCGTACAACACTTGGCACACACTTCATGGGGATTAATGACATTAGGCACACACTACGAAGGTTTGCCAAGGTAATGATAGAGCTACTCGGTAACTCCTTTTGGAATTTTCACTCTATTTGAAGAGCTCTCTCCTCCCCTCTGCTCTCTTCTACATACTGAAGTTTATTCTTCTTTCCTATTCTCTTATTTCTTCTAATATCTTCATAGATTGTAATCCAGAGAATAGTGCTTGTAAGCCTTCTTAATACACATGGGGTTTTTTTATGTTCGTTCAATTTACCCACTTGACAATTTGTGTCACCTTTTCATGGTTTGGCTTACTTTGAGGTAAGATTGTACCCTTTTTATGCATTCATTTATCTATGCTTCAACATTATTTTGTAAAGATCTTGTAGCTTATCTTTTCAACAAATCCTTCTGCATTGAACATATGTGATTCATCGAACTACTATATGGATGATGACGGAATGGCCAACCCTTCTCCTATCATCATTTTTGTGACTCAAGCAAAAATTTAAGAGGGAAGAAGGGGCAATCATCCCTTCTCTCACCATCTTCCCAAGTCAAGCAAGGCAGAACACGGATGATTGTCTAATTGTCTTTTCCTTATAGACATCTAAGATGAACCACAAAAAAGGGATAGTCATCTACTTGCACATTGGATCACCAATTTCAAAAAATCAAAAATGTATGATCGTCCCTTCTCCTATCGGTTGTTGGATAACAACAAGACAAATATAGGATGATAATCCTAGTACTTTCCCTTCTACTAACTTCAAACTGTAGCAAGGGGAAAGAAAGGACAACGTTTCATCTCTAACCAACTTGCATTTTATTACTAGGTGGAAAAGGGGCATCTGCCCTTTCTCCCATCAATTTGAATCTTGTAACAAGGTGAAGAAGGGACAATCACCCCTTCTACTGCCAAATAAAAATTTGAAGCCATAAAGGGAATCGAAAAATGTATCTTCTCCCACCGACTCAAAATTTCTCAAGAGGAACTAGAGTAGCTAAAAGGCAAGTGCCAAATTGAAAGTCATCACATGTAATAAAGTTTTATTGGGCCACTTCTAGTCCATGAGGAACTCAACCAAGGATGATTGGTCTTGTAACCTACACAAGACGAATCACTTCCTCCCTTCAAGGACAACTTCTTCATATATAACACATCACAGAGATTGTAGGTAGGAACAAAAGGAGAAAACAAGGTTGGCATGATTGATGACTAAGGAAGTTGAAGAATGTTGAAGACCAAGCAAGCCAAATTTTGTTATGCGATTGTGTTTTGAAAACTATTCAAAATTTTGGAGGCTGTGTTTCCTTTTAAATAGTTGCTGCCTACATACGCTTTTCTACAATATCAATAAAGTTGAAGTTTTTGTGTTATTTTGACTTCCAATTTGTGATTGTGCATTGTGACTAGATTGTGTGGTTGATGTTGTTTGCTTGACCCTTGACCACATCATATATAACGACTACAAGAATGTTTCCAATACATGCGCGGAGGTCAAAGTTGATATTCGAAAGATGTTCATTGTGAAGATAGGGTGGTTCAAAAGCAATTTCTTGAATATGCAGCAATTAGTGGCTCCTTCAATACAATGGAAGCAATGGATGATTGACATTCTCTAGGCTAAGTCCACCCCTTCAAGTGGGGGTGATGCATGGGGTGTGGTCTAGACATATGCTGAAATTGTAATCAATTGTTAGATTGATAGTTCTTCTTGAGCTAAGAAAACTCGGTCCGTGAATGCGTTCACAAACTGTATCAGCTAAACAAATTTATGTCTACATGAACGGTGTTGTTGTACATCTTCAACATCAAAATACACTTGGTTATTTGCATAGATCATTGACATGATGGAATGTTGATCATGAGGATCCTACATAAATTGATGACAAGATGGTGGTGGCATATAGCAGAAATTGGTGGGTTGCCATTTAGCTCGTGTGATGTGTTGGGTCCAAATAATTTTGATGGTGATGATCTTGATGTTGTAGCCCGGAGCCATGACATTGATAATGGTCAAGACTCAATTATTTATATGCTCCATCTCATGAGGAATTGCATGCAGTTAAAGCTTTGCCACTCCAGAAATTCACGATGAGTGTGAGACAAGGGAGCCTTATAGGGCATTGCACGCAGTAAAGAATTGTGAGATGAGGGATCCTTACAAGGCATTACATGCACTAAATGCTTTGCCAATCTCAAACTGGCTTTGGGGTCAAATTCCACAGGTTGATGTGTTCACACCTTCCTTCTCTCTGGTACTAACATCTCCTAAAGGCTCATGCATGCTTTGTGGGTCCCTTTTTCCTTGTAATTATTACCAAAATCCCACAAAATTAGAATTCTAACTACAATTAACCATGGAAGCTTCCATCTCTTACCTAAACATAATGGATACCATACTCACATTCATACACATACCCTTAATCCATGCAGCCAAGGTTCATTCTTCACAGGTTTCTCGAATGGATTATTACATAGGAATTATTGTTATGAGCTCAGAACTCTACCTGATAAGTAACCAATCAACCAAGATTAACAGCTTAAACAAGTTGGCCAGGAAACTAAGATTTGTTTGTCAGCCTTGAAACTGAATCATTATTACCATTGTTTTCTCCCATGGATGGTCTCAATTGTTGTTGTTTGGGAAGATGATATTAATTCCTAAACATGATTTCAGAGATGAATTTTCATTCCTTAGAAACAAATTCCCCCAAAAATCAATTCTCTTTTATATAATGTCTCTCATCATTAAATGCCTTCAATTCTCAACAATACATGTTAGAACTCCAAAAGATGAACACGGAATTCACTATCGTGTAATTTTTGTACTTATTTACCTACCAACTATGAGACCTACAAATCTTACAGTTCTCTAATTTTAAATATTGGAACACTTTGTGACTTACTAGTAAAAGCCGCCATACAGTTGGTCGCAAATAAGAGGGGACACCGCTCCAAGCAAGCTCACGCAATGCATCTGTAATAAATGTAAGCAATGAGTATTAGGTCCACTGGTGCAGAGAGTAGGCATGCATCAACTAGTTGACTACTCAATAAAAGCTTACAAAAAGAAAATAGTATGACTAATAATTTAAATCCAGGTCTATTTGAAAGAACAATCAGTACTGTGTCCAGTGATTGTAAAGAGAAATCAGTAATGTGCTTGCATCAAATAGTTGATTACTCATTAAAAGCTGGAAAAAATAAAGTGATGACTCTAAAACTTAAATTCAGGTAGCTTTGAAAGAAAAATATTTTTGACGTATAGAATGGAGAATGCCTTAAAGTAGACGTGAAGTATACAATCTTGTAGAAAGCAACAAAAAAGAATAAAAGAAATTATATTAATGTCAAGTGGCTAAGCCTCTCCAAGATTGATAACGAAAGGAGGAAATCAAAACGAAATTATTTGGTCATGATGATATAAAGGACAGCTTGATTCTAGTGTGTTGATAGAATATTAAGATCAAAATGACTGATATAAAATGATCTCTTGTTAACTCGAAAATCAGTCTTTTCTGCAAAGGATTCTTGATTTAGAAAGTCAGAAGAACTTTTGCTTAACAGGTAAGCTACCAAAAATGCCTTTATGCAAAACCAGGTTTGCTTCAGATCGTTGCTTGTGTGCAAGAGAAGCAAGAAAAGAAATCTAATAAGGAATAAGGATTCCTGAATTTGAATGCACCACCTACACTTCACATAGGGTTGCACGTGTAATCTTTGGAAATTTGTTTGTTAACAAATAGTCTAATACTAATAGTGACAGAATAATGTTGTTTGCATAAGATGTTAACGATCTAGCAGCAAAGTTTATACATAGTATAAGACCATGTTAAGTTGTCATTGTGTATGCACCTTTATGATACATTTAAATTCAATTAGACAGTATTGACAAACCCAAATTTTAGCAGTAGGAATCCAACCACTAACAATAGCAATTCCACCCCAAATTTGAGAGGGATTGGAGCTATCCCAAGTTCCTAATGAAGCCAGCAACATAGAAAATAGAAAAGATGCAAACTACTACACAACTAGTCAAGGGTTATGCACACTACTTGTCAGCTACTCCATAACCGAACAATACATATGTCATGTGGAGGGTCGTAGGTGTAAAAGGTCATCCCCTTTGAAAAATAATTAGTAACGCACTAGGCAGACGCAGATGTGCTCCTGAATAAATTGGTTGTCCTCCCAAGCAGTTTCTTCTACACGGAGGTTCTTATTGATGAGATACTTCATCTGACATTCTGGTATTGCCTCTGAATTCACAATCACCTTGCCCTCTTCATCCAACTCTGGAAGCTTTGTCTGAATCGGAATCATTTCACCAACATCCTTCTTTACAAGAAGAAGATGAATTCATGAAAATGGAGCTAGCTCCAGCTTGTGAGCCACACTTTGAATCTTATGAACCCATAGAATTGGGGTGCCAACTTGTTTCCCTTTTGTTGCTTACTATTAACCATTTATATGGCTGAAGTCGGAGGAAGACCAAATCTCCCAGTTCCAAGTGCCTTTCACTCTTGTTGTTTCATTATGTTTTGTGGCATCACCAAACTGTACTTGAGAATGCCTATGACAGTTTATCATTTGTACGTCTTCTACCGCTCTCACCTTTTGAGTGACCTAGGAGAAAGGCTGTAGCTGATGGTGGTGTGTACCCTTAAAGTGGCTCAAATAATGCCATCTTTGCATTTATTGGTAAAATAGAGAGTACTTCTAAAATGGACCAATATAGGATGGTCACAGAAGATTTCCAGAAAATCCTCCATATTTAGTCAAACCACCCCACATATGATAACAATTGAAAAACTTAAATACTTCTCATGAAATTTCAATCATGAATATCTTAAGAAAAAACTATTGAGAATTTTTCCAAAAAAAGAGCAATGATGACTTTACAATGACCGAGATTACCCATACTTAATCACTAAATAGAAATGGTATATCAAATGATAAAACATGTTGCAAGGACTCAATGAATTACCATGAATATGATATATCATCTACAGTTTGTCCATCTTGCATGGATAAATGATTATTGTCGGCAATATCTTCAAATGTGACTGGCAACACATTTTGATTAATTTGTGCAAGTCACATTTTAATTATAGTAGGGTATTAATTGTAGGGAGGGTTAGTGGCTGTTATATTTTTAATATTGGCAACATTGGCATACACAGTGTTGTAATTGTTAGCTATAAAAATAATTTAGTCACATGTAGATATCAACATCCAGTTAACAACTATAAAGCATACGTTCTACGTTGCACGGATACTTGAAAACCCCACCCGAATCCTATTGGATACGTATCCGATACGGATACTCCCGGATACATACAAGGTACGCCAGGCACGTGGACGGATACGTTTTGCACGTATCCGTCACGCATAATCGACGCACCCGCACGTATCGTGAGGGGTGATCCGATGTTAAATACGTTTTTTTAGTTCTATTTCATTTTTTTAATGTTTGACTTTTCTACTCATTATTCGATGGCGAAGATGACGCTCAAGGGAGTTCGCAAGGAGCAGAGAGTGGAGTTAATGAGAGTGGAGCTAGCGCAAGTGGCACACATGAACTTGATTTTGAGGAAAATCTAGATGATATATTCTAGATTTGTTTGTATTCCTATATCATATGTATGGCAGCCACATGAACAATGAAATGTAAAATCTTAAGTATATTGTTTGTTTTGAAAATTTGAACATGGATCTAGTTACTAGTATATTTTTCAAATTTCAAGTTTTGTTCGTATTCATGTTAACATGATATTCGTATATCATATGTATGGCAGCCACATGATCAATAAAAATGCAAAGTCTTAAGTATATTGAATGTTTTGAACATTGATTCAAGTTTTGTATTACTATTTCAGTTTTTTATGGACTAAAAAATGAGTAAAATGAGTAGATGTACATATATATATATATATATATGTACGGACGTATCCAAGACGTATCGTATCCAAGGGTTTTTTAAAATTGACGTATCTGCGTATCCAAACGGATACTCATATCCATATCCTGGCAACGTAGCATATGTTTAATAAAGGAATTATTATACACGATGTAATGTACTTATAACAAGTACAAATTGTCATGCCTTCCACATTTTCCTCTATAAAAACTAGTTGGGTTAATACATTCAAGCAGCTGCATGGAGCTAACATGGAGCATCAACCAGTCCGTATTGATGATGAAGAGTCATCCATGACCCCTCATGTAACTATATTCATTCAGCATCTTAAAGTTCAAGGTTCAATTGGGCATCAAGTTCGCTCTAAGCTTCAGGGTCCGGTATGCATCAAGCTTGATCGATGCTATGAGGACCAGGTAAAGTCATTAATCCACCTGCCATCCCAATAGAGACAAAGATAGTTACTGTGTTCACGCCGGATCCGGGACGAAATCCGGTTCGAACCACATCTTTCAAAGCGTCCGGATAAATCCAATTTGATTCGGTCAAATTTTTGCACAAGAAACAAAAAAAAAAAAACCTAAACCTAAACACGTTAACCCTAGGCGCATTAATGCATAAAAATCCTATATAACCCTACATTTCGCCATTCGTCCCGAGCAAAGGTCATGGGTCCGAGTCTAGGCGTAATGTTCGCCATTTGGTTGCTCGTAGTGAGAGGAGTTCGTGGGTGTACATTGTAGAACATGTCGATTGTATACTTATAGTCCGTTATTGGACATCGACTATATAGTTCGCCATTCGAGCAGCATAATAGCGGTGGAGCAAACAAGCGGCGGCAAAGCAGAGGTCGCAGTCCGAGAAGAGGAGCAGATGCAGCGGCGGCGAAGGTCGTGGGTTTGAGCAGAGGAGTAGGTCTAGCGGCAAGGAACTCTCCAGTCCAGCATGGCGATCTCTAGGTATGTTAATCGATTTCCTCTCTTTATGTTTTAGTTTTTATTTGATAGGATTAGGTTTATTTTTAGGTTTTTTTATTTTATATACTTTGTAATATCATATATGTATTGTTTTCTTTGTTTTATTTATTTTTTTATTATTTTGTTTGTTATTTATTTTCAAGTTTTCTTTTTTAAATAATACTTGCGTAACTATTACTTTAAAAATTAGGGTTTTCATTTTTAAAATATTATAATATTATTAATAATTAATAATTTATTGTATTTAATTTTAGTTTTTAATATTTTATAACAATAACAATTAATAATTAACTATTAGTTTTATAAATTTATAATATTATTTTTTATAATATTTCCATAATGTTAATTTTTAATAACTAAAAAAGCGCTTATTAATTTAACATTATTTTTTTAACATTAACTATTACATATTATTTTTTTATTTTTTAGTTATCAATTTACATCATTTTTTACGTTTTATAATTTTTTATATTTATATTTTATTACAGTTTATTTTTTATAATATTAACTATTAATGTTATAATATTATTCTTTTATAATTTTTCTTAATATTAATTATCAATAACTAAATAAAAAATAAGATGGTAAGATGGATTCCTCCCTCTGATGGATGGATTAAATTCAATTTTGATGGAGCGGCAAAAGGAAATCCAGGTAATGTTGGGTGTGGATGTATCTTTAGGAACTCTACTGGCCAACCTATTGTGGCCCTGGCCTTTGATTGTGGCTTTTCTTCTAATAACTATGCGGAAGGTATGGCTCTTCTATTTGGCTTCATGCGGGAGGCTAAGAAAAGGAATTGGAATCGCATATGGATTGAAGGTGATTCCAAGGCTATCATTGATATGGCCCAAGGAGTTCTCCTAAGGCATAGCGTTTGAAGACTATATGGTCGAATATTAAGGAAATTTTGCCTTCCTTTTTAGAGGTTAAATTTTCGCACACAATGAGGGAAGGTAATAAGGTGGCGGATGGTTTAGCAAATAGAGGGGTTGGTTTATGGGCCAATCTTCATGTAAGTTACCAATCTTGGGAGTCGAGCTTCCCAAACGATATTCAAGCGATGCACATATGGCGTTAGTGGAAGGGAGTATATGATTGGGAAGGCCGCCTTCTAATTATTTCCTCTCCTCTTGGTATGATGTCGGTTGAGTTGAAAGATTGTGGCAGAGATTTAGGGCTTTGCACGCGTAAATTTTTTATTGTTTTTGGTGGAGGTTTACGTATTAAATGTCAGTTGGTAGTGAGGTGATGTTTATCCCTCACGTCCTTTTCTTGCCCTGCCTTCATGCTTTCCTTCCCCTCTGGTTCGACGCAGCTTCTTGTACTTTCGCATGGTGTCGGAGGATGGGTTGGCGGCGGGTCGAGCCTAAGAGGCGTCGGGCTCAAACCGGGAGTCTATGAGTGATTCTATTACTGATTAGATAAGCGGGAGAATTAAGAATGCAGCGATGCGCTGCTAGTTGGAGAAAGTTTGGACGGTGGCAGAGAGTTTTGAAGTAGAAGATGAAGAGGGTGACATTAGTAATATGATGTGGAAGCTTATGCTAGATCTTGGGCGATCGGTTGGGCGCATGAATGTCTTTGACGTAGCACGGGGTTTGTGCCTTTCGCTAATCTACTATCAAACTCGTCGGGCCAGTTCATTTTGCATAAAGAACTTGGGAATTTGGAGGAGAGGTTGATCAGTTTGCAATTCCATATTCATGTTATGGCGCGTGGAATTCAGGCTCTCTCCTATGGACTTGAGGTCATTGCGGAAAACCAGGGTCTGGAGCTTCCTGTGAAGGCCAAAGTGGAGATGCCTAAGTGTTGTGTATCTCGCTCTCCCTCCTCCTCGCCACCCCACAGCGACTTCGAGGTGGAAATTCTCGCTGAAATGTCATCTAGAGCTGATATGTAGTCCAGTTATTATAGATAATGCAAAGAAATTGTATGAAGAAGACATGTGAACTTCTTATGGCTAGGTTTCCTCATTTGTTTTGGACCCCATGTGCAACTCATGTTTTAGATCTTTTCTTGAAGATCTAGCAAAGTTAGAGTGGGTAAATAATGTTGTTAGAGAAGGGAAACAAATTTCCAAATTCATACTTAATCACCGCTTGACCTTGAGTTTGTATCGGTCATTTGCAAAGCATGAACTTCTTTCCCCTCTTTGAAACAAGATTTGCATCTAATTTTATCACTTTGTAGAGAGAGGTGGAAGAGAGGACAGCTATGAGAAAAGTTGTGGTGAGTGAAGAATGGACACAATCTAAGCTTTCTAAGGAAAGCCTTGCAAAATATGTTGAGAGAATCATCTTAGGAAGTTCATTTTGGGAGAGCATTGAGAAGGCCTTAAAGGTGTTTGAGCCACTTGTCCAACTGTTGAGATTGGTTGATGGCATGAAACCTTGCATTAGCTTTGTGTATGAGGGCATGGAGCAAGCAAATGAACAAATAAAAAAGTACTTGCAGATGATTCGAAGTTCAACGAATATGGGACATTGTGGACATACGTTGGGACATGCTTTACATCGTTGTATCCATGCAGCGGGGTGTTATTTAAATCCTAAGCTTATAGAGGTGGATCATGATGCAGATGAGGAGGTAAAAACGGTGTATTGGAAACTATAAACAAGTTGGTTCGTGATGATGATAAGAAGGCTAAGGTGAGAAGGCAACTCACTATATTCAAGAACCAAGAGGGCATGTTTTCTCATAAGGAGGCACAAGAAGACATCCATTGCATGATCCCCATTTATGGTGGCAGACTTATGGTTCTTCTACTTCAGAGCTTCAAAATTTTGTCATGCGTATCCACAGCCCGTGTGTCGTTGCTTGACATCATGCAAAAGAAATTGGAGTACACATGATTTGATCCACACCAACAAGAGGAATCGACTAGGAGCTAAAAACTCTCAGATCTTGTGTTTGTCCACAGCAATTTGTGTTTGCTTGAGAACAATCTTGCAAAAGAAGATGGCGAGTCTCACTTTGGAGAATCATCCTTTGAAGAAATTCAAGAAATCATTGATAGTGATGATGAACATGGATTAGATGATGGTGCTAGTGCTAGTTTTGATTTTGAAGAAGGCTTTGATGTTGAAGCAGGTTTTGATGTTGCAAATGTTTGAAACTTTTAAGTTTCATTTCAGTGTGGAGCTTAGGCTCAAAGCATGTCTCTCTTTTAATCTTATTAAAATTTCAAACTCTTTTGCATTTCTCAATTCTACAAACTTTAATTTTATGTTTTTTATGATGATGATGATGATGGTAGATGGATACTTTTTTGTATGATTTGTCTATATATAATAATATAAGTATACAATAATATAAATATATAATAATATAAGTATATAAATTCCAAACCGGATTTTTCCAAATTTTTTCAAGAACTTCGGATTTTTTACCCTTCCAAACTTAATCGGATTTCCATACCTAGTAACTATGTTGAGGTCCGAAATGTTATGGGGCTAGTACGCTATGGGCTAGTCTAAGGGATAAATATCAAACGTCGAGAAACGATTCAGGTTTTATACGTGAAGAATATGTTTTATTCTTTGAAGTTACAAGAAAGTGCTTCGTTATCGAGCAACTACTTCGAGTGAAAGACCCGAGGCTAGTTATCTTCCATCAACAAAAAGGTGGACGACGTTGATACGGTGGCTCTAGTTTCAACAACTTACCTTCTTCATATGAGTCATTTGTAGCGGCACTCCATTTAATGGCTCAAAGTCAAACTCTCACATTTGACAAGGTGAGTTCCTACCGTTGCAAAAAGGAGCGGAGCCAAATTCAAGCGAGAATCCGGATGTGACCAATCAAAGAGTACTCTTGTCACACGATCGAAAAGGAAAGTGGAGAGCGTCATTTTGGTGAGTCCTCCACTCATGATCGAGTCACATGTTATAATTGTCACAAGGTTAGACGCCTTAAAAGGATTGTCGAAGCGGAAGTATGATCTTTCGCAACAAAACAAAAAGCCATGTGATGAGGTACATATGGCAGCAATTGCGAAGAAAGGGATTCGGATGACGGGCATGTTGTTTATTGTCTTACGACATCATGCTCGCATGATGATGGTACTAGTTGTTGGATCATTGAGTCGGCACATCCAAACACTTTTCATGTCACAAGGACTAGTATGATTCATTTCTTTATGCAAATATATGTTTGAATCGGTGGTACTAGCTGATGGAGAATCACTTAGAATGAGGATAGGAGATATATGCATTGTATAGAATAATGTTCATAAATTGTTGGTACAAAATGTTAGATATGTGCCTTCTTTACAAAACAAATCTTCTATCTATTTGTCGGTTAACTGAAAATCCCAATATTTAAGTGGGTTTTTGTGGGCAAAAGTGTGTTGTCTTTGATGTGAAATAGAGACGAATGATTGCCCTTGGTATTGGGCAAGGTGGCCAATATTGGCTTGTTGATTCTGCTACGATCAACATGAATGCACATGTGGAGGACAACTCCACCATACTAGATGTGCAGGAGGTAGAAATGCCTTGGTAGGAAGCCATTCCCCATAGATTTGTTGACTTGGATATGGTCAACCTACATGCACTTATTGTGAAGGGAAGATCCACTATACCAGATGTAAGAGAGGCGGACATGCTTTGGGAGGATGGATTTCCTCATTACGAAAAACATTTGTTGTGGATAGAGACTCTGCTATTCAAGTTGCATTGAAGGTGCATGGTGGAATGGCAAGCCCAGCCACTCACTCAGAGGTACTTACACGAAGGACAATAGAGCATACCTAGTTTGCTCATTGTGTTGTGAAAGACCTTTCCCAACAGAGGGGGATAAATGAGCAAATAGATGAGACGGAGTTGGTTCTCACTCCTACTACTACGAAGATGGTTATTTCTCCCACTACTTTTGAGATAGAGATCTTTGTTTCTCCTAAGATGCTTGTTTCTCCTACTATTGTGAAGTTGGTTCTAACTTCCATTGCACAAATGGTCACATTTCTCTCCTTCGCAACTCAATTTGATTGGAAGGCACTTCACCATGCTTTCCTGAATAGGATGGACAAGAACTCCATGGTGTTGCAATGGCATGATCAAGGTGACTTAGATTGCAAGCTAACCAAGTCTCTGTATAGACTCCAACAAGCTACACAAGCCTGGAACAGATTTCTCAATCCACCTCTCCGAGTTTCTGATTCCAACACTCTAAAGATGGGGCTAACACTCTCAACCATTGATTCATCATCATTGGTCAATGAATCATGTAACGAAGAATCAATGGACCACTTGCCATATCCTCTATTCACACGACCAGATTCTTGTTTTGCGGTCCTCCATTCGACAACCGCAACACAACAATGGACTACTGATTTCAAAGTACCACTTATGGCACAACCTAGATCTAATCACTAAATATGTGGGCTTTAGGACATTCGTAAAATTTTGGGACAAACTTGGTATTGTTTCAATTTTAGTCATTAAGAGGGGGTGTTAAAACATAGAGCCTACGTTGCGGGATACGATATACGAGTATCGGTTTGGATACGGATACGATACGCTGTGAGATACGTCAATTTTAAAAAACCCTTGGATACGATACGTCTTGGATACGTCCGTACATATATATTAAAAATAGATATATATATATATATATATATATTACATCTACTCATTTTACTCATTTTTTAGTCCATAAAAAACTGAAATAGTAATACAAAACTTGAATCGATATTCAAAACATTCAATATACTTGAGACTTTGCATTTTTATTGATCATGTGGCTGCCATACATATGATATACGAATATCATGTTAACATGAATACGAACAAAACTTGAAATTTGAAAAATATACTAGATCCATGTTCAAATTTTCAAAACAAACAATATACTTAAGATTTTACATTTCATTGTTCATGTGGCTGCCATACATATGATATAGGAATACAAACAAATCTAGAATATATCATCTAGATTTTCCTCAAAATCAAGTTCATGTGTGCCACTTGCGCTAGCTCCACTCTCATTAACTCCACTCTCCGCTCCTTGTGAACTCCCTTGAGCATCATGTTCACCATCAAATAATGAAAGTTGGGCAAGCGTGGATACTAGGATACGTAAAAAAAAAAATGAAATAGAACTTAAAAAACACGTATATACTACTGGATACGTATGGGGTATGTCAGGATACGTCACGGATATGCATGCGTGCACGTGGACGTACCCGTACATATCGAAAAGACATATCCAACACGTATCCCCCACGTATCCGTATCCAATACGTTTCCAAGGGGATTCGGGGTTTTGGAGTATCCGTGCAACGTAGCATAGAGCATTATATAGCATATAATGCAATCTAGACGATCACGGATACAGTGCACGGGTGCAGTACGCCGATACGGCAAATTTTTAAAAATCTTGGGTACGGTACGCTTTTGAGTACGTTTTATATATATATATATATATATATTTATATATACATGTATATAAATATATAAATATGCATATAAATATAAATTTAAAGAAGCATTTGCATACTTATTGAAATTTAATTCTCATACATTGCATACTTATTGAAATTTAATACTCATAGAGTTATACAACTTAAAATCATTCATAGAACATGAAAACAAAATTGAAATTTCCAATACTTTGAGAATTGAGACTTGAGTTTGTATTGATAATTGATTCAGAATGACATAATGTTCAAAGAATCAAAACATGATAGTACATTCAAGTTCTCAACTTCTAGAGCATATCATCTAGATGATCGTCAAAATCATCTTCATGGATGCCACTTGCAGCTCCACTCCCACTAGCTCCACTTTCGAACACTTGTGAAGGGCTCCCTGGAAGTTCCTCATCAATGCCAAGAAGTGAAACATTGGCTAAACAAGCAGCTGAAGCTTCAAAGTCTGTGTTTTCAGGTTGGAGGTCCCAAAGCTTGTTAGGACCACTAGTATACTCTTGCGTCTTGTGGGTTAAGAGGCGCAAGTTGGAATGAACGTATACTAGATCTTCAGCCTTCTTCGATGCCAACATGCTGCGTTTGGCTGAGTGGATGAAGCCATAAGTACTCCAGTTGCGCTCTGCAGAAGAATTACTAGCCACCTGTCACAAAAACAAAGTATTAATATTATAAATTATTAATTAAAAAAAGAATGATATCATTTTGAATTTTAATTCGTAATTGGTAATTAAAATATCAAATAACAAGTTACAAACTTTATACCTGTGAGAGCAATTTGATCGCAACTGGTCGTAAGAACTTGGCATCATGGCCATGACAAGTCCACCACGTGATTGGATCCGTGGTGGGTTTGTCACAAATAGCCTCTACCTCTCCCATGCTACCTTGTCCATTTACAAACATTGACATCTCCTGGCGGACTGCAAGTGATGTAGCTGGATCTGGAAACAACCTCCTGAATGCTGCCCTCGTCCCATTTGCAACCTCGTGGTCATCATATGGTCGTTGTCTACCAGCTCTCCCAACTATTTCACTGCTGTAATATTTGGGATTTAAAGCATAAGCAAGGAGATGCAATGGGGTGGTCATTTTGTTCCACCTTTTCACAATCACATTTTTAACTTCATTATAAAAATTTCCTCAGGGTCCTGCTCTTTGGCCTGTATGACATCATGGATTTTTTCAAGCATGGAGTCAATGCCATCATATATATCTCCAATGCAAGCATTATCTTTGTCAACAAATCGTATCATACTCAAAATAGGCTCTGTGAAACTCAACAAATATTCAACTCTTCCCCACCAATGCTCATCAAGGATCCATGATTTTATTTTTTGAGCTCTTTCTGTGTTTGATTGCCTCCAGACGGTCCAAACATTATCAATCACCATTATGCCCAAAGCACGTCTCACCTTCACAAGTCGTCTCAAGACGAGTGTGTGAGAGGCAAACCTAGTCTCTGCAACCTATTAAAAAAGAATGGAAACAATTCAATAACAACACAATTTGAAATTGATTTAAAAATTTAAAATCAAATATTAAATTTAAAATGAATTGTTCATTTACCTTCAACAACTCCAACTTTGAAAATCTTCTGAATATGGCTTGAGACATGTGATGGTTGGTGACAAACATCTGAATCTCGTTTGCCTCCATGTATATTTGCTCAATCCATGCAATTTTCCCAATCTTTTGCATCATTAGATTCAGGGAGTGTATTGCACATGGTGTCCAAAATATGTGCTCATACCTACCCTCAACTATCAATCCGTTGCCTTGCAATTTTTGGCGTTGTCCGTGATGACTTGGACAACCCTCTGCGGACCCACTGACTCAATAGCCTCAATGAGAATATTTGCAATGAATTGGGCATCTTTTACTTCCCCCTCACAATCAATAGCCTTCAGAAACATTGGCCCTTTAGGGCATACTGCAATAATGTTGATGAGAGGTCTATTTCTGGAGTCTTTCCATCCATCTGAGATAATAGAGACTCTGACATACGGTCCAAGAATCTCTAATTGGCTGTAGAGATGTCTGAATGTGTTGCACTTCTTTTGCCAAAAGAGAAGTGCGAACCTTATTATAGGTAGGGCTTGTATACCCCTGTGGTGCCTCATTAATACCTCTCTCACCAACCACGCGATAAGGTGATCTCAAGATATTGAATGGCAGTCCACATGCAAATATACACCGAGACACCAATTCATCTGCAATATCCCTCTTCTCGATGTTAAATGCTTTTTCTAATGGGCCTTTTGTTCTCTTGTTTGATGGCCCTGAGGTATCTGCATCAAAAGGGTCATCAACTGGAATAGTTTCAGCACGAGTCTCAATGAAAGGATGAAATGATGGTGTTGATGTTGGTGGTTTTCCCATGGACCTCTGCTGTAAAGAAACAGTTCTAGAGCGAGCTCTTGCTGCTTCAATGTTTGCATCCTCTTGCTCTTTTAGGTACGTGGCTATGGTTTTCTTTTCCACCTTCTTACATGGTCTAATACCCGTCCCCGATACCCCAGTCAAATGAGCTCTCAAACGGGTATATGAGGATTTAAATGAGGCGGCACAATGGGGACACGTCCAAACACGGACACCACCACCGGCAACAAACTCTGTCACTTCCACATGTCTCCATAAAGGATAATTCGGATCCATTTTCACTGCAATACCACCCGAAACATTTTCCCCCTCTTGCCCCACTGAAGCTGAACTGGATGCCATGATTGTAGGATTAATTCAATAACCTACAATAAGAGATATTTTTTAAAACATTGCTAAATATTAAAATAATTTGTTGACCCATACACGTCATTCTCTGATTCTGATCACCAAGTTCACCACAAATGGTGCGAGGTGAGAGCATACACAGAGGGTAGACGTTTAAATTTTTAACAAATTCAATTTTAAACTTTAAAATTAAAAAAAGCGAACACATAACTAACTAAAAAAATTAAGCAGTTAGTCTACACGTCAATCTCGATTCGATCACCAAGTTCGCCATAAATGGTGCGAGGTGAGAGCATACGAGAGGGTAGGCGTTTAATTAAATAAAACTTCACTATTAAACTTAAAATACGGAAAAATTAATAATATATTATATTTTAATAACCGTAAAATAAATAAATTATTAAATATTAAAAATAAATTTAGATCATGATCAATAATCATGAATGATGTGTTTGAAACACATCATTCATGATATTGATCATATTCATATACAAAACATTGCTCAAAAGATTTTTTTAAAAATGCCTGAATGCATGTAAAATACCTGGAAAAATCCTCCTTGATGTTTGTAGACTTGCTTCTCCTTCTCTCTTCCTCCTTCAAGCTCAATCACTCTCTCCTCCAAGCTCTTTTTCTCTCCTCCAAGCTCTTCCTTTCTCCTTCAACCTCTCTTTCTCTCTCTCCTTCAAGCTCAAGCAAAATATCAAATATTGAGTGTGAGAAAAAAGTAGAGGGATTGGGTGTTTATATAAGTGTTTGGGGGGGTCGGTTAGGGTTAGGTTAGATTTAGAAAGTCTTAAAATTAAAAAAAAATGCTTTTTTTTTAGTTTTTATGAAAATCGCTTTTAAAAAGGCGTGAAAAAAGCAGATGCGCTTGGGAAGCGTACCCACGAGGGACAGTGCGGTCCGGGTACAGCAAAACCGTGCGGGCCGTGCCGCCCGTCCCGTGTGTGCGTTTCCAAGCGCACCCACGGTGTACCATACCCGTACCAATACCGCACGTTTCCAGGCTGGTACGGGGTGCCCTTAGGCGTTTCAGCGATCTAGAATGCAATTATTTAGTTGGTAATTGTTCAACCGATTTGTAACCACGTCTTTTTATATAATAAACGCTATCACACTTGTTTGAGTGTGCATTCACCCTTCTCCGAATTCTTTCTTCTATTTGCATATGCTAACAATTTCAATTGTCATCTCGAAAATCTGGGAGTTTTTTTGCCTTCCCAGAAACCCTATCCCTCCGTCCCCAAGACTTAGGTAACTACGGAAATTAGTTCATTGATTTCCTGATTTCCAGTCCCTATTTCCATCAACATGAATTGACAATTCTTTGAAAAATCAAATATATAGTAAATGTTACAGATCAGGCTTCCCATCCCTGAAACATTCTCTCAAAAAACACATTAGTTTTTGCATGCAAATATGCTTTGCTTAATCAGGATAGGGGATACCGATGGCTCAATAGCTATTGGATCACCCAAAAAAGAAACAGATTTGACTGTCACTGAACATTCTACATCGAAACTTCCAATATTTTAAATGCCATTTGATGTTCACTATTGATCCCTCGTTGGAAGACAGGATTGTCATTGTAACTTCAGCCCTTTGTAATCAAAGCTAATCATTAATGATAAATGTGACAATGTCATTCAATGTTGGATCACTGATCCTGTTATTTTACTAAAAAAATAGCTTCTTCCAGTTTGTTTAAGTTCATTTTTGCATTTTTGTAATTTAATTTTCAAATATTATTTTTACATATATTTTTAGTAGCCATACTCCTGCCATCCTGAAAATCCGGGAAAAGATTTTGCCATCCCCAGAAACGGGTCCATCTCTCAAAAACTCAGAGAAACGCTGATCTTAACTGAAGCACTATAGAAACATCTCACAATCGGTGACAAGTTCAGAGATTTTGAAACTTTATGACATGAACACGACTTCTTTCAATAGTGATGTTGAGGTATCTCTTTATGGTCTATTTTGCTCTTCTGGATTTTTAATAGGGAGGAGAAATTGAATTCATTTGTTGGTGAAGATCACATCCATAGACCTTAGGAAGAAATTAAGGAAATCACAGACAGGAGGGGACTTGGCTATAGTAGAAATCCAATGGTCGGTATATCAGAAATATCTAAACCAATCAAATGAAGGTTTTCCTATGATGACTTCAGTAGTCACACGCAGTGAGATGTGAGCATTATGGATGTAGTGGCCATCAGAAATCACAATGTTTCCACCTACATCCTTGTGTTCCAGGCCAGAAAACAAGCCAAGCCTCTGAGAGTAGTTTGAAAGTAAGATTGTGATAGACAAAATGTCAAATATAGGGTGCATACGTAAAATAAGTTGGCAGAAATTTACATATTGCATGAAGAGACAGAACACTAGATCCTATTCACATGACTCTAGTTCTTGTATTAGTAATGATTGTCTCGTAGATCCAATTATGTTTCCAGTTGACCTAGTTTATTAGACATGACATCTAACTTTAAGATGTAGATAGGGGAGCTCACTTTTAATAGCATCAACTCTAGTTTTGAGCTGAAGATCAGAGCTCACTATGAGGCAACCCCATTTAAAGAATATCACATTTGGTTGATAGTACACAGTTTCCTTCCCTAGTTGTCGCATATGAAGGGGGAGGATATGAGATATAGGAGTTCAGATTTCCAGCAAAACCATATTTTCAATTTCTGGGCAATGTTTATTTAGAATACACCACAGTTCAGAGTGCAAAGTTAGACAGTTTTGGGTTTAGTATTTTCAGCACAGTTTTGAGTACCAGTTCTTTCAAGTACATGAGGGCGGTTGAAGATTCAAACATTTGGTAGCACCACATAAATTCAGATGTTTGGTAGGACCCGCAATTTATCTGTCCAAAATTAGCAGTCAGATTGCGTTACAGATAATGCATGTTACAGTTTGATCCACAATTTCTATACAGATAGAGATTCCTGAGTTGTTAGTTTCTCAGTTTGACAGTTCTAGATTTTAGTCTGACAATTCCAAAATTCAACAGTTCTAAATTTAAATTTCTTAGTTCCAGACTTGAGTCAGTCCAAGAGAGTTCCAGTTTTGATCCAAGTACAAAATATACACCCTCTTTCCGAAGCTTGTTTTGAGGGAAGGTATTGGACAAGCAAATCATGCTCCTAGCATACATTCCTATGTCATTTATTATACCTAAGTATAGCACACATATTTGATGTTAGGAACTATACATATTTTTAATCATGAAATTATTACATTGGATTAGGTAGTAGCAAATACAACTACAGCAACTACATTCTTTTCCCTCTTTATTGGGATCTCTCATGTACTCAATGGACAGGTCATATACCTCATTATTTTGCAGTACCTTCCTTGTGCTGCAGACATTTATCCATCTTATGTTCATGGTAGCCGTGTTTGTTAAAAGTTAAAACAAATATGAGAGATTGAAAAAATGTAAAATACATCCAAACAAAAAGAATCAAGAAAAATAACATGATATTCTCTTCAAGGATCCCAAAGCAGGTAGAAAGAGCTCCATCAATAATTTTCATTTTAGGGTCGATTAATGTAAGACAGAGAGTAGTTCAATGTTGACACACTCCCTCCAAAAATAGAGCACGTTATGCATGAGGCGAAGAACTATCCTAGGAAGATTCATCCTTTTTGGATTTTCACCAATTTGAATGACAAGTTTGTTGTAAGGCTCAATTAGCCAAAGAAATCTTGTACTATATACAGGAGATTCCTTATTAAAAAGTGGTTGATCGGTAAACTTTACCAAGTATGCTACTTAATTTTTCTTTAGAATAAACTATTGAATATATAACATAAACATGTACGGTTCCAAGCAGTTGTTAAGATAACCAACAAATAGTTGTAACTAAATGTAACTGCTCCTCTCAATAAAATGAATCTGCCTGGGTCATTCGAATCAGTGCAGTTTTGTGCATCTCTTTCTTCTTCTTGTTTTATCTCTATGCTTCTAATACTAACAGTGGTATCAGAGCAATTAGTCACCATTGGAGGAAGCCATTGAGAGGTGAGGTCGACGAAAGGAACGGTCGACACAGGAGCAGAAGAAATCGTGGTGCTGGAGGTGTAATGTTCGCTGTTGCTGTTGCTCAGAGAGTGCCAAATTTGTGGGTTCCTGGAGACACGTGAACCAGTCGTGTGAAGGCAGAGTCGTTGGTATAAACAATGGCAAAAGTCCAGTGGCATTGAAATATCAAAGGCAGTCACGCTGTGAACAAAAACGTGACCTGCTAGTGTGAAAACGTGCCCTCCTCTGTGAATATAACGTGCCCAGAATTGCAGAAATCCAGTTCCCTGTTGAAGGCAATACGATTGGAAAAACTCGTGGCAGAAAACGTGGGGCAGAAACCAGTCGCAAATGCAAAATCCCAAGTCGTGAGGGCAGAGGTAAAATCTGAAGTCTGGGAGCAAAAGATTTAATAAACTATCTTTGTATAACTTTTCTCTCCTTGCCACGTATTTGCATAAAATACTTTCCCAGCCACATATATGCATAAAGTGATTTTGTTTTATTTGGTGGGCAAAATACTTTATTTGCATAAAGTGATTTTGTTTTATTTGGTGGGAAAAATACTTTATTTCCATTTTTTATTTCCATAATAAAATGGTGAATATTTCAAATCTTATTCTGCCTAACTCACAAAAGTTAACGGGCACTAATTTCAATGTTTGGAGTCATAAGATTTTAACAGTCACGGAGTTTCATGATTGTGATAAAATAATCACGGGTGATGAAAGTCGACCAGCGACAAACTTCGCGGATTATGACAAACGTCATAAGGAAGCGTTATTGCTCCTCAAGTTGTCGGTGTCGGATGATTTGATACCAGAAGTGCGGAATGCTACTGTAGCAAGCACATTGTGGACCAGTCTGAAGGATAAATATCAGACATCAAAAAAGAGTCGGGTTTTATACCTAAAAAATATGCTCTTTTCCGTAAAATTACAAGAAGGTGGATCGCTATCTGAGCACCTACTTCGGATGAAAGATCTCCGAGACCAGTTGTCTTCCATAAATAAAAAGGTGGACGATGATGATATGGTGGCTTTGGTTCTAAATAGCTTGCCTTCTTCGTATGAGTCATTTGTGGAGGCACTTCATTTAATGGCGGAGAGTCAAACTCTTACGTTTGACAAGGTGAGTTCCTACTTGTTGCAAAAGGAACGAAGACAGACACAAGCTCAAGAGTCCACTTCTGGACAATCTGAGAGCGCTTTTGCTGCTCAGTCTAAAGGAAAGTGTAAACGACAGGCTGAGACATCCTCTTCCTCTCCTAAATATCAAGTAAAATGTTATTATTGTCACAAACTTGGTCATGTGAAGGATTGTCGGAAACGACTCAATGCCCTGAAGAAGCAAAAGGGCAGGCACATGTGGCTACTGATTGAACACGAGTCAGAAGAAGAATATACTCTCATGGCATCTTGCACAGGTAATGGCAGCCCTACTCGATGCTGGTTCTTTGATTCTGGAGCATCACGGCATTTCACGTGTCAAAAAGACTGGTATGTCAATTTTAATTCTTGTTCTTCTGATTCAGTTACTTTAGGAGATGGAAGATCACATGTTGTAGAGGGTATTGGGGATGTTCGTATTATGCTAAATAATAATACCAGATTGCTTGTAAAAAATGTTAGATATGTGCCTAACATGAATAAGAACTTGTTATCTATCAGTCAACTAACTGATAATCCCAATATCTTTGTAAAATTTTCTGGTAAACAATGTATTGTGTCTGACATCAAGCAAAATAAGGTTGTTGCCCTGGGGATTGGGCATGGTGGTCTATATAGACTTGTTGATCCTGCCACGGTCAACTTGCATGCCTTAGTTGTGGAAGGCAATACTAGTGTTTTATGGCACAAAAGATATGGGCATGGTGGTCTATATAGACTTGTTGATCCTGCCACGGTCAACTTGCATGCCTTAGTTGTGGAAGGCAATACCAAGTGTTTTATGGCACAAAAGATATGGCCATCTCAACCTTCAGTATTTAGCCCGCCTTCATAGAGCCAACATGGTTGTTGGTTTGCCTCCTATTTAGGAGAAACAGGACATGTGTGTTGGTTGTTTTGCAGGAAAACAAAAGCGGAAGCCTTTTCCCTCTAAAGGTGCTTGGCATGCAAAGGGGCTCTTGGATCTTGTACATGCAGATCTATGTGAGCCATCGTGGAAGACTCCCACAGTCCTTGGTGCACGTTATTTTCTCTTGCTGGTGGATGATTATTCTCGAAAGATGTGGGTCTATTTTTGAAGAAGTTTGATTGCTTTGCTTCTTTTGTCAAGTTCAAGGCCTTGGTGGAGAATCAAACCAGCCAACGGATCAAGACTTTGAGATCCGATAATGGGGGTGAGTTTACCTCTAAACAATTTGCAGATTTCTACAATAAAGAAGGGATTCAACGCCAGTTGACAACCCCTTATACCCCGCAGCAGAATGGGGTGGTAGAACGGAGGAACAAAACCATCATGGAGATGGCTCGATGCATGATGCACAGTCGAGGAGTGCCCTATAAATATTGGGGAGAAGTTGTTAACACATTGTTTATATACTCAATCAGAGTCTTTGCAAAAAGACATCACACGGAGGACATCCACCATCAAACCAAGAGGACAGCTTGGTTCCACCATCAAATAAAAAGAGTAAATTAGATTCCAAATGTTCTAGATATTTTTTTGTTGGTTATAGTGATCAATCTAAAGCCTATAGGTTGATTGATACTTCCACTAATAAGATCATTATTAGTCAAGATGTTGATGTAAAAGAAACAGAGTCTTTCTTTGGTTGTAATCAACAAGGGGACCAGCCAAGGGGCAGCGATCAGCAAGGGGTCATAACAGAGTTTGGTACTCTTTCCTTGCCTGATCATGAATCCGGTTCTTCTCATACTCCTCCACAGACTCCAGACAATATGTACAATCTCCCACTGAGATTGTTGAGTCTCCAAGAAATCAACTTGCATTGGTTTCTCCTCCGGAACTTCCGTTGGTTTCTCTTCCAGAAGCACCACAACCAGCCACCACATCTTCAGTTCAGCGAGAGGCCTAAGTGGTTTTACTCCACTATTCAGGATTTGAGGAAGGAAGAATTGTCTCCTCTCTTAGATGGAAGGTCTCAATGAACTGGTAAGCAAATTGATTATTTTGAGCATGCTCAATTTGCTCTTGCTTCTAATCTTCTTCATATTCATGAGCCACAGAAATACTCTGAAGCACGAGGCATACCGGAATGGGAAACTGCCATGCAACTAGAGTATGATGCCTTGATTAAAAATAATACCTGGAAGTTGGTGCCATTACCTCCAGGAAAACACACCATTGGCTGTAAATGGGTGTATAAAATCAAGTGCAAAGCAAATGGTACTTTGGATAAGTACAAGGCTCGACTTGTTGCGAAAGGATTTTCGCAACAGGAGGGGATAGATTATGAAGAAACATTTGCTCCTACTGCAAAGATGGTCACTTTTCGATTTCTTCTTTCTTTTGCAGCTCAGTTTGGTTGGAAAGTATATCAAATGGATGTCAAAAGTGTTTTCCTAAATGGGAATTTGGAGGAAGAAGTGTATATGACACAACCTGAGGGTTTTCGGGCTCGTGGTAGTGAGCATCTGGTATGCAGATTGATTAAGTCCTTGTATGGACTTAAGCAAGCTCCTCAAGCTTGCTACGTAAAAATAGATAAACATCTCAGAGATTCAGGCTTCACACGAAGTCATTCTGATCCAAATCTCTATGTCAAAAGCAATGATGATGACATTGTGATTCTTATTGTGTATGTTGATGACCTTGCCATCACCGGCAGTGGAGATGCTGCAATTCATAAGGTAAAATCAGATTTATGTGTTGCTTTTGACATGACTGATTTAGGCCTCCTTCACTATTTTCTTGGTGTAGAATTTTGGCAACTTGATCACTTGATTTTCATTTCTCAAGTTAAGTATGCCACTAACCTACTACAGAAATTTCAAATGTATGATTGTAATTCTTCTTCTACACCTATGGAGGTAGGGTTGAAACTCTCAGCTCATGATGATTCACCAACCCTCATGATGATTCACCACCGGTCGATGAATCATTATATAGACAATTGGTGGGTAGTTTGATCTATCTAACAACTACACGACCGAGATCTATGTTTTGTTGTCAGCTATCTCTCTCGGTTTTTATCTAAACCGAAACTCATTCACTAGGGAGAAGCAAAACGAGTTCTACGATATGTCAAAGGAACTCTTGACTTTGGCATTCTATATCAGAGAGTTGCAGATTTCAGTTGATTAGCTATACTGACTCTGATTGGGGAGGATCTGTAGATACTCGACGATCTACCACAGATATATCTTCTCTTTTGGTTCAGGAGTTGTTTCTTGGCAAAGTAAATTTCAGCCTATTGTTGACATCTCTTCTACGGAAGTAAAATACAAGGTTGTTGTTAGTGCCAATTGCGAAGCAATATGGCTTCGTCGGATTCTGACTGATTTTCAGTTTCCCGGGCTGCTGCTACACCTCTTTCACTCTTTTGTGATAATCAAGGTGTTCGAAAATGGTGAAGAATCCTATCTATCATGCGCGCACTAAACATATTGAGATTCATCATCATTATATTTGTCAGTTGGTTGATTCTGGTGAAATTTCTCTACTTTTTTGTCCTGCTGCAGATCAGCCTATTGATGTAATGACTAAACCTCTTGGTCCTTTGTTGTTTGTCAAGTTCAGAGATAAACTTGGTGTTGTTTCGAGGTTAGTCATTAAGGGGGGGTGTTGAATATATAACATAAACATGTACGGTTCCAAGCAGTTATTAAGATAACCAACAAATAGTTGTAACTAAATGTAATTGCTCCTCTCAATAAAATGAATCTGCCGGGTCATTCGAATCAGTGCAGTTTTGTGCATCTCTTTCTTCTTGTTGTTTTATCTCTATGCTTCTAATACTAACATAAACCAAACACTATTTGAGATTAATTATTTCTGCCCCAAATGCTATTGTCTATTTCCATTGCATGTATAGCTCTCTACACAATATCTCGAATAGTGATTAAGGAATATAACATATTTGTAAATTCTAATTGTTGTAGATGGTTTCGACATAAGCCCAAATCCCGTATCTCAGTTCAGACATTTTTAGCAAAATTGGTCTGTCTGGTTTTATAAAAAAATTGATGTCGTTTTGGAAAGAGCTCCATAAATAATTTTCATTTTAGGGTCAATTAATGTTAGACAGAGAATAGTTCAATGTTGACACACTCCATTCAAAAATAGAGCACGTTATGCATAAGGCCAAGAACTATCCTAGGAAGATTTATCCTATTTGGATTTTCACCAATTTGAAGGACAAGTTTGTTTAAGGCTCAATTAGCCAACGAAATCTTGTACTACATACAGGAGATTCCTTATTAAAAAGTGGTTGATCCGTAAACTTTACCAAGTATGCTACTTAATTTTTCTTTAGTATATACCAAAAACTATTTGAGATTAATTATTTCTGCCCCAAATGCTATTGTTTATTTGCATTGCATGTATAGCTCTCTACTCAATATCTCGAATAGTGATCAAGGAATATAACATGTTTGTAAATTCTAATTGTTGTAGATGGTTTCGATATAAACCCAAATCCTGTATCTCAGTTCAGACATTTTTAGCAAAATTGGTCTGTCCAGTTTTATAAAAAAATTGATGTCGTTTTTGTGCCATGGAAAGATAATGATGCTTTCACGATTAGGGGTCCCAATGAAGGGATGCCTTAGTCCACGCATCTTCTTTGACACAGAACTCTAGGGAATAAAAGTTAATGCACCCAGATGTGAACAAGTGAAGCAAATCAGGGGTTCGGAACAAAAATTGGAGTTACAAGAAGCGACATTTGATAGAAGACCTTATGATCTCTAATGATAGGGAATATTGCAAGCATTAAACCGAGAAACAGTTACATAAAAAGAAAACCAATCTTTAATTGATTTTCTAGGATTGGTTTTCTCAAGAAGGGAGATAAGGAGTTTGGGAGTTACCCTGCAGAAAAAAAGGGGGAGAAAATAAACAAAGGAGGAGATTAATCGCCATGAGGAAAACTGAGACCATAGCGTGTCCAGAAATGCTCTACAAGACAAGAACAAGGGCATATGGGGTTGTGAAAGTTACAACACTTGAGAAGGCCCCTGAGAAAACTAAGTTTAGTTTTGTAATGGGTTTCTAAACCTGAAGGTGAATCAAACAAGTTTCAGAGACAATTTGAAGCCTGGAGCAAGAATTTAAAGCCTGAAATTTTGTAGAGGTGTTTGATAAAAAACCTTGTCTCTGAATTTTACAGATTGTAATCAATAACTGGATAACAATTGTGTTTGAGTGTGAAATGTGAATCTTTAATCTGTTAGAATGCTATAAGGTATTGTTGGAAATACAAACTCAGATGTATTTGGTTTCATATTGAGTCAGAGAACAACCTTAGTAGTCTGTAAAAATCAGTATGTATATGTTTTGTGTGCAGTTGGATTTTGGCTGCAAGGGCAAGGTAATCATTCAGTAACCACATGATATTGACTGCATCAGAAAGAAAAGTGTACAACTAGCCCATCTATAATTTAGTTAGAAAATAGTGAATGGTTAGATAACAGTTTTTGTAAGATCTATATATGCAGTGTTTTAGAATAGAATACAAATTTGCCGCATGATACTAACACTTAATTTTGGTTATGTAATGTGAATTTGTTGCAGATAAGAACTGTGTCTTCTTGTAGCATGAGAAAAAGGTATCTTCTATAGAACATTCTCATATAATTTAATAAAATTATACAGGTATCATGTATTTGATTATATGATGCAAAATTTGCTCTTCTAGTTGGTATATGTGCTTATGGGCAATATTATTTATTTACAGTTGGCAAAATCGATACTCGTATTTTCAATTATATGCTAAACCAAGTCTAGAAGTGTGAGTTAATGTGCCCTTTATTTTCCTTGTTTCTGTGCAACATGTTGATTTAAGATCTCAACGAACCTATGTTTAAGTCAATTTTGTTATTTTTCTTTATTCCTAATGTGAGTATTAGTTTCTACCTTTAAGTATCATTTCAAACATTTCACAGAAAAAGTGTTACAAATATATTGTGACATTATTAATAAATTGTAATATTATTAATAATGAGTTAATACAACTCATATTAATAATATAGTTAATAGTTGTGTGTGAGTGAAGTTGTTGAATAAACAACTCACGTAGCTATTTTGGTGTGTGAGATATAAGGGGATAAGTCTGAGAGATTCATGGAAAGAGATATGAGGGATTGAAGATGAAGTTTAACTCCACCTTTGTAGGAGATCAAACACTATAAAATGTATTCTCCATCTATGTAAAGACATCCCGAATAATTCAATTTCTAAATTATAATTATATTTGGTGTTTTATAATTGTGCAGTATTTAACAGTGGTATCAGAACAATCTCTGGTCTTATGCTGTGATGGGAGGATGAATTCGTGTGTTATACTCCAACTGTGAATCTGTAGCAGCTCCTGAGCATTGTATTGGCGCAAAGGAGCTAATAATCTGCTCACGTCAAGTTCAAACTATGAACTGTTTATTGCATTACAGCTGTTCGTGATTCATACCTGTTCCAGCATGATTAATCTCTGTATCTTTATACGTCCTGTGTGTGCATATCTACTTGTCAATTACGGAGACAAAAGGCTATGGTGCTTTAACTTGGCATGCAGAACTGGTGCGACTCCTATTGTTGTTGAGCATGTGAAGATTGAATAGAAATCCATAATGCTACTGGTATTCAAGGTGCTAGTAATCCGTGAAGGTGCACGACAATAAAATAAAGTCTTGAGCATATTTGTTCTCCTCATGCCCTCTTCACTAGCTACACGGCCTTTCAAATTGGTTTTGACATCAATTGTTATCGGTTGCATCACTTGCGGAGCATCAATTGACGGATCTTCTACAGTTGATTATTGTTAGATCTATGTCCAACTACATACGTCTTCATCATCTCTGATTTGACCGACCATTATGCATCGCCGTCTATTCTGTTCTGCAATTTTGAGCCTCTGTTGACTCTTGGGTCCATACAGTTGTAACAGCATCATGCAATTCTCTGGCCATTGCAAGTCTGCGATCTGCTTCTTTTCATTGTGTTTTGCATTAATGAAAATGCAAGACTCCAAGGCAATCTAAACGGATTGGCATGGCCCTATCCCATTTGAAGCAGATATCTGCAAAATTAATACAGAACCCGCATTTCCAAGTTGGCTGCACACTCCACTATTTCACCTTTCTGCAATCAGAATACGTGGCTTCAATGCAAAGTGGAGATATACTTAGTTCGTGCCAAGACCTGATCCTTCCACGGCTCGTGAAAACATTGTGAGTTGTATTCTTATCAAGTCATTTAGATTAGGGATTAGTAATTTCATTTTAATTGTTTAGGTGTTATGAAAATGTATAGAGTCACTTAAATTTATGTTCGTGAGTCTATGTGGTCATCATTTATTTTAATGACATTTCTATATGTCATTCTCTAAGTCTTAATAAAAAAAAGGAGAGTAAGAGTCATATTTTAAGTCACGGTCATTAGTCCAGTGTTATTGTTCATCCAAATGAAATCATACAGAGTCAAATGTCAAAACGTTATAAATCATCATTATCTGTCAAGTTATAGGTAGAGTAAAAAAAAGTCTAAGTCATTTTGTATTATTGTCGTTAGTAGTCAAAAATTGTAGCGTGTCAATTGTTTATGTCATCAATTAAGTCAAAATTGTCAGAGTCTTTGTTAAAGTCAATGTTTTGGTCATTTTATAGTAGCTAAAAAAATTTTTTTAAAAAAATTGCCTTACTTAACGCATTTTCAGTGTTACCCGACATCCAATTTTTGGGAGAATAAGATGAATAATATTGCAGTTCTGATGATATTTTTGATGACGTCAAAGAAGGAAAATGTGCACGGCCGGGGCTCCACCCTCAACCCTCCCCGTACCGCAACAAGGAGCACACCTGTGGCGCTGCCCCTTGACCCTGTTGGGGGTTGCCGCCCCCAGACCCCGCTTTGGAATTTCATAACCAAAGCGAAGATTTGTGGGGAAGATGCATCAACAAAAGGTGGTGCAAATTTGAGCTTCAACATCCAATTTGTTGAGTAAGCAACGTGATATTGGAGAACAGAGGCAACGGAGGCTGGAGGTCAATCAACGACCTCTCGTCAGTCACCAACAACGGGGCCGCACGAAGTTGTGGTGACAATGTGTGTTAGTTTGCTTTTATTTTAGAGTTGCAGTTTGTTGTGCAAGTATGCTTTCAAAGTTCCTGTTTGAATAAGTGAAATGTTCACATTGAGGGGGGGAACTGGAACTTGGTCTCAATGTTCAATTTTCCCTCTATTCAGTTTGTATTCAGTAATCGTGGTTCCTACATAATTCCCTGAAGGAAAGACATAGTGGACAAACGAAAGCACAAGGAAAAGCAGCATCATGATATTGAGGTTGTTGGTTGTCCTGTAAAACCATCCTTGTTGAGGTTGTTGGTTGTCCTGTAAAACCATCCATGTTGAGGTTGTTGGCTGTCCTGAAAAACCATCTAGATCATGAGCACGCATGGGCGGCAAGTTGCAGAAGGAAGTGTGATTATTTTTTCTACCTTGTCAACATTAGGGGAGTGTATATTGGGAATTAATAATGTTAACAATAGGGGAGTGAATGTTACAAATATATTGTGACATTATTAATAAATTGTAATATTATTAATAATGAGTTAATACAACTCATATTAATAATATAGTTAATAGTTGTGTGTGAGTGAAGTTGTTGAATAAACAACTCACGTAGCTATTTTGGTGTGTGAGATAATAAAGGGATGTGTGAGATATTAGGGAATAAGTCTGAGATATTCGTGGAGAGAGATATGAGGGATTGAAGATGAAGTTTGACTCCACCTTTGTAGGAGATCAAACACTATAAAATGTATTCTCCATCTATGTAAAGACATCCCGAATAATACAATTTCTAAATTATAATTATATCCGGTGTTTTTATAATTGTGCAGTATTTAACAAAAAGCCCATTAAATGATATTTGTTTTAAATGTTGTACAAAACATACATATTTTTGTTTTGTTGTGATTCTATGTGATATAGAAAATTGTCAAGTGTATCATATGTCGTTGTATATCAATCCCAGGAAGCATCCCTATGAATAGAGGAAGAACATGAAGTTCTATTTGCTACCCCAAAGCATTGGTGTCCTGGACACAAATTCAGGATAACACTATTTACAACCTATCAAAACCACTAGATGTTGTTGTGGGGTAGTCGACAAACAATGAAAATTCGTAATCCATAAGAGCACAATTGCCACCACATTTGTTTGGATGAATAGGGACCAACTCATGAGGGTTATTAGACGATCACCGAATGGAAATTGTATCTTGTGTATGATAATCCTCTATTATAATCAAGCTGCAATTGTACAACCTTGAGCCAGAATCTTTCCATTTATACAATTGTTGCATGCATTACCCTTATACGGCAACTATTTCATTTTGTAACTTTCAGGTTGAATGATGAATTTGGATGCCAACACTTACCAAATGTTATAGCAAGAAGAACCACTTTTGAGGTAACTTACACATTAGGTTCAAGGGGTGAAGTTCTAATCCTTCCATGGAGTATTAGACCTCAAAAGCTGCACCAGAAATTTGGTTAATGTAATGCACGTGTGATTGGGTCCTCATAAAACAATAGATGTCCTCTAATACTGCTGCATGCCATAGACTCATGACGGACTACGCTTAACCAAGGTTTTATACGGTTTTCAAGAAGTCAACATCAGTTGATTAGATGTCTGCAATCTAAGGATGTGAAACTTGCACAGCTGCATAAAAACTAGATAAGCAGACAACACCAGAATGACAGTTACTTTCTTATGCAATATTTCCTCATAGGATTCATGACTGTTAATCTTGAAGGAATTATAAGCCTCGTGACAAAGAAATTCATACAAGAGTGAAAAGCTTATTTTTCTAAGGTCATTCTACAAAAAGAGTCACGGGTTAAAGTTTGCTAAAAAGCTAAAACTACCTTCATTGGTCAGCTCGCCCCAACTTGGCATATAACATTTACAACTTTATGCAATCTGGTTTTTGTTTTATACTATTCTAATGAAGGGGACAAACAATACATGGAAATCCACAAGGCTGTATCTTAATATCATGAACCAGCTCGCGCTTTGTTCTTCAATGGCTTGAATGCATACCTTTGACTCAATAACGGGACAGTCATATGGTTGTAACTTGTTGGATGCTCAGTAGCATGGAAACACCCCCGCTGCTCATACACCCTGGACACATTTCTGGTAGGGATACGGGTACGGGTATGGGGGGAAACATGCACAGAGACCAGGCATGCTCCGAAAATGCCACATGTACAACTCTGTCGTACCCAAGACATTTCTGGGCCGTAAACGAGACATTTCCGGGCCGTACCCAAGGCGTTTCCATACCATACTTGCGGAAATTGTGAGCTTAAAAGCCAATAAAAATACTCTTTTTATACCCAAGGCATGCCATAGACTCGTGACGGACTTCGCTTAATCAAGGTCTTATATGGTCTTCAAGAAGTCAACATCAGTTGATTAGATGTCTGCAATCTAAGGATGTGAAACTTGCACAGCTGCATAAAAACTAGATAAGCAGACAACACCCAAATGACAGTAACTTTCTTATGCAATATTTCCTCGTATGATTCACAAGTGTTCATCTTGAAGGTATAAGCCTTGTGACAAAGAAATGCATACAAGAGTGAAAAGCTTATTTTTCTTAGGTCATTCTACAAAAAGACTCACGGGTTAAAGTTTGCTAAAAAGATAAAACTAACTTCATTGGTCAGCTCGCCCCAACTTGACATATAACATTTACAACTTTATGCAATCTGGTTTTTGTTTTATACTGTTCTAAGGGACAAACAATACATGGAAATCCACAAGGTTTTATCTTAATATCTTGAACCAGCTCGCGCTTTGTTCTTCAATGGATTGAATGCATACCTTTGACTCAATAATGGGACAGTCATATGGTTGTAACTTGTTGAATGCTCAATAGCATGGAAACGCCCCCCACTACTCGTACACCCTGGACACATTTCTAGTAGGGATACGGGTATGAGTATGGGGGAAACGTGCACTGAGAGACTAGGCACAATCCAAAAATGCCATAGGTACAACTATGTCGTACCCAAGACATTTATGGGCCGTAACCAAGGCATTTCCGGGCCGTACCCAAGGCATTTCCATACCGTACTTGCAGCAAAGGGTGAGTATAAAAGCCAATAAAAACACTTTTTTTAGCATTTATTGTTTCTAACCCTAATCTACCCACCCAACCTTCCTAAAGACAATTCCTAGAAGCATAATAACATCTTTGGTCCATTCTAAATCACACTCATTTCTTTCTCTTGTTGAATTCAATTTGCATTAAACTAAAATTCAGCATTGTGAAAAGCAAAGAGGCATCAAAGAGCAGCTTGAACAAAGAGATTATGAGGGGTTACTAAGAGCTAAGAGCATCAAGGAGGAGTTTAGAAGCAGATTTGAAAGGAGGGATCAACTTCAAGGAGGAAAAATCAGGTTTGTTTCAAAAAAATCATTTTTTCATAAAATGTTAATGCAATCAATGATCACGAATGATATGTGCATAATGCACACATCATTCGTGATCAGTGATCATGATATGTAGTTTTGATTTTTAAACTCTACATAAAGAAAAAATGTAACATTTCCTTTGCATTTTTATGATATAATTCTTTTGTTTTTTTAATTAAAAATATCATCCAAACTTTGTGTATGCTCTCACCTCGCACCTATATGGCAAACTTGGTGATCAAAAGCAGAATAGGATGCCTAGGGTTTAGTTTTTGTTGTTTTTAATTAAAAAATCTGAACTTTGTGTATGCTCTCACCTCGCACCTTCATGGCAAACTTGGTGATCAAAAACAAAAAAGGATGTGTAGGGTGTAGTTTTATTTATTGTTTTTAAAGTTTTTGTTTTTATTTTTCATTGTAGGTTTGAACTTTGAGATATAAAATATAAATGGCATCCAATTTAGCTTTAGGGGGAGGGCATGGGGAAGCAAGCCAAAGGGAGGGCCTAGATCCCACAAAACATGATCCTAATTCTCCTCTTTGGAGACATGTACAAGTGTTGGAGAACCTTGTTGGCGGTGGCACTCGATCTTGGATATGCAATCATTGCAATATGTATTTCAAGTCCTCATATACCCAACTCAAAGCTCATTTAACTGGGGTAGTGGGAACGGGGATTAGAAAGTGTACCAAGGTTGATAAGACATATCTTGGCGTACATAAAAGAGCAAGAGGAGGCTGACTTGCAAGCTACAAGAGCTAGATCTAGAACTGTTCCTTTGCAAAGGAGGGGTTTAAGAAACCACCCACCCCATCAAACCATCATTTCATTCAAACTCCAACCCAACCACTTGAAGTTGAAACTCCCTTAGAGGAAGAGACCACCTCACGAAAGAGAACAAAAGGTCCATTAGAACAAGCATTTGCAATTGAGAAAAGGGATATTGCTAACGCATTGGTTGGTTGCTCTATGCATGTGGGTTGCCCTTCAATGTGTTGCGGTCACCATATTGACAACAAATGGTGAAAGGTATTAATGAGGCACCACAAGGGTACAAAGGCCTTGGTTATGAGAAGGTTCAAACATCATTGTTGGCGAAAGAAGTGGACCATATACATACTTCTTTGTAGCCAATTAGGGATTCCTAGAAGGACTCAAGAGTATCTATTATTTCAAATGGATGGAAAGATGCTCGAAATAGACCCCTAATCAACATTGTTGCAGTGTGCCCTAAAAGGGCAATGTTCTTAAAGGCCATTGATTGTGAGGGCGAAGTGAAAGATGCGCAATTTATTGCTAATATTTTGATTGAGGCTATTGAGTTGGTGGGCCCCCAAAATGTTGTCCAAGTCATCACGGACAATGCAAAAAATTGTAGAGTAGTAAGGTTGATTGTAGAGGGGAGATATGAGCACATATTTTGGACACCTTGTGTAGTACACTCCTTGAATTTGATGTTGCAAAAGATTGGCAAAATCCCATGGATAGAGAGATTTATACGAAGGCAAATGAGATTTAGATGTTTGTCACGAATCATCATATGTCCCAAGCTATCTTTAGGAGGTTCTCAAGGTTGGAGTTGTTGAAGGTAAGGGAACAATTTACTAGTTTCTAATTTTTATTTTCTAACTTTCTATGAAATTATCAATTGAATTTCTTTTAATAGATTGTTGAAACAAGATTTGTCTCTCACATGCTCGTCTTGAGACGACTTGTGAAGGTAAAACAAGCCTCAAGTAGTATGGTGATTGATGAAGTTTGGTCCATGTGGAGGCAAGGAAACACAGAACGAGTCATCAATATAAAATCATTGATATTTGATGATGATTGGTGGGTGAAGGTTGAGTACTTGCTCAGTTTTATTAAGCCTATTTTATCCATGATTAGATATGCAAAAAGATCACACTTGCATAGGGGAAATCTATGATGGCATTGACTCTATGCTTGAAAAAATTAGAGATATAATACGAAAAAGAAATATACTAAAGAAAACTTCTATAATGAAATTAAGAGCATGATCATGAGGAGGTGGAATAAAATGACCACCCCATTGCATCTCCTTGCCTATGCCCTAAATCCCAAATATTATAGCAATGAAATACTTGGGCTACTTGATAGGCAACCACCATATAATGACCAAGAAGTTGCAAATGGCTCGGGGTAAAACTCCAAAGGCTTTTTCATGAGCCATTTGTAGCTAGTGCTCTTATGAAATGGGGATCTTTGCCTCTGTATCTAACGGTAGCATGGGTGAAATTGAGGCACTATGTGACAAGTACACCATGACCCCAATCATGTGGTGGTATGTACATGGCCATGATGCAAGTACCAACAACTGTTGCCATCAAAATCCTCTCACAGGTATAAAATGAAATCAAAAGTTTGTTGTTTATTAATTAAAAATTTAAGTTATTAGTATATTATTACTAATTTGAAATTTCTAACCTCCTTATTTTTTGTAACAGGTGGCTAGTAATTCTTCAACAGAGTAGAATTGGAGTACATATACCTTCATCCACTCAGCCAAATGTAAAAGTTACCATCCAAGAAGGTTGAGGATTTGGTGGTATGTACATTCCAATTTGCGCATCATATCACACAAGACTAAAGGCTATACTAAAGGTCCCAACAAACTTTGGGATATTCATCCTGAGGCTAGTGACTTTGATGTTTTTGTTGTTACTCTCACCCAACTTTCACTGCTTGGTATTGATGATGACAATCTAGGAAGTTCTACACAAGGGATGGATAGTGGAGCTAGAGTGGAGCTGCTAGTGGCATTCATGGAGATGATTATGAGGAAAATCTAGATGATATATTCTAGAATCTAGATTATAATCATGTATATATGAAATTGTAACCATGTTGAATCTTTTGAACTTCAATGAATACAAAATATTTTGAGTGCTTTATCTCTTATGGACTAAAATTTTGAAAATGGTTACTATGCATATAATATATAGTTCGGATGTTTACGTAACATTTTCGTGCCAAAGGTCGGCGTTTCCGTATTTAGGACCCATACCTGTTTCTGGCGACATTCGTTGGATGTAATTATCTTCACCCAGCAGTCATTTGGCTAGCCACAAGTTGACTTGTATTTATAACATTTAAAACTTATGCAACCTGGTCCTCATTCTATACTATCCTAATGTAAGGACAAACATTACATGGTAATCCACAAAGCTATATGTTAATATCATGAACCAGCTCACTCTTTGTGCTTCAGTGGATTGAATACATACCATTGACTTAATTACAGGACGGCCATATGGTTGTAGCTTGTTGGATGTAATTATCGTCAATCCAGCAGTCAGTTAGTTCTCCCAAAGTCAACTTCTAGTTGTAACTTACTACTGTGTAAGAGTAAGATTTGACCTTTTGCTTTGTAGTTTTTCCTGTTGGGATCTAGTGGTTTCCTTTAAGCTGTTTGTATTGCTATGGATCCTTTGCATAACAAAAAAAAATGTCTGATTATAAGGAAGAATGGCATGGCTGTCTAATATTATCAAATAATAATATTCTACTGCTGACTAAATTTCAAAAACACGCAGTAGTATATACTATTGTATGTGTAAAAGGGAAAATAAATGTCAATAAGCTGCACTTGTATAAAATAGCATAATCTTAAAAGAACACAAAATGTCAGAAACAAATGGAAAAAACCAGTCACTTTCATGATTCAATAACTGTCATTTTGTTTTCATTGTGAATATACAGCTAGATTATATTTATTAGGCCATCATTTTAAACTTAGTGTTTCCTTAGACAATAAACAACAAACCAATCAGCGTGTGAAAGATGTAAAATCACACGATTGGCCACAGAAAGTTTTGACAATGTCCTTCAAAACAAATGAAAATAGAGATGGAGTACCTAGTTCGACAGTTGAACCTGATAACTTCTTAACAAACTTAGCAATGCGTGTTGAATCTGTTGATCTGGCACCAGAGTTTGTTTTCTGCATTTCAGCAGCTTTGATGCCCTCATTATTAAAAGATGGGCCTGAATTTTCTGCAGTTGCATGACTTGTTGTGCTGCTATCACCATGAGCATCTCTCTATACCAAAACACGTAAAATAACTAAGAAAAGAACTTAATCAGGCTTCTATGTTGAAAATAATGGCAGAACACAAAATTTAACACTCGCTTCTTCTAAAACCTCATAACAAGCCAAGCCCAGTAAAATGAACAGAAAAAGAACAAGATCCAGGGAGAAATGTTAAAACCTTTGTAGTACCCTCAGAACTTTGGCTTGTACCTAACACATTTTCTAAGTCACTTCTGCCACTAGTTGAAGTGGGTTCAGATGAGCAAGAATCAACGGCATCCTCTGTTTTTCTGCTCAATAGAACTTTACCAGGAAAACTGCGCCCTTTAAGCAATCTACAGAACCAATATAAACTTTTTATATCCATTTAAAGCATGTACAGATAAATGCACACCAGCCTCATACATAATAACTGAAAGATGTTTGAAGAAAAATCAAATGAAAAAAACAATGTAACTGGTAACTTGAGATCTCTAAATCAAAGAAAGGAACAACCACCATAGCAGAGCCAAAATCCAATTGCTCTAATAAGATTCAACTTTTTAAGCATTAAGTAAGAAGACCATCTTATTGTATTATTTTATGAAAAAAAATCAATTAATATGTGTCCACAAATGTCCTTTTCGAAACAGTTTATTGTGGAAGATCTCATTGTCCATTTAAGCCATCTACAACATCACTGTGTAGGATCTTTTGATTCCTCCAGACCAATGGAGGGTTAACTCTCATTCGATACATGCTGAGCCGAATGCCCATATCCCATGAGGACAAGGTTTGTTTGTTGGTTGTGCTCTCCTCAGGAGCTACAGACAAGGAATACTTCATTGTGAAGTGTCCTATGTACTCTAAAATTTAGGGAGATTTCACTATTTGTATGAAGATGTAAGTGATTCCCTTGCTACCTTCTTTTGTTATCCAAACTAGAGGTGCTTGGCTGTTATCTTTGAGACGTTACCTTCATATGAAAAGCTCTGCAAGGATCCTCTAGATCTACTAGGTTGATCACTTACTAAATTATTTCTTTCATCCTATTTTACTCAGCCAATAAGTTATGTGCACTTTAATTATGTATTGATGGTGATAGATCCTTGAGGCAATGGCCCCCTTCCTGAATTCTCGTGAGGTCACTCAAAATAACATTACTTTCAATTCCCTACATGGGGGTCCAGATGCTCATGTCTCACCCCATTCCCAACTCAAACCTTGCAGACAAATATACAACACCAGATCCCTCTCTTTCACTGGAAAACTATTGATACAGAATGTCAGGAAAAGTTCAAGGGCTTCACCTAGCACAAGGGTTTCTTAGAGGAGCTCCATTCATCCACCTAGGATTGGTAGCCAAGCCCTCTTATCCTAGGTCATTCTCCAAATGACATAATTTGATTGGCACTTGACACTGACATTAGTATTGTTGATACAAACAAGAGAGTGACTAGCTCTCCTATCTTTATGGCCTACTGTAATTTCCTGCAAGAAGTGTGTTTCTCTATCGCACTCTCTGCACTCAATAAAATTTACATGCTCTTTCTAGCTTTACTGATTTTCAACTTTAGATTTACATTCATCCATTGTATTCCAATTTGATGCATACCTCCTGCTGCGTCCTGCACTCCCCACATGCTACTGTTGCTTGTAGTACTCTTGAGTCCCATTAACATTTTTATGTTTACTTATGTACCTTAAAATAATTTCTAACAGGATGTTAGGAATTGATCCAAAGTAAATAAAATAATGATGATGAAAATACATTCCAAAGTCACACAAAGGAATTGGAAGGTGAAAGGTCACGCTTGAGCAATGGTTTCTCCAGTGAATTTAAAAGGAGTTGCAAAACAAAGTCTTATATCTCTTGTACGTGAATGAACTAATAAATTAGAGAGCAAGAGGAGAGCTTGGTTTTCTACATAGTTTTTGTTATCTTTTATTTATGTGTTTATTTTCTGAGCTTGAAATCAACACGTAGTATCAGCGCCATCATTGAAGCACTTACAAGAAATTTGGTGAACATGATTGGAGGAGTAGGGTATATTTGAGAAGTTATTTTTCTACTGGCATTGATTTTCGTCCTCTTTTTTTTTTGGTATGTGGCTGCAATCCACAAATGAAAACATATTTTGTCACATTAAGTTTTAATTATAAGCATAGCTGAAACAGAAAAATTATTTTAGGAGTCAGAGGTCAAATGCTCAAAATCCAGCAAGTTTGAAAATCTGTAATAAGCCCATATGATCCCATTTCAAACTCATGCTTGTCACATAGGTGAAATGGTAAAAATGTATTTGGGAGAAAAACAATTATTAGTTGTCAAGAAGTTCCAAGTTCAAGCCCAATTCGCTTCAAAAAGTGAATATTTTGTTTTTTTCGAACTTGCCAAGCTCAATTTTTGTCAAAATCAGGACAAATTGGATCTCGTGTCACCATTTCTGCCATAACTTTTGTATACCAGAATATTTATCAAAAAAATTAAGTGATTCAGAAACTAGACCCTGCTAGTTTTCCAATGACTGGTTACGCAATGGGTTTCATAATGTTCAGTTGGTAGATTTTAAAATTTCAGAAACCAGAGTTTATTTTGGTGGGATAAAAACTGCCCCTAACATTAGCACAAAACGTAAAAGTCGTAACTTTCTCATGTGATGGTCAAACTTGTCATATGAATATTCATTTTTAATGGAAAAGGCATTTTAAACATTTATAAATAGTTGGATTTAGTGTTTAAAGCTATCTGACGGCATATTTTGGGTTTTATCACTTTACAACCTAGTATCAGCATGCTGAGAATTTGATCATGTGTCGCATTCAGAGCTTTTATGTCCTCAAGACCATGACATGTGTAAAGAGGCTTCATGACGTATCACGGGATGTGATCCAAAACATCGACCAAAAATTCTTCTCACACTATTTCCAAAAGCCTCTTTACTCATGTGTCACATTGTTTTGTTATAACAGAGAAATAAGGGTGTATTTTTCTTGATGATTTAGAATAATCTTGTCAAAGTCTACTCAAAATTGAATTGATAGGATATATTCTCATTTTGTCCGAGCATTGTTGGTTGACTCCAACTCAAACCTGTCTTACATTGCTTCAGTAGTTTTTTGAGTTTTTTTGCATCATGGGTTCAACTCTTTATGTTGATAGCATCCTATTCTTACATATTAAAACTCAAAACCAAAAAGAAGATCACATAGCCAAGTGTTAGAGATATGCAATTTGGTAGCAAATTCAATTTTATGAGGCAAGTACTTGATAGGTTACACCTTCAACTAGATGAGAAACAAACCACAACTCTAGATAATGTCAAGCCCACGGACAATGTTCAAATGCAGTGCAACAAAAACATTTTTCTGAGCATGTTGTCGCCCATGTTACTGAGAAAACTAAAGATAAGTCTATTTCCAAGCCACTGCAAGAGTCCAAGCCCATTGTGGATCATACAACTGTTCAAACTCCTATTGTGGAACCTTTGCCTATTATATGGGTATGGGAGACAATGCCAATAAATAAGTATCGTGTAGGACCAGTATACTAGTCTTATTGGTTTTCATGGACCTAATGACTTTGTTTTGGGGGCAGTCTATGTGATAGTTGAGTTATTGATCCTGTTGTTTTTATTCACCATCTACTCCCGAGAGGTAATCATATTTGTTGTCATTGTGAACATCGAGGTCAAATCTCCAATGACTGTTTTGATTTGCATCATTCATCATTGTATATCGTGTGGCAAAAACACTCATCTTATCTAGCATTGTTATATGCGAGATCTGCCTACTGAGTCCATGTAATGTCCCTCTTTTTCTTGGATAGTTGTTGGTCGAAGACCTTTGGCCCATTTAGTCTACCCGACGGCCAAAGGAGGAGATTAAGGGTGACTTAAGTCATAAAATTATTATAAAGTGCCAATTTAAAAATAATTATTATAAAGCACTTATAATAATATTATTATGACTTAATAAAGTGTCTTTTAAATGGCCAAAGTGATTTTATTTCACTCTAGGCTAAAAGTGCGACTTGACATGGTGGGCCAAAATAGACATTAGGAAAATAATAAAATATTAGGTAATGTTTATTGGCCCAAGGGAAAAGTGCGACTTGGTATGGGCATGCTTTTAGGGCATTTTGGCACTCTCTTCTCATTGGAAGATGGAAAGGTGATTTTATAATATTTTTTCTATAAAAAGGAGAGGGGCGGCTTGGGCATGGCATTCGATTTTCACTCCATATTTTTGATATTGGCTTGTAAGCTGAAGTACTTGTTGCTGCAACTTCTGAGGACGAAATCCCTCAAGGAGACTAGTGTAAGGGGAACGAAAACTCTCTATTACACCCATATTTTGTATTGGAATTTCAAGGACGAATCAGGTTGTTGAACCATCTTTTTGCTTGATCTATTCTGGCTGGAGCGACCTCTTTTGGGGTTTATTTGCAAGTTTTAGCAAGATTAAAAGTGTTGTTTTGGAGCTGCTGTCTGTAGAAACTATTAGGCATAATTTCCAGCACTTTGTGGAAGGTTTCAGACTGTTTTCTAGCTGCTGTAATAAACAGGTCAGATCTGAAATTTATCTTATAAAGATTCAGTATTTTGTGGCCTGAAAACTATCATTTTGCTTGCTAAATTTCAGTCAATTACAAGAGAAGCATCAGAAAGGGTTAAGGTGATTTTGTGTGATTAAAAATACCAATTTTCTATTCCTACCCTAGTCGCATTTTCTGGAATAAAATACAGATCTGCATTCAAATTCAGTTTTTAAGTGTTTTCTAGTTATGCATTGTTAGGGTATTTTATTGGAAAATATCATAAAATTATCTCCCATTAAAGGGGATTTTTCAGTCCATTAGGTGTGTGTATTTTGGTTGCATTGGTCATTCCCAATGGCAATTTGAGATCCGTATGTAGTCTAGTTATTATAGAAGAGTTATGTCCATCATGAATGATAATAATAATTTGTCTAGTGATGATGTTGATGTCGATCTTGTTTCCTATTATGTTGATGAGATAGCCTTGCATATCTTCTTGTCCTGATCATATTGGTCAAAACATTGTTGTTTCTTCTAGATTTGATGTTGATGTTGATGTTGATGTTCTTGATATATTTGATGAGTGACCAATTGTTGAGTAGATTGTAGAATTGGATTGGATTCCCACAGATTATGTTTGTACACCCACTTCTTGTCTAGATGGTGTTGATGAGATCATTGGCATATTTTGTGATCAATTAGAGCTTCATGTTGATGATTATGTTGTTACTTCCAGCTATGTTGATCCAGTTCCTATGGTTGCAAAATTCTAATTGGGACATTGATGGTGATGATCTTCTTGATGAGAGTTTTCATATGTTTGTTGAGCTACGACATCATTTTTCTGCTGAGGATGTTGGATATGCAGCCCATGATGATCATGATCCTACCGGTGTTGGTTCTACTACTATGACTAATGCATTTTTGATGTGAGGATTTTATGTATTTGAGGTTATGGAGATTGGAATTTTTCCTCGTCTTGTTGATTTGGTAGGGTGGATTAGTAGGCCCACATTTGTGCACTTGCATTGTAAGTTGAAAACTTGAAATAAAGGCTTATCGTTTCTTCTCATTAAATTAAAAACCGAAAAGGGCAACTTAATAGAGACTCGTGATGAAAACGCATAAGGGCATTGTTGAGTTGTGCAAATTTCTATACAGGTTCCACTATCCCATTATCGGTTGATTCATACATGTACTTCACGATACTTTCCTTTTAAGGGATAACATTAAGAGTCAGATTTTGAGTTTCACATTGTTGAGTGACTTGACGTTGTAGAACCTGAGTTTGTGGGCATTTCAGTGATATTGTGAATTGATACCAATTGCGGTGCTACTCCAGAGCTACATCTGGATATATCAACTTGGGGATAATTTTTTCATTGTGCATATAAATCATGGTTGTTGAAACATAGTTGAGTCACCAAATGTTGATCTGTCTATTTGTGCACCTGATGGATTTTTCGCACATCACTTGCAGTTGACGGAATACCTATTTGCAGAGAATTAAAGCACCTATGTGTGTATCATGTTACTCAAAATTTGATGATTGCCATTGCAATTGGATGTTTGATGTTGGGATTGGATACTTGTGATCAACATGTATGTCAATTTTCTCGTTGTGGATTTGAAACATTACCTATTGTGCTCCAGAGATTATAGATTTGTGAGGAGTTGCCCGAGATGTGTTACCTAGAGAGTACTCATATCGGCCACTGAGGATTGATCATCTTTGATTGCAACTTATTGTGCATGGCAGCATTGCAGCTTATCCCATCTTTGTGAACAGGGAGTGGTTCGCAATTACAGCTTGATAGAGATTGAGGTAGTCAAGCATTATAGTACATTCTATATTTTATACACAAGATCAATTTAAGTTGTTGATGCAGCATTTGTATTTCAAACTCTCACTTACCCTTCTGGGGGTTCAATATAGTTTGTTATTCCACTCTCATCTGACAGGGGGAACAAAAGGATTCATATTTCAAAATTTTGTGTATGGGAATCTTGAGTTATGAACGTGATCTTGAAACAATTTGTGGATGCATTTGCATTTGATAGATGGACTAGTGTATGCTAATTGCATCAACATTGTGTACTTGAACATTTCAGTTTGAAAGTTTGATTGGATACAGTTTGTGTTGATATTCCAGGATATATCCTAGATTGTCAGTTTAGAGAGAATACTTTCAGTGTACTGTCAATTTCATGTTTTCAGATGTGAGATATCTTGACAGGTATTAGAAGATCAAAAGTTTCCAGGATTTGAGATTGTGGTGATGTTCTAGCATGATTCATATGATCATGTTGGATTGATTTATGCATTTGAGCATTTGTGCATGCTGATTGACTTGTTGCATTGAGCACTTGAGAGGGTAACAGCATTGGTGAAAATCAGAGTTGTGATTTGGAGAGTTGTTTTTTGACGTGTTTGTCAACATTTGTAGATTGTGTGATCTACTTGGAGATTTTATACATCTAATTGATAATTGGATTGTGTTTTGTACCCATTTGTTATGAAGATTCCAAGTGTTGCATTTCAGAGTTTCCTACAGAATTTTTAAGTCATCCCGGTTGGTAATGTCTGGAGACTACTTTTTCAGGATTGTATTTTCAGAAATGGTTTGTAGTTGTACGCTGAGATTGTAATTAAGGAGACAACAGCTACACATTAATTGGGAGATGATGGTTGGCACATTTTGTTCCTGCCACAAGCAGTTTTTATGTGTCAGCATGATTTGCCAAAGATAGGAATCATTTACTCTAGCGACCGTCATGTGAATGGTCCTTCGTCAGCTTGACATGATGAGAAGTCGAGCCTTTTAAGAGTGTTCTTGAAGCACATTGAGGCAGTTGACAACATGAGATACCATATCAGGAGGGATTTGAAGATTCATAGCAGGAGCCGCCATGAGCTTCTTATAAAGGGAAATCTGGCATATACAGTTCACCTTTGCAGTGAAAATTTTGTGATCGTTCGACATACAAATGGACAGTATAGTACCAACATATTGAGAGGATTCTATAAGAGAATTGCAGCATACAGAATTCAGCAGACTTTGAATCATATGGTGGTAGGTTAGGAATTGATCCAAATTAGATAAAATAGTAATAACAAAAATACATTTCCAAAGTCGCATAGAGGGATTGGAAAGTGAAAGGTCGCACTTGACCTTTGGTTTCTCCCGTGAATTTGAAGGGATTCGAGAGTTGAAAAACAATGTATCAAATATATTTGTATATGAATGAAATAATAAACAAGAAAGCAAGAGGAGAGCTTGGTTTGCCAGATAATTTTTTGTTCTCTTGTATTTCTGTTTTTATTTCTGAGCTTGAGATCAACAAGGGATTGCAGCAATTACAGATTAAATTTCATATTGTGGGCATTCAATATTTTTGTTAGGAAGCTTCTTGAAACAAGCCCTTGAAGGGACTACGTGAATAACCATTCTTGAATTTTGTTCAAATAATGCCAGAGTCTGAGGTAATGATCCTGCCAAGATCTTCTTCAAACTTGCGCCCATACTAATACTTTCTACACATATTGGGTCTTGGCCTTCTGCCAGATGGACTGTACATTAATATAATTTCCATTAGGACTGCAGCAATAATAGATTGATGTCCATGGTGTGAGCATTCGTTATTTTTGTTAGGCAGCATCTTGAAACAAGCTGCTTGAGGGACTACATGAATGACCATTTTGAAACAATCCCATTAAGGGACTACCTGAATAAGCATACTTCAATTCCACTTATAGATGCCAAGGTCTGAGAGGTAAACATTCCGCCAAAATCTTCTCACAGCTCACACCCAAACTCATTCCCTTCTACAAATGTTAAGACCTAATTTTTGCAAGATGGAACCCTGGTGAGATATACTGTGAGCATCCAATATTTTCGTTAGGAAGCTTCTTGAAACAATCCCTTGAAGGGTCAGCACGAATAGCCACACTTCAATTCTTCTCATAGATAAAAAAGTCTCAGGTAAATATCCCGCCAAGATCTTCTTGGAACTTGCACCCAAACTCAATACTTTCTATACATACTGGGCCTAGCCTTCTGCCAGATGGACAGTATATTAATATAATTTCTAAGAGGACTGCTGCAATAACAAACTGATGTTCATGGCATGAGCAATGATTATTTCTGTTAGGAAACTTCTTGAAACAAGCAGCTTGGGGGACTACATGAATTACCATTCTTAAAGCAAGCCTCTTAAGGAACTCCCTGAATAAACATACTTCCATTGCACTTAGAGACGCCAAGGTCTGAGAGGAAAACATTCCACCAAAATCATCTCAGAACTCACACCTGAACTCACCAGTGGACTATGGTACGATCAACCTGAGCATTCATTTTGATCTATGTCGAGTTCTAACAGCACCATAACTGCAGCTATTTAAATCCCCTAATGTGGATGTCATGACTGAAGCTTGAACTGAGGATTACAGCTCATTAAATATTGTTATTTGTGGCAAATCTTTGTGTGGGTAACTGCAATACAGGCCAAAATTTATGCCGTATTCATAGATTCAATTTTGCACCCATTGCATCCATATGGTAACAGGCCTCTTGTCAGAACATGTTATATCCATTAGCCAATCATGGTATTGTGTGAAACCACATATTAATGGACTGAATCTTAAGCCCAAGTTGGCAAGTACCAAATCTGTGTTTGGTGAAGTGTTGGTTAACACATGCTATGGAGATGAAGCTAATGTTGTTTGAAAGACAAGAGTGACAATAAGTTTATACTGCAGGTCCATTGTTGACTTTTCAGTAAGTCGTGATACAAACAAACATTAATTTCATTATTGATTTCTCTATTCACGTTATTGCAGTTGGCTAAGTTGATTATCACAGTTGCAAAATATACATGATGGATGTCAATCACAAGAAGACAGTGCAACAAAATAGTGAAGCATTAAGTGCCAAGACCATCTAAACATCTTGTAATTGTGAAAATCGTCAATTAAAAAATCATGTTTTAATATGGTATATGCTTCGTTTATGCTGGAATCATATTGTCATGGCCCATACTCTAAGAATAATCCCTGAAGAAAGATACGTGTGCGCTTTGCATAGGTTGAAAACAATGATTAACAAAACAAGGAAGCTTTTGAAGTGGGGATTTCTTGGGAAGACGAAGGTTTAGATCAGAGGCAAAGTGTCCTAACATTGGGAGCACCAGATCACAAGAAGTATAAAAATCAAAGAACACTGGGAACAACAAGTACAATGATGAAAGCAGAAGATGTGATGCTCTCACTGATGGAAGTAAAGTAAATACAGGAGTCCGAGCCCCAAGGCCTGTTCCTAGAGTAATAGATATGATGAACTATAGCATTATGACAGCCTGTTTGAAAGTAGGGAGCTATTTGGCATTTCCGAACATTAACTTTACACAATATTGAGCACAACTGCCAACCAACTATCCATGATTGCCAGATACATGTGCTTTGGATCTAGTTTAAAATACAATAACACAAGATTTTAAATGGAAAATCATATACGATGAAAAGGAAATATCAAGATTAAATCTTGGGCTAACAATAGCCACATTATCTGCAGACTGGAATGTCATACACCATTATTGATCTGTAATTTCCTCTACAAATTTTCTTGTTGGAAATTAAATGCAGATTTGATTTCACCCATGCTTTAACTACTTGAATGGCAGTGGATTTAGAGTGCAGTAGAATGTGTGTTACAATGAGTAGAATCCTTGAAAACCATAAACAACTTACAGAGAAAGGAAACAAACCATGACACATAGGATTTTGAACTGAAAACCTCCAATGTGGGGAAAACCAGCTGGAAGTGGCAACTGTACATCTTCCTCTTCTTCCCTTCAAGTAATGAGATCAATACAAGTATTCTCTGAAGAGCATACAATTCACCCTCTTCGTTTTCTCATATATTTTTAATGCTATAATGGAAAGAATACAAGGACCATAGATTAGTATCAACTATTAACAGTTGACAACTCCTTACAACCCACTCATGCATTCACCAATTTACTCCAAGAGTCCAACACACCTCCTTGATCACTGATCCAAGATCTCTGATGCAATTCCCTAATCCACGGTCCTTTTTATGCATTCTGAAGATGTCTCTTCAAATACCAAAGGTTCTTATAATACCGAGAATGAGAAGATCAGTCATTTCATGTTAATACACTGACTGTTTAGTTGATGCAGACGAAACCACCACTTAGCATAGACCAGCGGTTGTAAAACCACCACTTATGGCAGACCAGCAGTTATGTAACTGGTACCTGCTTTAACTGACAGTTTCATAACTCTAGAAACTCTTGCAACTTGCAGAGGCCATAACTTTTGCATGTGAACTCAAAATCAGGTGTCGTTTTTTTACGTGTATAACTTTTCAAGAGGAATTCATATATGCAATAATAATTGACTTTTGATGAAGTATACTATTTGTTTTCCCTTGATGAAGTAGACAGTACTTTTTTCACAAGTAACAATGCACAACATTGCCACTCATCAACTTTCCTCTGTTATGATGACCTTGACATATCCTTGGATTCTAATGTAGTTCTTAGTGAATTTCATGGATCCGTATGGATCAATATTGGATTTATTTTCTTGTGTTTCTTGTAACATATCTATCTGTTTCAGTAACATTAGGAATGTGTTTAGAAGCATATAGCATATGTAGCCAGCAGTTTTTTTTTCCAATCTAATCCACATTGCATATTTGTGATAATTTGATGTTCTTGAAATATATATTCTGGGAACTTGTTTATCCCAAAATTATTTTGCAATACAATCATTGATACTCATAATCCAGAAATCTTACATTACCATCCTCTTAACATGAAACAGCTATGACACATCCAAAACTTAGCCATAACAAGACTAAAATGAATTCAAAAGAACAAATCATAGTCTCGGAGATTCTCGGCGTAGGGACAAGGGCCCCATCCCCGTCCCCAAATCTTTTGGTGACTATGTTTATATAAAAAAATAGTTGTGCCCTTATTCATTTACTCCTGTACCCTGATTTGCAGTGGCATCCCCATACACATACTTCGCATCTCCTGGTGACTATAGAAAAAATTGTAACAGCTCCCAGAAACACAAATTGTGGCTCAATGTATCTCCAGCAAAGCATTTGTCACATTTTTTAATACATGCACTGAAAATCTCAATCCATGTATGCAAAAATCTCATTCATGTCCATCACAAATTCGCTCAGTGGAAGGGGCACTCTGCTAATAAAACTGTCCATTCATTTCAGTTTGGGATGTTCCAAGATGACTTTGCTCCCCTGGGATACCAATTGAAAGATGAATTTCATCATATGCCTCACATTCTATTGAGTACAAAACCCCTCCTTCAGAACTTTAGCAATAAATGAACTTCCCAAACACAAGTTACACGTGGGATGCTCGGTGAGATTCATTCTTCAGAGAGGAATCAGATCAAGTGGAATTCACTCTTCGGTAAGAAATTAGATCGAGAGGATTTTCACATTTTCCTCCAGCAACTTTGTTTATACACATGAATATTGCTCCCGTAGACCAAACTCTAATCACGTAAATTTGTACGAATTCAATTATCCTAAAGAAAAAATCCAGATGCACACATTTTGTGAATACAACTGAGCAAAGAGAATCCAAACTATTTGCAGAGAACAACATTCCATAATATCAATTATGGAAATGTCTATGGAATCTCTGTGCAGCCTTAAGAAATTCTAGTCCATCCCATTGGTATTGAGGAAACAGAACATCTAATATTTGGGGTTCGATAACGAGATGGAGCAGTTTATCTAAAGCTTTTGACAATGTCAGTAAAGTATCCACTGTTAGATCATTGACAAAAAGAAAGAACAACATTCGTCTAGACTTTTGCGAGGTCGATTTTTTGAACTGGGGAGACTTGGGGCTCAAATGTTAGCCAACACTTATTAAGATGCCAGAGTTAGAGCTCAGCAGCAGAAGAATTATCTAGCAGGGGATACGCACCAGTCATCACTGATCAGAGGTGCATGATCCAAATGACCCAATTGCACAAGGAATTACCTATGTCCTTGAATGGTAAAATCCTAATAATCTCACCTATACCTGACAAGAGGGTTTTCCCTACCTAATTGGACGTAGATTGATCAGCCAATGGCTAGAAGTTCAAGTTTCATGAAGTAGTATTCATTCTATACAGTATACACAACCGGTATATGTTAATGATGTAGTGGCACTTACAAGCCCTGCTAGTGGTCACCATGATTACAGAGTCTACAACATCACTGGGACAAGAAACCTAAAAATTAAAAGCATTGTGACCATCAAAACACAACATCACAAAATTGACTACAGCACGTTTTTCTTTCAAATTTGAGTTGGTGACGCTCAGGTTTTAAACATGAACCCTGTGCTTACTAGGATGCCCAAGTTCAAATCTAGGCTGCAGAGGAATACTTCAGCAGGAGACAGAAACAGGTTGCCATAGGCTACTTGATCCCAATGACCCTGTGGTTACACCTAATCACAGGGGAAATCACCAAGGGCACCTTTAAAGATGATCTAAATCATAGGAAAACCCGGCGAGGCTGGAATGAATGATTTGACTCCTCAATCTGAGATCCTGAATCAACAAGCCCGCATTACAACAGGCCAAAAAAGGTGCAAAGCATCCCCAACAAAAAGGCTAACCTTGAACTCTTAAAACTGATTGAATCCCACATTTCACACTTGGGGTTCTACCCACAAATTGAATCCATACAAGTTACACGTCACCTTCAGCATTGGGCACAACTGCAGTTTATGGGCATTGACAAGGATCAGGAAGTGGTAATCACCCACCAACCACTACACGAAACCCACTTCGGCCCAATTCTCAAAAGATAAAACCAGTTTATGCCTAATTCAACACTACGAATGAAATTTAAGCCGGCTAGCTTTGTACCTAAAATTCAGTTCTTCGCCAGTATGACAAAAACTCTAGCATTGACTTGATTGAACAGAATAAAATTAATTTACTTCTCATCTAGCATTATTGGTTTTTCTGATACTTGCGACTGGGTGAAGACAATTTAGCTTTTTTGGGCATGGCTTCCCAAAGCCTGTAAACCAGATCTGTAATCACTGTGAACAAAACTACAAAAATTAATGTAGAGTATATAATTTCCGTTGCGTACCCTTGAACATTTCTGAGAGTTTGATTGAGTCGCCAGTCCAAATTCAAGCTGCTTTCTTTTTTGCGATCATCTTCCTTGCTTGACTTCATTCTCTTCCTTTCACCCGAAAATGAAGATATGATGTTATTCACATATAAATACCACAACAGCCGCTCCCCTCTCCGATTGCGTATGATAAAGTACTGTCCGCTGCTTTGTGCATACTTATTTCTCCACGTATTCGCATTACATGAAACCGGAGCAATACTTAACTCTTTCCCATAGTTTCTCTCATCCATGGTCAGCAATATGCCCGTAAATATTTAATAAATGTTATCCACTTTCCATTATTTCCCAAACAAGTACATATATTTCAAATAGATTTATATGAAAAGTGTCAATATATCAATTTCAAGACGCCTATTTTTTTATTTGTCACCTATTATATTAACTAGCAATTGCAAATGAGTTGCAAGTTACGCCGGAGAGGGCTTCAATTTTATGTGTATAATTTTACTCAAAGAACAATTCCAGTGTAAAGATAAAGAAGGGAAAGGTGTAGAGAGTCGGTTCTTCTGTCGGCTGGCTATGGCCAGTGAAGTAAAATAAAAAACATAACCATGAGTTAACACCGCGGTCACTCATGATGTTCTCAGCCGCCACTCCCAAAAGCAAGGGCACCAAAGAATGGTTATTGCCAAGTCTAAAATGTCATTTAAAGGATGTGGAGTCAAAGAATAGTAAATATCTATGACTTACAAAAATATGTAAAATCCTAAGCAACCTGTAAAAGTTAAGCCATAGAATTTGACACTTTCCAAAGCAATGCCTTCTTCAAAGTAAACGCCCTCGTGAATTATCAAATTTATTATTTTATTAGTGACTTTTCTATTGATTGATAATAAATAGCCACAATTTATCTACACAATCTATCAAGTTTGATTGAAATTTCGAGGAAAAATAAAAAATGGACTTCAAGATATCACAATTTTTTTATTGTCATTTCTAATATAACGATTAAATAGACATCAAATTTAATGAAATGAAATGAAAGATTTTAATGACGTCCACGAGACTAAAGAGTCTATGGGACCACAGAAACAGATTATTTTAATCAGATTTCAGACTCCTTTCAATATCCGCTCTTCAGCTGTGAATCTTGAGGATGAAGCTTGTTGTCGCTTGAATCTTTGTTCCTTCGAAGAGTTCCTCTAGTCTGTCCACCCTCGGGTTTTTAAATCATCGAATACGGATATCATCATATGCTGAACACTCCATGACAAAATGCCATTCTGTCTCGACGACCCCTTTGCTGCAGAAGAGACAAATTCTCCTTTCCCAATCTTCCTTTGGGATAGTCCATCTACCAGTTTCACATCGAAGATGATGCGATCCGGTTCTTAACTGCGCCACTAGAATCCTTGCTTTACCTTTGATAGTTGCCCCTAGATAAGCTTTTTCATCATGCTCCCCAGTGGGATTGAATTCTCTGATATAATGTGCTTTCTTTCGACCAATCTGACCCGTCCACATGGCAGTCCTGAACTTTTCTATCACATAATTTTTTATTTCCCTGTTGCTGTTAGGACACTCCTGCATGTTGATGCCCCATTTGTTCATCCATTTAGTATTCTGATTCATCCAGGTTTTCTTTCTGCGTTCCAAAGTGTCGTCTACAACTATTTTGGGCCAGCGAAGGTTGTCCATGTTTTCAACTTTTTTCAGATAGCTTATCATCCGAGATATTGCCGAAGCTTCCAACGAGAAAGAACCCGCTTCAGCCAACAAGATCTCATAAGGAACAGTTGATTTGACTTTAAGGGAGCTTGTGATTAGATGTTTCTGGATTCTTTCTATCTGTCTCCACCCGTGATTTGACATGCTACTTCCCCAAACTTCGCAGCCATATAGAACAACCGGAGTGACCAACAATCCAAAAAGGGTTTTCTTAGTTTTCCAGTCCCAAAGTTCAGCTTTCCTGCACCTGTTTTGAAGTAGGAAAGATGCTTTCCAACCTCCCTGTATCCTTTTTGCTTTACAAGTCTCCCAGCTAAGTTTGTGGTGAAAGTCAATCCCAAGATATTTGTATTCAGTGACTATTTCTAAAGGGCTCCCCTCAAAAAGGAAGATGCTTTGTCTCTCTTTCCTTTTCAAGGTGAAAATCATGATTTTTGTTTTGCTGGTGTTCACTTGCATCCCGACTTCTTGACAGAAAAGCTCTAGCGCTTTTAACTGTTCCCTCAAACCTTGGGTTGTTTTTGAAATTAGGATAAGGTCATCGGCATATAAGTAACTTCACCACATAACTTGCTAATGAATACCTCCTCCTCGTTTTGTTTAACCAATCTTCAAGCTTGTCAATGTATAACCAAAATAATGTGGGAGAAAGAGGGCAACCTGCTGACACCGATGTTCTTTGCCGAAACATTCGGACATACCTTCTCTCGGGTTCTAATTTTAGCTCGACTACTCATACAATTCTGATTTGAATGAGCTATGCTGCTCTAAACTCATCCTGGAATCCCAAGCTCCTCCATCCTGTCCCAAAGTTTCTTTCTGGGCATTGTATCAAAAGCCTTTTTGAAATCAACAAAACAACAAAAAGCTTCTTCTCCTTGGGTGTCCCAAACCTTCTCAATCAAATGCCTAAGAGTGATACAATGATCAATTGTTGAGTGTTTAGGTCGAAAACCCGCTTGCCCTTTTGCTCTTTTACCCTCTCTTTCAGCCCAACTGCTGATTCTCCATTCTATCATGCCTCCAAAGAGTTTACCAAGAAGAGGGTTGATCATAATGGTGCGATAATTGGACGGATTATTAATGTCACCACTTTTAAATAGAGGAATAACAACGCTAGTCGTCCACTCTGTCGGAAAGCCATTCTGATTGACATCATTGAATATTTTTTTGATGTGTGGCGTGAGGACCTCAACCCCCCATTTTAAAAATTCAGCCTGCAGACCATCGATGTCTTGAGCTTTACCACTTGCTAGATTCTTTATGCCCTGCTTGATGTCTTCTATCGAAAAAAGCTCAATCGAAGTCTCGATTATGGGAGGAATATCTTTTTGTTGAGGACGTTCATAAAGGGTCCTTGCATATTCTAACCAATGTGCACCTGTGATATTATTTTCTATGTATTTTTTCTTTTGTTGTAGCTCCTTCCAAAAACCTTTGGGGTTGTGTTTTCCAAGAGAAATTAATTTTGTCCTTCTCTTGCACACATAGCTTTCTTTTTTGTGTTGTACCAATCTCTCATAGATCTTTTTATTTTCTTTGTTCATCCCATTTTCTTTCAAAGCTCTCTTGGCAGCTTTACACTCTTCATCATACCACGGGTTTGTCGGGAAAGTATTTGCCGCTCTCTTTCTAGGCTTAGATCTCTCACAAACAGTTAGAGCCTTTTGGATCAAGGATATCAGTAGATTACTACGTATATAACCACTCGATCCCTTGGACGTCGTGTTCTCTATATCTTTCCTCATTATCTGAAATTGCTGCTTAAGGGCTGCAACAAATATTCCCGATTTTCTTTATTGAGAATGATTTTTCCCTGTTTTTGAGATGCCTTTTACATGTGATGAGCCTGATTCCTTTGTTGTTGATTGAAGACAGTCCCAAGCTTTACCAAGAGAGGACTATGATCTGAATTTAATTCAATAGGACAATCTCCAATTTCAAACTCAAGAAGCGTGGAGATAAAACTTTGAGAACAAATTACATAGTCTACTACACTTTGACCATTGTATGTTTTACAAGTGATGTTGCCTGACCTGGGCCAAGCTCTCATGCCATTGCAAATGACCATGTTGTATAAGCTACATAGGCCTAGAAGCTCAACTCGAAAATGTGATACCCCTCCACTACTGTCCTGAGATAATCTTTCCCAAAGCTTGTTCTCTTCTTCTTTAAGCCACAACGGATTGTCTTCACCTCCTTCTAAACTGGTCAACTGAAGGGATTGATTATTGGCAGTCCTTGCATTGAAATCACCCAATAGAATTATTTCTCCGGATGTACTGAAAACAGAAATGTCTTTTTTTATTGAAGCGTATGGATCTTCGCTATCTAGCTTTCTTCTCTTATATGTCTTTGAACCTTTCGGTGCAAAGTAACAGGCAACTAATCTGATTGTTGTCTTGCCATCTATTATTTTCAGCCATATGTATTGCTTATTTGGATCTTCTTTTTCAACTTTGACATTTTCGAGCCATATTTCCTTGATTAACACTGTGATTCCGCCGTGGCCTTTCCCTGTTTCATTCCCTTCATTCCAAACTGAATTTTTTTTGTAGCCTTCAAATTCTGGAACCTTGCAACCTTCGTGCTCATGTGTTTCGTAAGAATGATAATATCTTTCCCTTCTGTTATGGGCCCCAAACCCGGTCCTCTTCTCCATGGATATCCTCTACAATTCCAACTTACTATGTGCATGAATTCCCATGGGGCCCCTAATTCCTATTTCATGTTTGATAAATGATCAGTGATTTGGGCTTTCCCATTTCTCATATGTGCCCATTTTCCTGCTTCCCTTACTTTTCTCACTTTCTCCCATTCTTTCCTTCGGTCTTCTTATTGAGCGAATGTCAAATCCTCATCTAGATGTATGTGTGTGCCTCTAAGAAGTCCCTTGTTTTTTAGGATAGCATGTCTGTCTTCTATTTTTCTCATAACCACTCGCACGTGTCGGTCCTTTCCTCCCTCTGTTCTCCTGCCAATCCTATTTGCTTGTTGTATGTAACCTGTCCACTTCAATTCGTCTTTAAGAAAGTCTCTTGCCAATATGTCAGTTCTCTCATTTTCACCAAAATCTTTTAGACCCTTGATAATAAAATTTACTGCTCTGTTTTGTTGATCTTTCTCTTCTTTTATCTGTGTTTTGATGTGTTTCTCCATGACTTGCCTTTGTTCATTTGATGATCCACTTACTAATTGAGACCAAGTTTTAGCTTCTTCTATCCGATCCTTTAGTTGATTTTCTTTTATTTCCATGTCTTTAATTGCTGATTGGATCTCATCTATCTGAATTGTTTCCTTCCCATTTACCATTTCAGGTCTTTTTTCTCCCCCTGTTTTCATATGTCCTAGATCTTGTTTTATCATGGTTAACTCTTGTTGCCCTCTTTCCATGAGGTTTTGAAGATTTAGAACCTGTTCTTTGAGAATTTTATTTTCTCTTTCTAACTTGTATCTGACTTCTGTGAGTTCTTTCCTCTCACTATTTTCTTTCAATTTCTGGTTTTCTAAAATTCCAAGCCTTTCCTTCATGTTCATGAGTTCCTTCACATATAGTTTTGAAGACCACAAAAGAGGGGTTGAAGTAGGACTGTATAGGTATTTAGAGTCCTGGACTATGTCTTCCCTTTCCTCCTTGTATGTTGCAGTTCTGTCGATTTTGTTCAGCTTTGGTTCCTTTTTATTATCCTTCTGATTTGATTGTTTTTCTTCCATTTTATGTTCTCTGAAAACAAAATTCTCTTTGTTGTTTGTTGCCTTCGGTAGAATCAAAGTGAGGTTTTTCTTCTGGGTTCTTCTTAGTTTTTGGCCCGCTACGCCATAAAATCCCTTTGTATTGTTTTGCATTCACATATACCAACTTTTTAGCTGTACCCGCTGTATGATTTTGGAAGACTTCTACCTTTCCCCAAAAAAAAAAAAAAATTATTGCTATATGTGTTTCTGGGATAATAGATCTCTGTAGTGCCATATTTGGGTTGTCTTTGAAACCCTCATGTTTAATCATGGTTTGCATGTCTTGTTGAAACCAGATTTGACAGAAATAAGTAAAGAGTACTGCAAAGAATGAAAAGGTTTGGTGGGTCTACCTGAGAAACTGACTTATCTAATTCGACTTTTACCGAGATTGGTCTTTGAATCATGAATACTCGCAGCCCTGGCCCACACATCCTCTCCTCCACTGACCCCTAGCTCTGCGGCCCTAGCCCCATGACCCACAGTCTTGTCACATCCTTGTCCCCTTCTATTATCATCTTGTCCCTCGGCCCGCACCACGGTCCTCGGCCCACATCCCTACTCTGTTGGAATCAACATCGTGAATGCATTGCAGTCTTCACGGGCACACCATGGAAGACTCTGTGAATGCAAATCAACTAACAATTCGCACATCTCACATTATTGCAACCATTTTTATTGACATCTCACATTATTGTACCCCACCATGAGGGCACCATCATGGTGTTATTGTAAATTACACGTATTGGTGCAATAATTTGATTAATTATATTAAATTTATTCGACAAATTTGATTATATTATTATGTAGTAAAAGGATTGGAAAAAATGGGAGGAAGAGTACTCATTCTACTTAGTACTATGTTTTTATAAGCCATGTATAAACTTAATTTTGATTGAGTGACAGACACAATCCCAATTAGCTGAATTTTCATAAACAAACAGAAAACTTCAATTTCGCCTATTGTAAAACTTTTTGGAGATCAACAAATAACTTTACAAAAGCTAGAGTGATGTAGTGTTGACTCCTTTCGGCTAAAGAAAAGGGATGAAAACATGGAATTTAAGGTGTCGTCTCATAGTAGAAACAATAAATAAAGACAATATCAAACAATTACGGTTGAGTCACATTATTGATGATTGAAGATAATTGAGAACTAACATTAAGGTTGTTCCACTAAACCGTATCCGAAGAAGGCACAATAAAACAACTAATATTTTGGCCAATATTAGATTTGTTTAAAAATTAGTCTAGAGAAATTTAAAGTATTAAATCCCCCTTTGATGACCTCAATCCAAGTAATATTTTGAAATGATGGGCACCCATTTTAATTGTAAATCATGATTTTTACTCCCCCTTTGAAAGTTGGCATGTCATATATATTCGCAACATTAATTTATCCTCCCTCCCTTTTCTTCATTACATTATGTTGGTAGTGATGGGGCGGGAGCGAGAACGAGGAGAGCATCATCCTTTTTGTTCAAGTATGTGTGATCAAGCTCGACTTACTAAAAATCATAATTGTTTAACTATTAGATTAAGTGATAAATGTTGAAAATTAGTTTTAATTCTCTTAGGAGTTTAGTAGTTTTTCATTGAGTTTTTTTTTCCAATAAACTCGTATGAGTTAAGTGGTTTCAATGCCCCATCCACCCGGTGTTAATTATTTGTGATTTTTGGTTCTATTGGGCCTTAGTGTGTCATTTCTATGGGTGTTATGAAAAATACTAATTGGGATAATTTCTAGTGGGTTGGGATTTGAAAAGGGCATCTAATTTTCTCTATTATTTACCATGATTTTTGCATATCATTATTTTGTGGAATGGTGATTCCTCTTGTATGAGCTCACAATTACATTCAAAATTGTGTCATTTATAGGTTCTTAGGCTCCTCCTTTGGTATGGATTCCATACTTTGGGGCCTTGGTTTTCATATTGGTCGATTGACTTACTTTCTTAGACCCTTTGTTTTGTCTTTTGATGCGTTCATTTTGAATTTTGAAATGCTCACTTATGTGAAATGTATCTTGTAAATTATAGTTTGGTTCTTGACCCCCTCTTAAGTTTCAAATCATTTCAGGTAATAGTTTTCATTATCATGAAATATGGGGTTCTTTGGTTCATGTATGCGTGACATCTTGTGTTAATTAATTGGTCTCCTAATATAGATGAATGGATTATATAAATGTGACACAATTAGCCTAATTATTTTCAACTTGCATAACGCACATGTACAAAACAATAATAATGTCTAAATGATATTTTCCAAACTCATTAGTAGAATTTACACATAAGGTTTAGAGGTATATCTATTTTAGATTAGACCCATTAACAATCATCTAATTTTGCAACAAGAAACATGTATCTAATAATATCATGAACCTCACCCTTAAATTTTGATACGATTGGAGTAAGTCTAGAAATGTGGGAATGCTTCAAGTAGATGTCAAAATTATATGGATGTTTCTTGGTGATGACTCCCACAACAAATTGATGAGTGTGTTGTCATGGTTCAAATCTCATGTTTCCTTAATAATATTTGTGCACAACAACACATGTAACCTACAAAATATTATTTCTTCTTCTTTCCTTGGGACAACTCCAACACACCAAGCAATATATGGGGGCTCAAGAAAAACATTGTGAATTTTATGGGCTTGTGTTGAGGGTTGATATGGCTCAACAAACACCACCTAATTATCAAGCCCCTAAATGGTAGACATGACTTGATAAAAAGTATGTCGAGAAATAATGAATTATATAAACAAAAATAATTATAGTGGTTTACAAAACCTATGTCATGCATTAACAATGCTTCATGTGAAATATTAGCTTCAAACAATGATAAATGTTATAAATGATTGTTTGATAGCTCTATAATTCTTGTGAGTGCTTAGTAATGCTTTTATGAATGTTTTGTATGTTTCTTTATGTCAAATGAACTAGACAATGATTTCATGTTTATAGACAATTGAATTTTAAGACCATATAAGTGTGAAAAACTGGAATTAAATGGTTAGAAGGTGAAAAAGACATGATAAATGGGACATGTACACCCAAACTAAATGAAGACCAAAAAGTGGGATCCTAACAATTATATGCTCCTAACATGTGTCAAAAACATTAGGATGTTTTTCACAAGTAGCTTAAGAAGAGAGAGGGGGTGAGATGAATAATGAGGGTCATAAAAAGTGAGAAAAACACTAATGAAGCATAAATTAGACCAATAAAAAAACAAATGTCCTAAATTCATGTTAATTAGCAACTAATAAATGATTTGGGGCTATTTTTAGCTTTCTACATTTTCCCCACTTTAATGTATGAGTGTGTAGATGCTTAAATTTGGCAATTTATGCTTTGGCATTGTTTGTTTTGACAATGCAATCGTGTTAAGATAAACACATGCTTTTTATCCCTACTCGATAAATTTTGAGGTTCATTATCTGACTTGTTTATTCATACACATTGATATGTCAACACATTATGAGAATCAAATGCATAAAATTCATATACAAACTCCACTTGACAAGATGCAACCTTAGTTTTCATGTTTTTCATCCTTGTCAAGAAACATCTACTTTGATTGACTTGTGAAATCCAGTCCTAGCTAGCTTTGTACAGTTTTGGACCAACATCCTCCATTTGATCTTTCAATTTGATATTCTTTATTGGATCATTTAATCCCTTTAGGTTGGCCTTTCCATGATAATTTACCTTTAGAACCCTATATAAGCAAGTTAAACTCACCTCATTTACTAACCTAACACTCTCATGGACTCATATCACAAACATTAGCACTAAAGGCACTTAAGGCTCCTAAATATCACCTTGAAGCTTATGCACAATCATTAGGGAAGCAATCACTACAAGTATGAAGCATTCTACTAAGTCAAGGAATCAACTTCTCTCATTTGCAAGCACTCAAACATCCCCACTTCAAGTATTATCAAGAGTCAAACTCAATCCAAACATTATTAAAGAGGATCAAATTTCCAAATCTAGTTGCATTCATTCAAATATCACATACTAGGTGGAGAACAATGTGTGGTTTGAGGACTATTCAAAGTAGTGTTGACATTAACAAAGGTGCAAGGATTGTACTTTAACCCAACTAATGTTTATTTTGCATGATCTCCTACGCATGGCTAGGGTTCAAGATCTTACTCGAAATATTCGAGAGGGCTTCCCAAAGCATGAATGAAAACTAGGGTTTGACAGTGACAAATATTTCTAGGATAGTGACAAGATTATCATAAATTTACATAAGAAGATTCAAAGCAAGGTCAAAACCATGCACGCAACAAGTTCAAAACCGCATCGACAATTTTGATAAAGCTATATAGTCGTACACGAGTTCATGTTATAGCTATCTAGTTCCAGATATCAAGCACTTAAAGTTTTAGATCTCCTTGTTCAGCGATCTGCACACCTAGAACTTCCCGAGATCCATTCGTAATCAACTAAGTGCACACATTCTCTTATTTTTTAGCTCATAACATATGTATACACTAGTTGCAGTAAGAATTAATTAGTTATTCTTATATTACATAGTTAATTTTAGAATTTATTTAATCATAATAACATCTTGTATCTCCTCCTACATCCTTTTAATGTACTTGATTCACTAATCTATTATTTTCAATAAGGGTGTAAACATTTGGTGAACCCAATTTGTGACTCGATCTTTGCATCGATCCTAGTTGCTTCTAGGGATTGTTTATGTTCATCCTCTTCACACTTGAGATTGTATTTATATTTTTACTTTACATCATCATATTGCTAACTCCAATGTTTTATGATATGTGAATTAATCCCAAAGGCCCGCATGCTCATATTTGGTGGTATAAGGCAACCCTTTTGCTCATCCTTCTTTTGATAATACAAACATGGTTCCTCATACTTGGTCTTATTTTATTGCCAATATATTTTCCAATGTTGTTTATATTATTAATGTTGATCATGTCCAAGGTGAAGGATCCAATACTAACTATAACAATCATTCTCATGGCCTTCTCAAAGATGAGGCACAACATCTTACACATTTCTTACAAGAGAATCCCACTAATATTGATATTCTTCTATATGTTGCACGAGATCAACTTAAGCATGATTCATTATCTCATATAGATACATATATTATTCCTACATCTATGATGCCTACATCCATGGGAGCACCTCATCTTTTAATGCACAATGTTTCTATGCCTCTTCTGGCAACCACTATTATTACTACAATCTTATATATCATAATGGTTTGTACACTTCTTCATCTAGCACATAGGCTCTTAAAACCCTTGTTCATACATTACAAGATCAAATATTACAATTATAACAAGGTGCGTTCACCTTTTCTCATGTTATGGATTCTACTCAGTTGTTTAACAACCCACCTGTGCATGATGTGGCTTATTATATTTTGCATATTGGTTTTGTTGCTCCTCATATATATGATGGAAAAGGTGACCCCATAGAATATCTTCAGTAATTTCATGTGGCTTGCATTGATTACGCATCTTATGACATCTTAATTACCGAGCTCTTCCCTAGAAGTCTCATGGAATCTGCATTATAATGGTTTTATGATGTCCCCACACACTCTGTGCTCTCTTTTACTACTTAGGAAAATAAATTTTTGGGAAAATTTTCTATCAACATTGGGTACAAATTTTCTTATGCGAAATATATAAAATGTGAAAAAGGATCTAACAAGCCTATACATGATTATGTATTATGTTACAAGACCATGCTTACTAAGATGAACAATATCTTGGATGACAGTGAATTTCAAGATCTTTTCACACAAAGTTTAATTTCTCCTTTGTAAGTGTAGACACTCAAATTTGGCAATCTATCATTTGACATTGTTAATCTTGACATTACACACTTGTATGGATAAATAAACTCTCCCCACTCTTGCTTAGCACACCCTGATAGCAATTCATGCACTTGTTTATATTTGCACACATCTCTATCAACAATTTTTAAAACCTAATTGCACAAAATACATCTAGAAACATCCATGCTTAGGCCCATAAAGTCAAAATGTGTTTTTCTCCCTCTTGTCCAAAAATGTCGAGTTTCGGTTAAGTTGTAAAATTACATATCGACCTTATTGTTCAATTTTCGACCGACATTAGGGTCATTCAAAGACCATCTTTATATGAACACAATATACCCCTTTAATTCTTTGTGCATTAATTATTTCAATTTCATCAACTTCATATGAACAAATATACCCCTTTAGTCAACCTCTCATGACATAACAACCTTTAGAAGCATATATAAGCAAGTAAAACATACCTCATTTAGAGACCTAGCACTTTATGAACTCCTCATGCAAAAGCTAGTACTAAAGGCACCTAAATATCCCTAAATAATGAAATAAATCATGCATATCCACTAGGAAAGTACCCTCTACTGGTTTGAATTCTCCTTATAAGTATAGGAGTCTCCATTTTCATCATACAAGCAAACAAAATGACCCTTCCCAAGCATTTGAGAAAGTGTGAAACTCAAGCAAGGCATTGTTAAAGCACAATTATCAAATTTTGAATGCACTACAGTAGATATAACATTATAGGAGAACGACGTATGGTTTGAGGCATCTTCAGAGAAGTGTGTATGTCAATGGTGCACAGGGGTGCCCATAACCCAACTAATTTTTTTTTGTAAGAACCCCTTCTTACACTATAAGGGTTTGAGGGTTTGAGCAGAGTCATTCTTAAGGTGAGCAAAGAAGATTGATAAACAATGACACACATTTCCAAGAAAGTGAAGCACTCAGGAAGTTATAGACCGAGATTTCAAGCGAGATCTAAAATCATATAAAAGGGTTGGGACCATACAAATGTTATTGATTAAGTTGTATAGTTTTTCCTAGGCTCGTTTCATAGACGAAACATTTCCAATACCAAATATGTTTGTTCCTTCACTCAGACCACCCAAACTCCTCCAAATCCACACAGAATCAACTAAGTACACTCTCTCCCTTATGTTTTGGTATTTTTTAAGTAACTAATCACTTTGAAAAGCATCATTCTGACTTGTGTAATTAATTTTGGAAGTTAATTAAATTAGAATAATCACCTATAACATTATTCATCATTTTTATACATGTTAAATAAAACATTCTAAAACCAAAATGAGTGAAATCATTTGGTGAACCCGACCCTCTATAATCGAACATTGTAGCCCTAACCCTAGTGGCCTTAAAATTTCATTATTTGGTTGTGGTCTTCAATCTCTTTTATTCATCATGGCCCATGCCACTATTTTTCAAGTCTCCTTGTATCATTTAATTCAACGAAACCCAACATGTAGAGATACTCTCACAAAACTAGTGCACAAAATCAAGCTCCCTGATAATATGAAACCTTCCCATGTGAATTAAATTTTGAGTTGTATTTCAGCTCCTTCCATTAGCAATGATGACACATTCCATAACACTATCTTAGAGGCTATTTAAGCTTTATACAATGATTTCAAGATAAATTTCTAATTATTAATACTACAATTACATCTCTTAAGGATGAGATACAACATCTCAAGGATACTTATAATGAACATATTAGCTCTCTTTCTCTACATCATGATATTTCCAAGGCCAAATATATGCAATTTGATCCAAGTTTTATGTATACTGCATGTGCTCATATAAGTGAGGTTAAAGTCCTACATAGAGGCAATAATGTGTATGTGCCACAAAATCAACCTCTCTGGTTTGCCAAGAATGTTAAACAAAATGATATCTTATATGAGTTACTAGATAAGAGGTTAATCAATTTGTTACCTACTCATTACTACCCCCTATCGACTTACAAAAGTCAAAGGTCAACCATTTTACAACTATCATGGCATTAATGAACATCATGATAATGATTTATATGCTCTACAACAATGCATCCAACAACTTGAGCATAAGGGATTTATATCCTTTGATATACAACATTCTCCTATGCAATTATCTTGAGTCATAAAGTCTCAATGGAAACCAAAATATATAACTCCTATCTCTAATGAGAATATTGTGATAATAATCGATACACCTTTGGACATCCAACGAGAATCATTTATTTACAAATAGGATAAGAGTGTCATACCTCCTTTAAAAACACCAATCTCAATAGAATAATTACATTCCATATTGTGTAATCGACAATGGAATTATTACCACTCAAGCATGCACAAACCCAATCAAGGGACAACAAATTCTACAAATATCCCTACTCCTTCGCAAAAACTTGATATAGATTCTAATCCACCTATCAATATGATTCGCAATAACAATATAAATGATTCTACACTTGTTACTTAACACAACAACATCTATTACAAATTATTACAAAATAAGTATTGATGACTTGGTGATCTGTGAATCTCTACAAACACGGGAAACTATAGGCTAAATCCTAAGTATGCCTCTCAAATGTCCATTATATGATCCTTCTACAATAATAAGAGGGCATCTTACTTCCCCCTTGTCTCTGATGGCATGCTATATTTATAGGTTCAACTTGACTATTGAAGGAGTGGTCTCTCTCTCTCTCTCTCTCTCTCTCTCTCTCTCTCTCTCTCTCTCTCTCTCTCTCTCTCTCTCACACACACACACACACACACACACACACACACACACATGTGAACATGCACACACACACGCACATGTGCACGCGCACGCACGTGCACATACATACACACGATATAGGGGGAAATCTTGCTTCCCATCTCTAGTTGTATAAGGAGCATTATTGGATCCTTCTTCCTTCTCTTTGGAGAATAGGTTTTCATCAATGCCCTCGGGGCCTAAAATACAAAGCACGATATATTTTCAAAATACAAAAACATTCAAATATTTATGACAATATAAAATCAAGACTTGTTTCTATGGTATACATTGTTTGCACTTTACATAACACATGTTATTTATTCCTTCGGTTTGATAGATAACATTTTTTCTTTACGAATATGTTCACATGGTAAATTAAGCATGATTCAAGACATACAAAAAGTGATACACGATGACGGGCGTTGGCCTCGACCTTAACCCAAGCTTGCTAACCTCGGGGGAATCTACTTTTACATACTATATCTAGGTGTTATATTTCTATTATAGTTCTTTTCTTTCCTCATTATGTTTGGTTACATATATATTGTGTATTTGTTATCTTTTGGACTAACATGAATAACATGTGTCTTGTGTAATGGTTCTGATCATTGTTTCACTGGATCTTTTATATCATATGTTATGTGTTTTTCATCACATTTGGATACACTTATTTTTCATACATGCTTGTTAGTTGTGTGTGTATGCTTTTTTTTTCTGTTGGCTAGATTTTCTACATAGCATAAAACCTATGCGGTCATGAGATAAATCTCCCTCATTTCTTGGTGAGGCTCCCATGTCAAATTTGTCAATTAAAATATGCTGAAGTATCTATATGGGGTTTTTTGTAACTATTCATTTCGTGAACCATAGTTTGTATAGTTTCGCAACAACTAAGAATTTGTTTAAAGAAAGGAAATATTTATAGAAGAAGGGAATTATATAAACACAGAGAAGAAATGGGGAAGATGTGCATCCCAATCAATAGATAACAGAGTTGATTGCATGCACATAGAAGAAACCAATAGATATCAACACAGAATTATAAGCAAAGGCAACTCTAGATCTAGATCTAAAATAACACAAAGTTTATTCAAAGATCTAAGATAGAAAGCTAGAAACAAAATACACCGTGACACAAAGTTCTCTCGGAAATTTGCTCTTGTATATTCCTTTGCTTTAAGTGGCTCTCAAGGGTTTCAACACAAAGTCTGGAACACAAGAATGCTGCTTACAAATTTTCCTCATTAACTTGGAGGTTCTTCTTCTACTTATAGAATGTAGAAGGGAAAGTACAAATGGGAAACTTAACTGAACTAAAAGATAAACAAGAAGTAAAGATGACATCTGGCAATCATCCTCCACTAACTCCTCCTTAAGTGACACATCTATCACTTAACTAATAGAATTGTTCCACATAACTTAAAGTAATGGTTTCAAAACCAATAACTTCAAAGTTTTACAATTTCATCCAGAACGTGGAAAATAGAAGAAGAAGTCAGGCCAACTATAACATTTATATCTTCTTTTTGTTCTGATACTGAATATAATTATCGAACATGTAATTTAGCATCTTCCCATCTGTCTTAGCCATAACATCCTTTTATGTCCTGAATGCAACAATCCTTCATTCAACACCTTGATACATGCTTCCTCATCCTCCAAGCTCGGCCCGAACCTCACAATATCTCGATCAGAGTGCCACCCGGTCTACGATGGAATTCGTCATGAAAGGCTTAGTGGCTCCATCAATTCTCCTTTGTACCATCAGAAGAGACACTTCCAGGGAATTAGGCACTCTGTTAGGAATGATCCGTACGTATGAAGTAACATTTCGACCACTTCCTCTGAGTGAAAGTAATGATATTGTCTAGTAAAGACGATGCCATACTCTCAAGTGTCTACATCCTCTTCAACATAATTCTACAGATCTCCAAATGGAAAGATACTGCAAAATCTAGCTACTTCCCCTTCTCAACTGATCCATCTGGTACTATCTCATTCCACAATCAACACTTCTCCCAAGTAACTTATTGATTTCACCAAAGTACTCAGGTTACTCTCAACAACTATGTTCATATCTACTATGTTTGTCACCGCTGTTTGCTTGGTGATCTGCTGCAGACTTTCATAACCTTTAGGTGAGCTGGCACCTCTCCGAGTTGTACAAAAGCTTGATGAATAATTAGATTCTTCCATTCGTCAATATCTTTCACCTGATTGCTTGCATCTTCCATCTCCTGCATCAAATGATCACTCACCTACTTCCATGCTTTGAAATGGGTGAGTGGAATATTTAGCAACCTTGGCAATGATCTCACACAACCGAGATACACCTTACGAAGTTCAACTTTCTCCCCATTTCTCTGTCAAGCCTAAGGAATAGAGCATCTATTAATGTCGTGTGTATCTTGCTTTAATCCCTCGTGGTGGCTTGGCTTGGATAGGTACTTTGGTTGCTTTTATGTCTTCTCGTCGTGAGCTCATCCTCTTTCTTCCCTTCCACCAAGATCGACATCTCTCGAACTAACTTGCCCCGACTCCTCGATGATCAACCTTGAAGTTACCTTAGAAACTTTAGGTTTTTCATCTTTTCCGCCTAGACTCTGGAGCAGCTGCAAGTCATGTTCCTCCAAGTTCATTTCCACTCTAACCTCTGGAACCAACTACCTACAAATTTGAGGATGCATTCGATACTGAACAGATAACAACACAGTTGGACAACTTGCTTGCTAGAAGCGTTCAAAAGGCTTCTACTATACTGCAACATATCAACTGCCTAGTGCGTGGGAGTTTGACATGCAACCACCGAACCATCAGATTTAACTTGATCATGCAAAACACTGTCGAGTTCAAATTGACCGACCTTTCTTTCCTCGTATCCTTTGATCTCCATGCACTCGCCGCTCCACTCGGCATTTGACTCGTTCCTCCAACCTGGCGTCATTCCTTATTCACCGGTTTATATGGCGATTCACTCGCCATCCCTCGGTCATCAACTTCCTCCTGGTAACTCACACAAAGACTCGGACCACTCCAAACTGTGTGGGGTTTTCATGATGGATAGCCATCATACATTATGAGAAATTACTTCTCGACAATGAAAAGTTGCTAAGTGTACTACTATCTCCCGCTCCGATTCCTCTCCATCGAAAGCGCTACATGTGTTATGGTTGCCATCTCTTGAATCATCCAGGACAAAGCTCTTTCGAACTCACGCCATCTGCAGCTTGGCGTTTCTTCAGAGCAGCGCTCAATGGAGTGGCTAATGAGAGAAGATGAATGTTGCCATATTCGGTGGAGGTATGGAAGTGTCTGTTGAGGTGCAACAATCGTGAAGCACTTGATCTTTGGAGAAGCGAACTAACGTCATGGACGTGGACGTGATCTTCTCCTTTGAAGGAGACCTATGCACTTTCATCTTCTTAGGCCTTCGTTGTTTTCTCCTCTGTGCTTCTTCTTGAGGGAATCTCCTACTGTTGAAGTTTCCGTGAATTGATTCATCAAGCGTAACCAATTTGAAGTATTCACCAAAATGGTGGCAGACCTTTCCTCATTCATATGGCAGCCCCTACATTCTCCCGAAGTGTGGCTATATCTCCTCCCATTTGATGGCATGTGTCAAGTAACACCGCCCCATCATATTTAAGATCCACAGTATCCGTACTAATCCAAAGTCGAATACTTGTCGTGACGAAATCCTTCTTTCTAACCTTTTACTCCATAATGAACTCGATTGGGATGTGTATGGAAACACTGCAGCTTGGATAATTCCACCGCTTTTAGCGCACGTATGAGGGAAGTCTTTCCCCGCTTTGGATCTGTCAATCAATTCGGAAAGAGGTTAGGACCTAGATCTGTGTCTCTAATGTCTCGTGAATTTGGAAGTGATGCATGATTCCATTGAGCTCTCTTTTTCATCCTCTTTGCCATGGTCGTGTCTATCTTTGTCTGAACAATTCTTTTTCTCCTTATCTTGCCGGAATTTTTCAAAACTGGTGCAGATCTGGATAATTCTTCAGATTCGGAGGATATATTCAATGTATTGTATATTGATTTAAGCTCCCTTTCTTTTGTAAAGCACAGAATTAACGAATTCTTGCAATTAATTCAGACAAAGATGGCAACCAAAACATGAACAATGGATTTTAATCATAAAAATTTGCATAATTCAAGCATCTTTGCCCCAAATTTGATGTTCTATTTGCATGCAAAGCAAGCATGAATTTTACCAACTTCACTGAGCACCCATATCACATAATTCAATGTCATGTGATATGTATAAAAGATGAATGGTGTATTTAGTAGAGTCTTGGCAAATTTTATGTGCAAAGACACATAAATCATTGACAAAGCTTTGTGCTCTATAGTTGTGTAATTCTGTTATGCAGGAGTTAACTTTTTACTAGCAAAACAAATAAGATGATCTACAATACCTTCTCTAGGTTGAGCCAACACTGCACCAATGGCCATGCCAGAGGCATCAACTTGTGCATGAAATGGTTTGTCCCATGAAGGAAAACGTAGAATAGGCGCGGTAGTAAGTTTTTCCTTTAATGTCTCGAATGCGTGTTGTTGTTGTTCTCCCCAGTAGAACGTACCTTTCCCTTTTAGTAACTTTTATAAGGGTGCAATAACTTTGGCATAGCCTTTGATAAATTTTCTATAATATCTTGTATGTCCCAAGAATCCGTGCACCTCAATTTGGTGATAGGCTCCCTTAGGCCTACCTTCACTAGGTCAACTAACAAACCCTCCTTATAGATTATGTGTCCTAAAAGTATCCCAAATGGTGTAGCAAATATGCACTTCTTGATGTTCAAAGAGATACTCAACTACCTACACCATTCAAACATTAAGCGTAGATTGTCACAGTGGTCCTTAACTAATCCATACACCATCCAATCATCTAAATATACCTGTAAGAAGTTGTGAATAAATTCCTTGAACGCTTGGACAACTATGCGTGAAAATACAACAGGCGCATTTTTCAGACCAAAAGGCATGACAATATAGGCAAAGCTACCCCATTCAGTAGTAAATGTAGTCTTTTCCTAATCCTCCTGGGCAATCCTAACCTGATGATACCCAAAGAACCCATTTGTAAACAAATATATTTCGTGCCCTGTAACTCCTAGTATTTCCTTAGTAAATGGCGTAGGAATGGATCACTACACATGCAACATTTAGCTCCCGTATTCCACACATATTCTAATCTATCCATCCTTCGACATCGATCACCATTGTACTAACCCATTATGACTCATCATGGGGCTTGATAATTCGAGAATTCAACATGTTATCAATCTCTTTTTGATCTTTTTGCTCAAATTGGGGTTCATTCTATAAGGCTCTTTTTCTAACCGGGCGTACACCCTCTTTAAGCTTTATCTTCATCTCCCCTAATGATTCATGCACACCTTTGAGTTCACGGTACCCCCTAGGAAATAGGTCATGGTAGTCCCTTAGTAACTCCATGATTTTTACCTTTCGAGTCCTACCAATAGTCCCAAATTATGGCTTTTGTTAAGCTCATTCTCTATTCCAATATTCACCCGCTCCGTCTTATAGGTTCATGATACGCGCGCATGGTCCTATCCACGTTGTCCATTACCTCATGTCTTCCTGTTGAATGGGTTACATCTAGATTATCTTCTTCTTCATCATCCACTAGGTAGACCATTTTTCCTATCTCTTTTACAAGGCAAGCATGTTGAATTAATGTGCATCGCCCCCTGGTTCTTTATCAAGACGTGCTCGTGAGTCCCCTTTATCTAATAATTCTGGAGGAGTTCTTGACCTTCGTACTATCCCCCATAGTTAAAGGCTTGATAACTTTCAATGCTTCTTATATCGAAGGTTTTGTAGAGAAGAAGTCAAACGTCTGGGCCATTCTTGCAATTAAATTCTACTAATTTCCAATTTCTCTATGGAGTTCGAATATATATACCAAGCACATGTGTAGCCTTATAAAGTGGAATAAAATCGATGCACCCATAGTGAAGGTGGTAAATCTTCCTGTCCTTCTATCTAGAGTCTCTCACACTTCTGTACATGGTGTTGAACAGGTTGATCACCGTGATAATTACATATTTGTGTAGGTGCATTGCTCCTAAAGAACCTTGTAGTAAGAGCAACCCCAATTTCATCCCATTCGACTAGATTATCCTTGTGGACCACCCACCAGTGTGCTATTGTCCCACTAGTGTATATGCTAGCATATTTCTCCTCTCTAGTGGGTCTATCCATTTTTCTTCCATGGCATGCAAAAATACCATGGGATCCCCTTCTCATGTGTAACAAGGTAGCAAGTTATTACGTATCCTCTTGATATAACACGGTTTTGTGCTCCGGTCCTGATGCCCATTCTTGCCTTTAGAGTTATCTAAAACTCCTATTTTCCGTACACCAATATCTATAACATCATGGATCTATCCAATCAGTTGGCAGTCCTCTGTGTCATGAGTTCAGGCTCTGCAGATTTTACAGTACCTTGAAATGTTCTTCCTTATCATGCGTTGTAATAATGGGCAGAGGCTAACATCATGGTTTAAGTGGCATATCTCACAATCCATCAGTAATGAGTGTACTATTCTGTGAGGACAACTATCCTTCATGTGACCCTCTACTTCATAATCTATACACCAAATCCCTGAGTGCGTTTCATGGGCTGAATTCGCTGATAATTTCTCTAATTGTTTCATCATAGTGTAATAATCGCACCTCTAAGAATGGGCTAACGCCAATTTCTATACTCCCAAATGCCTTAACACGTAGGGATTTTTCCTATGCCTCGCGCGGATCAATATATGTCTTATGTGACAATGCCCTCCTAAATGGTGTAATCAATCCCCCAACAAACCATTGTGCATGTTGGCTTGCATGAATATCATAAGAAAGTTTAGATAGAAGTGTTTTAAAATGGGCATCATACTCATGCACACTTTCAGTAGTGCCTTGCTTAATATCCTTGAGTGCACTTATACTCTTCTGCTCAAATTTAGGGATATGAAATTCTTTTAAGAACGCATCCTTCAATGCTGCATAATCCACACAAGTCTGATCAAAGTCAAACTTTCTGTACTACCTATGTGCGCACCTTGTAATGTAGGAGGAAATTGACTTGCCCTACACTCAAAAGCCATGATTCCTTTTGTGCGCCACAATATTTCACACATATGCACATGTTCAACAACATCTTCTATTCCCTATACTCTGGAAGATGAAGAGACATTTCCATATAAATATTCTAGGGTTGGCGCATACCTTGCCCACTTGATCCAAAACCTCCAATGTTCCCCCCGCCTCCGAACCTCTAGATCCACCGAACCGAGAACTTCCCATGCCTCTTGATCCGAACTCGCAGGCTGGAATAGGTCTTGTAAACATACTCCCTCTACTCGATAGTAGTACTATACTGAACCCCTATGGTCTGTGAAGTAGTTCCACTTCCAAAGTGAATCTAACATTTGGTGTGCTCATATTCTATGCGAACGATGCACCTAAAAACACACCTCCAAATAAAAATGAAGCCATCTGCCCTGCCATTGATGTACTTGCTCTCTTACTTCCCAAACTTTCTTGTTGATTACTTGTCATACTAGATACTAGAAAACCAAGCGCAAGGGCTAGGTTACTAGGTGGATTTAGATGCGCGCCACGGCCCAGGTCATCTCTGTTGGCATGCTTCCTTGTGAGGCCGAGGAGGGTTCCCTATCATGCTTTCCTAGATGGGGGAGTTCCTGATGCTCTGGCTCCACATCTTCTACGTGAGCTCTAAATCCTTCACAAGCCATCTCTCTCCTCAACTCCATCCACACTGCAACATCATGCTGCTTCTTTATCTCCCTCTCACACGCCTCATTATACTTAAGCCACCTTTCTTCTCTCTACCTTGCCACTACTAAGTCCACCATCCTTCACTAGTTCTATCTCAACCCCGTACGTGTTGGGGTTTAGTTAGCCATCGGTTTACTCTCCAGGTTCAAAGTTACCATCAGGATCTTGATCACCAGCGGAATGCCTTGTAGGTAAGCTCCTTGTGGATGTCGTAAGAATTGGAATTCAGCTACCTCTAGACATGAATAAGTGGAAATTGAGTATTCCAAGATATAACTGTTTAAAACACCATGAAACCATGTATCCACATCTCGAGTCCAAATCAGATCAACATCATAAAGGTCCTGGAATTATTCCTACATCCATAAAAGTGCGCGATACCTCCAATTTCGTACAATTATACAATTCTACTAGAAAGATAGTGAAAAATCTTTCATATAGACTATCATATAGATTCTTTTCCACCCAAGTGCATGCATTAAACTTGGATCCAATGCTTTGAACCAACGAGCGTATTCTTCTTCCGAGATCGTGTATCCATTCTTCACTACTTGTTAAGGTCAACCTGGTATGTCTTCATTGCAAACCATCCGAAAACAATCGAAAAAGAGTTCCGGTGACAAAACCAATGACGCAGCCTAGAATTTAGTGATACTAACCCTTTAAAACCCTAGACGCACCGACACATCACTTAGCCTAAACTAAGCACTCACCCAAAGCACACAAAGATACCAGGTCCCTCTTTAAGGTTGTTGTAGCAGGATGTTAGCTTAATGGAGACTTAAAATATATAGTTCTATTACTAACTCATCATTCTACAAAGCATAGCAGATCTATATCTAAGGAACAACAAAATTAAGTACTAACCATGATGAGATCAAAAAATACTAGATTCAGATACACATAGAACTAACACTTAGATTCAACCAATGTCCTTCATTATATTCAATGCAATAAGTTTATAGAAGCCTCATCTCAATATTAGTAGTATGCCCACATCAGTTCTAACAACATATCTCTATATATCTCAATCCCCTATGTGTGTATATCTATTACATAGTTTACTACATATATATAAGGGTGGGGACTTGCCCTTCACCGCTTATCCATTCCAAAAATAGGTCACATGCTATTCTTAGCCACGCACCTTTACAAAACTAGCCACACATGCAAGTGCACTAACAATAGACTACTACTAGCTAACTAACAATAGCAGATCTATTTCCGGCTTGTGTCCATGCAAAGTGCTTCATATCCAATCCTCTAAAAATAGCCAATGTGTGGTGCACATGTCTCTACCTCGTTTGTGTGCTCTGCACGTCATCTCTAAAAATAGACCTTAATGAGTGAAACGACTAAGTCCTGAAAACTAAACTTTTGTTATGCGCACGTGATCTCCCTATCCATTCATGCCTTTGAATATGATTTACTTCCCCGCTCGAACTTCTTATGTGCTTTTTTCAAGTGTTCTTTGATCAATAATCCAATAAATCTAAGCAATGAAATGTGAAACCCTAATGTGTAAAGAGGGTTAAAAATGCCTTAGTTGATTTGATGATGTCATAGGAATGTGTCATAGTGGAGACCGACTAAACAGGATGAGGAAATCATCACATAGGATCCTAAGAAAATACAGATCCGAGTTGTCTGGATAGAACAAGGTGGCTAGAAAAGGGATAAGGTAAGCTGGGTCCCCTTGTCTAAGATAGGGGTGCCTTTGTCTGCGGAAATGACCAGAGAACCATCTTTGAGGTGTCATTGAATGTTCTCCCATGTTTGCTTCCTCTAATGTGAGTGTTATTGTATGATCACCGAAGCATCGGTAAACCCACAATAGAAGAATCTCCTACAAAACCCCAAACAAAGCATCAAAACCGTAAAAAAGAAAGATGCATATGAAGAGGTCAGACTATCCTCAGCTACCAAATTGATGGAATTATCATTGAGCACTGCACTACATCTCATACCTAATGTAGTTCTAGGTGTGCGTGTGTGTGGAATTATGCCCGAGGTGCTCTTATGCTAGTCACACTGTAGACACCTAAAATTGGTTATCCAATTTAGTGTCCCTCGTGCGCGTTTTCTCTCTCAGGTAACCTGGGGCATGTTTATATCACCACTATCCCCTTGGGGTATTATTCAATTTGTGATTTAAACACCTATCCTAAGTTTAATTCACCCCATTATGTTTTACCCGTGAGTAATTAAATATTAACTATTTAATTACACCTTTTTACATGTATCCTAACCACTTATCTACCCCATATCTATTCTATCCATATATCCCCCCTATTTCTCCTCCTCCCAAACCAAGCAGTGGGATATTTCCCGTATTTGAGGTGGAGGGATCACTCTTATCTTTCCAGAAATCGCTCCTTTTGGCCATTTTGGGAGTCTGTTCCATGATCGGCGCCGACCGGTACTCGGTCGGCCGACGCCGATTTTTTGAACGGCGCCGATTACAAATAAGCCGTAACTCGGCCAAGTTAGACACTGTATCATTGTAAGAGAGACAATTAGATGGTGAGATAGACAGTGAATTAGACAGAGAGAACGAGAGAGTTTTGAGCATCAAGTTTGAACATTATCTATCGAGTGAGAGCGAATCTTGTCCAAATCAATCCCTGAGAGGAGCACCGTTACTCTGCTCTTACCACATCAACATCACACGTCTCCATTGATTTTCTGGTGACTCTGTTCGCATCAAGACAAAGCGGAGCCTTGCACAAGATCTCTCCGGCTTCACAGATCCAAATGACGTTGACGATCTTGCCTTCGTTTTTCGATTCCCAAACCTTCTCGTACTTTGTCTCGGATCGACGCCGATCCGAACGGCCGACGCCGATTCTACATAATCAACGCCAATCATCCTGCAGACAGGTAAAAGGACACAGGTAACACAAATCCAGCTTTGTTTTCACAGTTCCTGTTTTCTGTTGCTTTCTGTCTGCTGTTTAGATTTTGTTTATTACTTTGATCAGAAAATCTAGTCCTGTACGTACATCTTTTATCATGTATGCTTCTTTACTTAATTGAAAACGTGGACTGACATCCGCCGAGGGAGCTTATCGCTTCCCGGACCCGCTTCTCGGGTAGTCCACCTAAATATCTTTTAACGTGGTATTTTTCTGTCAAGCATCGGTGTCTCGCAGGTTACTTGGATCTACTGTGCAGAATTGCTCGTGTGCGCCTGTCTTATCTACATCGGCTTCCTTATTTGTCTACATCTTCAGATCTTGTCCATCAGGTATCAATTTCATTTGAGTTTTTCAAGGTTTTTGTGTTTAGTTTGGTACATTAACTTGGACAGGTAACAAGCGTGAAATTCTTGATCAACACACACTTTGTGAGTCACGCAAGCAAGTAACTAGATGTAGAATGTAAATAATGTGTGCACTAAACAATAGACTCTCCTCCTATGAAGTGTGATGCAGATGAACCAGCCTTGTGTGCCTTGTGATGGAGCTAGATAGATGAAAATGTAGCTATAGATGCCTTTGATGGATGTAACCTTAGGTGGTGATAGTAAGTGCTTAGTGTTTGGTCCCTCATTATGGTCACATAACTTTATATTTATATGATTCTCTTATTTTAATTTCGTAATTAACCCTAAAAAGGTGACTCTCAAAAATATAAGAAGCTCAAATAGTTAGAAAGTGCCTAAAAAGTGAGAGGAAAGTGTAAAGAGGATTAGGGTGCTCAGAGGGGACTAGGGCGCCCTAGTCGAAATAGGAAAAACATAGTATGAAAATACAGACTAGGAAAGTACAAGTGTAAGATCTAAAATAACAATAGAAAGCAATGTAAAATGGCCAAAGACATGGGTTAATTATTAATCTTTTCACTCAAGAACCATATGAATAGTATTATGAGACCGAGACTAAATAATGACTCAAAGTGCGTGATTTTGTGTCTACACCGAGAAAGGCCACTATGCTTCAAATTGTCGTAAAGGTTTCATCTTATTATGCTTCCAAAACTTTTTCTTACCCATTCCACTATGTAGTGGCCACCGTAAATTTTTTTGATGACTAGGATTTGAGCTCTAAACACCACCCAAAGTTCTGAAACATTTTTCAAAAGTTGACATTTCAATAAGGCACATACATATGTTTTCCCCAAAAACGCGTCCGGAGAGAAAATTTCCCAAGACCACTCCAACGCCCACAAAATCTCTTCTAAATCCTAATATTATGGAGAAAACTTTGAGACCTTTTCATTGATTACAATCTAAGCTCATGAAATTATCTCGATCCTCCCTGAAATCTTTTTGAGAAGTTTACTTTTTTTTTTTTTTGATTGGTAAACGCTTTTGACCAGGAGCTATGAACCGGTGGGGAGAGGGACCCCAACCCTACAATCAAGAAGAAGAAAGGAGAAGGAGAAAGTCGGAGGGAGAGAATGAGGTAGAGGAGAACTGAAAACAAAGAGAGGAAGAGAACGCAGATACAAAGATGGCGAACGCGCTGCGAAGGGAAGAGGGCTACGCCAGTTAGCCCGAAGAATGACCAGCGCGCGAAGAGGCCGCGTGCAACAAGAAATTGAAGGCAAGAAGAGCACGATCCTTGAGAGCGTTCAATTGATCCACGGCGGAGTGAAGAGGAAAGAGGGCGCTTCGAAATCTACCACCGGAAGAAAACGCTGGTCCAATGATGGATGGAAGTTCTGCGCGAAGGTGACTAAATCTCTATACTTGCCGTTAAGCCAGAGATATATCCCAACCAGAGCCGATGGCCAGCTCGTCGACTTCCTCCACCCACAGCAATGGGTCCGGAAGTGTGAAATCAACAAGTTGTTCATGAAGGCCGACGCAGTGGACAACGTATATTTGGTCCGAGGTGACCCGTTCCACGTCCGATGTGTTGGAGTGAAGCAACAGGCAGAAAGAGACGAAGGCTGAAGCGATATCGGAATCAGTCCGGGGGCGACGAGCATTGAAGCGGAAGGAGTCGCCGAGGATGGCTTCAATGGCTTCGGCCTCAGCAGACGAAGAATATTTGAAGACCATTGCTAAATGTCACTGTCAATGGCGGAAACATCTGTCAGTTCACGAAACTGCCCGCGAAGGGCCACAAAGGGGAAGCCGACGAATGACATGGCGCCGAGAAGAAACCGAACAGAAGCCAAGAGAAACAGACCAGGAGAGCGGCAAAGAGGGACATGAACATATGTAGGTGAAGAAGAAGCAACCCCGTGAGGAGAGTAGACGAGGGGCGTGCGGAAGTGACGGAAAGGCCAGAGCCTCGAGTGTGAGTGCGGTAGGAGAAGGGAAGAACGCCGCCGAAGGAGGGGGAGAAGACCACACGCACGAGGGAGCTGCCAGGTGCAGTGGAGGCGTTGACAAGTTACCCGCAAGTGTTCCTTCGATCTTGGGAGAGAAAGAGGGAAAGGCCAGGCCACACATGTACATCGCTGGAGGATACGATAGCAGAAGGATTGTCAATTGCATAGTTAGCCAGGAAGTCCGCAGCCCGGTTAGCTTCCCGAAAATTGTGAGAAATGTTCCAGGAGTGGAATTTACCAAGCCAATAAAGAATAGGAGGAATGAGGAGATTCAGCTTCCACGACTGAGAGGCACCACTGGAAACAGCGAAGATAAGGATTTGAGAATCCCCTTCAATACATAAATCTGAACAACCAAGAAGAGCAGCCATCTTTACCCCTTCAAGAAGAGCCTGAGCGATGATATTACAAGTTCCTTCTTTCAGAGGGAAGGAACCAGCTTTGATGAGGAGACCTTGATCGTCTCTGAGAATGCACAGCCAACCCAGATAAACCCGGATTACCTCTGGAAGCTCCGTCAAAGTTTAATTTCCAGTGCCCCTTTGGAGGAGGACGCCACCTAGTATTCTTCCTCGTAACATCTTTTCAATTTGAGAGAGCCCTTTGCATATAATTGACCCAGGTTTGGGGATTTTTATTAGTGGCCACTGGTGAAGAATAGAGAAATCCTTGGAGGAAAGGGAGGGAAAGGAAGGACACTTTGCACTGACACATTCTGAAATGGCCACCTCGAGCTTGGAAAGGAAGGTAGGAAGCTCAATCACTTGCTCTCTGAAAAGACGAAGGTTACGTTCCCACCAGATATGCCAGAGCAAAAATAAGGACTGACATGCCAGATAGAACTGAACAGGCTATTTTGGGAAAAGGACGGCCAGGAGGAAAGATTAACATCAATGCTGGAACAGGGGACCCAGGAGAGATTAAACTTATTGAGGAGCCATTCCCAAGCAATGGAAGTGAAGGGACAGAATAGGAAGAGATGATCCAGGTCCTCCTCCACCGCACCGCATAGAAGACATTTGGAGGGGTCAGGGAAGCCCCATGCACGCCTTTTAGCATGGGTGAGAACCTTTCTGTTTAAGACTAACCATCCGAAGAAAGCAACTTTCGGGGTGATATGAGGATGCCAGCAACCAAAAGAACTTGGAGAACCCATGCCTGTTTGAGAAACGAGAATGTTATAGCCTGATTTAACTGAATAAGAACCAGTTCTATCGCCAACCCATAATAAGCAATCATCACTGTCGAGAACGCGGCATGTCTATCTTCAATAGAATTCAAAAGGGAGGCAGCTTCATGAGCAGAGGCGCCAATAGACATTATGTCTTTCCAACACCAAGAAGGCGATCCGTTAGGGTGTTGGTAACCGTAGTTTGAGACAAGAGAACCCCAATGCAGTTTGGAGGAGTTCATAACACCATTGAGAGAGGGTAGCAAATTGAGGGGAGGGAAACCATTCCAGCTTTCGTCCCAAAATGACACTAGCCGACCATTATTTATCTTCCAAGAGACCTTCTCAGTGATGAGATTTTTGGAATTACACAGGAAATTCCATATATGAGAGCCCTTCGGCAACTCCGAGCTGGAAAGAATTAGCTCGTGTCGGTGCCCATCGAGATATTTATGAGCGAGGACCAGAAGGCTAGTTGCTACCTTCGAGATGAAGTTTCCACACCGCTTAGCACCGAGAGCCTTATTTTGAATGGCGAGATCCAAGATACCCATTCCTCCCAACTTTTGGGAAGCTTGACCAGATCCCAATTAGTAAGATGGAATTTGCGTTCAGTGCTGAGACCTTGCCAAAGAAAGGTGCGAGCCACTTTTTCAATTTTAAGCAGTACAGATTTGGGAATCTGTAAAATGGAAAGCATGTAAATTGGAATAGAGAGGAGCACCGAGTTGATGAGAAGCACACGACCAGCAAGGGACAACCATTTGCCTTTCCAAGAAAGAAGTTTGGAAGAAATGGAATTCAAAAGCCCGTTCCAAAGGAGGGCCTTGCCCTTTCCATAAAAAAGTGGGATACCCAAATAAGTGTGAGGAATTTTTCCCAAAGAGAAGCCTAGAATCTCTTTAATTCTGCCCTGAAGCCGGGGAGCCACGTTAAAGAAGAAAATAACAGATTTATGGAAGTTTAAGACTTGGCCCGCAGCTAAAGAGTAAGAATCCAAGATAGAAGAGAGGCACCTAGCTTCAGGGACAGTCCCTTGACCGAAAAGAAAGGTGTCGTCCACAAATTGCTGATGTGAAAGAGGTGGGAGATTGGAGGTGATGCGGAGACCATTCAGAGAACCTTCTTGTATTGCTGTCTTGATGCTGCGACTGAGTGCTTCCGCAACAAGGGTGAAAAGGAAGGAAGAAAGCGGGTCTCCCTGACGAATGCCTCTGCTACTCTGAAAGAAGCCTTCCGCGGAACCATTCACAAGAACCGAAAAGCGAGGGGAGGCAATACAGTTAAAGATCCATTTACAGAAGTGAACGCCAAAACCCATAGCTTGCAAAGATTTGAGGAGGAACCTCCAATTGACGCGATCGTAGGCCTTGTTGAAGTCCAATTTTAACAACATTCCAGCTCTAGAAGAATTTTGGAGAGAGTGAATTAGTTCATGAGAGATAATAATACCCTCGGTAATAGACCTGCCCGGAATGAACCCACTTTGTTCCCGTGCAACCAATTTATGCATCAAGGGGCAGAGCCTATTGGCAATTGCTTTAGAGATAATTTTATACGTGGTATTACACAAAGAAATTGGCCTGAAGTCATCCATCTTCTCTGCCGGGGATTTTTTAGGGAACAAGCATATGAAAGTATGATTAAGGTTCCCAAGAATCTTCCCCAAAACCCTGGATTCCTCGACCGCGTGCCAAACTGAGGGACCAACAATATCCCAAAAATCTTGGAAGAAAGAGGCAGGGAAGCCGTCCAGGCCAGGGGCTTTATCCCGTTTCATAGAAAACACAATTTTTCGAACCTCCTCCGAGAGAAGGGAGAGAGAAGCATAGCATTATCAGCTTCCGAAATAGAAAGGGGAATCTGGGAAAGGAGTTGTGGACTTGAGCGCCAAAAGGGGAAGCCGTATCATTCAGGAGCTTGCAAAAGAAATCCACCGCTTCAATTTTGATCTGAGCTTGTGAAGTGGCGATGGTGGAGTCTTCGAGTTTGAGGGTAGATATATAGTTGAAGTTTCTTCTGGCTTTAACCGAGGTGAAGAAAAATTTAGTGTTCTTATCTCCATCCAACAACCAGGCTTCCCTGGATTTTTGACGCCAAAAAGTTTCCTCTTTTAGAAGGAGATCCCCCAAATCCTTGAGAAGAGATTTTTCTTTCAGGTAACCCTCCTGTGACATCCCATGCACCAGAATGGTCTCATTGAGAGAGCGAAGATCCTTCTCAACTCGATTTTTCTTGAAAAATGTTTTTAAACTTCGAATGATTCCAACATTGTAAGTTAACTTTGAGCAAAGTCAACTTTTTGGAGAGTTGAAACATCTTGGTCCCTTTGACAGCAAATGAATCCCACCAGCCCTTGACCAGCGACATCAGAGAGGGGTCCTGAAGCCACATGTTCTCGAATTTGAAAGGGGCACGTCGCGGAGGGAGGTCGAAATCGAGAACCACGGAAATTGGAAAGTGGTTAGAACCGAAAGAGGGAGAACCGAGCTTTTAAGAAGGAAATTTTGGTGCAGCCAATGCTCAGAGACCAGGAAATGATCAAGACGCACTGCAAGAGAGCTGAACCCGGATCTCCTGTTGTTCCAAGTAAACCAACCCTTGCAAGATTCTAAATCAATCAAGTGAGCAGAAGAAACGAAAGAAGAAAAATCTACCTGCGAGTGAGGTTGCCACAGAAGACCTCCACGCTTATCGCGATCAGAAAGGGTGGCATTGAAGTCACCAGCGACGATGATTTTAGCGGCAGAGTCGGAAGACAAAAGCTGGCTGAGGCAACTCCAGAGAGCCCTTTTTCTGATAGGAGAAGAGGGACCATAAATATTGCAGAGGAAAAAGAAATCCTCAGAGTGTTTAATCGAAACTTTACACCAAATGAAATTAGGTCGATTACAAGGGGTTCAATCATGCAACTGCTATTTTTCCAGAGAATGCCCAAACCGCCCGAGGCCCCAAAGGAGTTCGAGAAGTAGCCTTCCCAACCTTTCCATTTTCTGAACCAACTGCATTTACAACCATCTGCCGTCATTTTTGTTTCCTGAATCAAACAAATATCCACATCCTCATCCATGGCGTAGCGTCTTAACAGACACTGTTTGTTAGGGGCGTTTAGACCCCTAACATTCCAGGAGAATAAGATCATGATTGCTTCAGAGAGGACTCGCCTCTCCTACTCAAAGACGGGAAGAAGGAACGAAGTTGAAGTTGCTTCCCGTTGGAAACTTTGTTGAGAGAAAGCTTGCTTTTGTTGGGGCGACCAAGAATGCTTTTTGGTCCGAAATCCACGTTGAGAAGAGGTGGAGTGGGAAGAAGCGGACCCAACGACTGAGTGGGAGGGGAATGAATCGCAACATTTGCTATAGGGTCTTCTGAAGGGTCAGCATCATTTGACTGGAGCAGATCCTCTTTATCCATAATCCATTTCTCAAGGGAGGTTGAGCTACCTCCCATACCTATGGAGATGCCCTCATGGAACAGAGATAGGATCCGAGAAGAGTCCTTAACTACAGCCGCCGTTTCTTTAATGAGGGAGAGAGTGTCAGGATCCAAAGCAAGAGGTTCAAGAACGGGAGGGGGAATGTGAGGGATGATGGGCAAAGGCGACAAAGGAAGAACTCGAGGGGAGGAAATGGGGGAGGAGTAGGGAGGTGTGGGAAACTTTCCGCCATTGCATGGCACCAGAGGGGGCATTTTTACAGAATTTGCGGGAATGACCGGGCTTCAAGCATTTGAAACAGAGATTAGAAAGACCTTCATAAGCAACTTTCTGTTTCCAACTACCCGAGGGGGAGTTGATAAGAATAACTTCCTTTAGCTTAAGAGCGGGATTGACAGAAATGTAAACTCTGGCAAAGGAAGAGAGAGTACCATTCAATGTAACAGGATCAATGCGAATAACACGACCCAAACAAGAGCAGATTTTAGTAAGAATGGGTGCCGACCAAAATTTGTTGGGCAGGGAGTAGAGTCTGATCCACACTTGGTGACCATCCACGTCTGCTTTGTTACAATCAAAGTGAGGTTCCCAATCACGGATCACAAGACCGGAGTCGGAAAGGAGGAAATTTTTTCTTTCCATTGTGTCATCTTTCCGAAAGCAAAGGTTATGAAAAAGCACAAGGAAAAAACCTTTTTCCAGGGAACGGATACTCAAGCCGCTACCCCACTGAATTTCACACTAGTTTCTGATGCCCGAAAATGAGAGTCGTCTCCCTATAAACTTAGCAAAAATAGCCCTCGAATATAAACACTTCGTATGTGCAGCAAAAGCAAGTGTCTCGACTGTGGACATGGAAGGAATGTCATCTCTGCGCAGAGCATGCGAGTCACTATCCGACGGGGGGCGATCGACTCAGCCCACATGGGCCCAATCATTTTGCATAGCTTTCGACAAGCCCTGGCCCGCCGGATGTGCCATCAGAACACCCCAGAGGGGCGAGTCCAGAGGACCATTCTTTGGAATGAAAATTCAAAAATTATGCCCGTTTTGAAAAACCCTTGGGTACCCCCTCCGAGAAGTTTACTTTTGAAAATAGGTAATTTGGCAATTTTTACAATTTTAACAAGTTTGATCGAAAAGGGGTAAATTTTTTAATAGGGTTGTCAAGTAAAATGCCTAAACATTTTATATGCCAACATACACCTAATGCATTGACATTTCCTCGACACAATTGGGGATTGATCACCCCTAATTCTCCATCATAATTTAAAAAATATAGAATCTCCAAGGCACAAGAATGGGAGCACATTCCCTCCACAAAACAAACAAGTGTATTCCTTCCATGTTTTGCATCTCTTTTGGCATTTATTGTTGCACATTTCTTTACATTAATTTTATTAC